>CM062819.1:1451642189-1452105499 GCA_031772625.1 Pinus tabuliformis | reverse complement strand
AATGTGGTCCTCACCATCAGTTCTTGATCCAACGTGGCACCTATGGAAGTTAGCTGATCACGGATCTCCTTCAATCCACCGAGGAAGATCTATCTTGCTTCCCCTCTGCATCTGGTATGACCGCAACTGATTTTCAAGTAACATCTTCTCTGCATGGAAAGTCTGTGTACAGTTTCTTCAGGGCCTCCCACATCTCATTTTTCGTGTCCTTCTCAACAATATGTGGCACCACATGATCCTTGACCCCATCAAGGATGATGCACTTTTCCTGGCCATTGCCTCCTCATACTTCTCATTTCAGCTGGGTCAACTAGGATAACTATCGTTTTCAAGGCGAAGTGCTTGATGTGATACGTCTAGAATGGACAAGATCCTAGCCTCCCAGACTATGAAGTTGGAAGCTTCGTCCAGTCTATCCTTATCTCTCAACCCATTCATTGCCATCTTGTTGCTCTTCTTCGACTCCTTTGAGTCTCTTTACTTCCTCCTGGAAGTCCTCGGTTCGACTCCCTCTGAGTCTCAATTTCCTTTCTGGAAATCCCTCCTCCTTGTTCTTTCCCTGTTAGGTACTGTTTTGACCACAGCACCCACCAGCTTCACTCCGCAAATTATCCGCAACCTCCTATACCTCAGCAACTTGAAGAACTGAGCCTCTAGACTCTGCGCAATCTCGACACGGCAAAATCTACACTCCTGCCACAACGTCAATTCTTCCACGCTGAGAAAGATGACCGGGCACTGCGTAGGTCAGGTTTGCTCCTCTCTTCCACTACGTTGATCCTCCTCCTAGTTCGAACTGATGACGCAAGTGCTCTGTGTCACCCTTCCTTGCTGCTTTCTGCTAGGAACAACTTCTATCACTCGGGATAGCTGTTTTCTGCTGCTACTGCTCTGCTTCGCTGATGTCTTGAGTTATCTGTGATCTGCAACCACCCTCTGATACCATGTTGGAATTTCTAAGTTTAACCCGTTAGAAATTCGTCCTGTACTATCTGATTTATTTCTTCCTACTTGTTCAATTACTTAACAAGTTTATTTACCATGTAAATACTGAAAATAAATACAAGTACATTATCAACACATACAGATCATCAACTGAAAGTAAAAAATCACACAAGTGACACCGTTTTTTTTGGACTAATGTCCCCGGAAAAACCCAAGCGGGGAAACCGGTTCAACTATTCAGAGGGTTTTGTTATTATGTAGTTTCAAAATTCAACCTGGGTGCCAGAAATGGTTCACCCAACAGAGAATACCCTCGGCAGTAGTACCTCTCAGTTGGAGACAGATATTCCAGCTAAAGCACCGGATGAACGATCCCACAACAATAATGCATCTTCTACTGCTTCTGCATCACTTGATAGGGACTGCGTCACCCTATCCGGCTTCTCCAGTTCTCAGTCTGTCGTGAAATGCTCCCAGTGCTGCCTCTAGGCCCTATGTTAGCCTCTGGCCCAGCGTCAGCCTCTCTGGGCTCTGCGTTAGCTTCTAGAGCCTCTGCGTCAACCCCTGGACCCTCTGTGTCTCACACGCTGGCCCTCTCTGGCTTTGCGTAGCTCCTGGCTACCTCTGCATGGCCTCTAGCTGGCTCTGCATCCCTCTCCCGGCTCTGCGTCCCTCTCCCGGCTCTGCGCTGATCCTCCTGGTACTAACTCTGCCTCTCTGCTATGTATTCACTGCCCCTCAGCTGCAACTCAGATCACTCACTCGATTTCCTCAGCAAACCCTGCCCCAGAAAATCGAATTCTTGATCTCTCTTGGTGTGTTCTCCAACTGACCCTCAAGCCTCCTCTTATACTTTTTTCGTTGGTCCATCAACGACTGAGATTAAATCTCTAATCAACGGCTAAGATTATATTTGGCTTGATCCATGACTTTTGTGTTGATTTGGGGTAGCATCGGATGTGCTCTAGCCACGAAATTTGGTGGAGAGGTTGGGGCACATGAGATCTCCAATACCCAGAAAGGGTTTGGGCAGATTCTAAATAGTTCAGGAGATATTAAAATAATTAATATTTTTAATGGAGTCCCTAAGTCTAAACTTAGGGAAAATAAAATATTAATGTGGATTAATATGAAACTGTGTTAGAATGGTCCAAAAGACATGGATCAAGCTAGATCTAATCTTAGCCGTTGATTAGGGACTTAATCTCGATCATTGATATGTTAGGAAAAGTATAAGAGGAGGCTTAAGGGTCACTTGGAGAAAACACCAAAGTGATCAGTCATTCTATTCTCTAGAGCGGGGTTTGCTAAGAGAGATAGAATTAGTGATCGGGAGTTGCAGCTGAGGGGCATTGAGTACAAAGAGACAAAGAGGCATAGATAGTGCCGGAAGAGCAGCAAGTAGCAAAGAGAGTGACGCAGTAGCTGCTAGGGCTCATGCAGGGCCACGCAGAGGCCCTAGATTCTTCAACATGGTATCAGAGCTAAGGTGTTGAAGTCAAAGGAAGGGCAGCAAAAAGAGACATTCAAGGATCAACTTCAAGAAGGGCATCAAAGCAAGTTGAAGGGCTTTGTCAAAATTGAAGGATCAGTCTTCAACAACAGTCTACAACAGCAAGGGTTTTGTCTATATAATCAAAGAGACAGTCTACAACAGCAAGACAATTTAAGTCCTACAACCTACAAATTTGGATCTCGGATCACAGTCAAAAGAAGAAAACGCAGTACTACCCATAGTCTCAGTGCCAGGATCAAGTAATCTCAATCAAAAGATGAAGTGTTCAGGGTACATGGCAACAGTTTTGGTGCCTCCCACAGTTTCGGTCTACATCATACCAATGATAGTCACTATCTCAGATTGAATCCTTTTCTATAAAGAACACAGTCTTGACAACTCAGAATCATGATGCACACTCGATGGCATATTGAAGCGGATCATCTACAAGCACTCAGAAATAGGTACTATAAGGTGATCGTAGCAAGTAACCCTGATGCTCTATGAGTCTACACGATGCTGCATACTACAAGGTTCACTTGTGTGATAACAATACAGTGCCATCTCAAATCATAAGGATCAGATGTATAAGTCATAGTAACTTGAAGACAAGATTCCTATCAAGGATCTTATCTGGAGGAAGCATCAATGCATCTGCTTCAACAACTTTCAACATGATCAAGGTGAAGATTTTATCTTCACATGTCAAGTAAGTATTTTTCATTAATCAAATTGGTAAAATGACTTCATAATTGCAAGGAGATCTATAGGTTGGATGGGTCATCAAAGGTCCTTGCATGGAATAAGGAGGATTGTCACAATCCTCATAGATGAGAGAAGTCAGTGAACAGGTCTCCTTTGAATTCATGGGAGGGAACTCTTAAAGTCCTCTCATCCCTATGTAGCAAGAAAGGAGACATAAAAGAGATATATGAAATGCTAGAAGATATACTCTCTGAAATGAAGTTAAGAAGGTCATATCACTTAGACCTGATTGAAGGTATCAAAGAATGAAGGAATATCTTCATGAGATCTCAATTGGGAGATTTGGGAAAGATGACAAGAAGATGATCATCATTGATATACTAATTGATAAGCAAGGTAACAAATGTCCATAGACAAGGAAGTTACCTCATTCAACTTGTGGTCTTTAGGCTAGATAGGAAAAGACAAGTTGAAAGTGTTGAAGGTCAGAACTTAAACATTTGCAGAAAGGAAAGGAAGTTTGGTGCTCAAACAAAGACAAAACAGTGCTATGGAAAGATTATGAAAAGAAAGTTCATATCAACTGAAAGATGGAGGAAATTGAAAAGGGCTAAGGAAAAGAGGGAATAACAGATCTCTCTATGTTTAAGATGGTATCCCTCACAAAAGGGTCCTATCATAAACTTTTGTTATAGATATGACCATGATAATAAGATGTCTCGTGGAATCATGGAAGCATTAGAAACGAGAGCTCGTGACATCACCATGGGAATAATGAAGGACAAAATCCATGGTAGTCAAATGTTGGAATTTCTAATTCTGACACGTTAGAAACCCTTCATGCACTTCACTGATATATTCCTACCTACTTGTTCTGTTAATTAACAAGTTATTTACCATGTAAATACTGGAAATAAATACAAATGCATGCTCAACACATTACAGATCATCAACTGAAGGAAATAGAAACAAGCACACGAGTGACACCGTTGCTTTTGGACTAATGTCCCTGGAAAAACCCAATGTGGGAAAACCGGTGCAGCTATCTGAGGGTTTGATTTATTAAGCAGTTTCAGAATACAATCTAGGTGCCAAATCCGGCTCACCCAACAGAGAAAAATCTTGGCAGTAGTACCTCTCTAGTCGAAAGCAGATATTCCGGCTGAAACCCGGATAAACACTTTGGCAGCTCCACAGCTCCAATCTTCCCCATGAAACCCCAACGTCAACCTCTAGGGATTGCGTCAGCCTCTCTCTGGCCCAACGTTAGCCCAACGTCACTCTGGCTTAGCCTGCGTCAGCCTTTGGAGGAACTGCGTCAGTCCTCTGGCCCTATGCGTCAACCACGCTAGCCCTCTAAGGCACTGCGCAACTCCTAGCTGCCTCTGCATGAGCCCTGACTAGCTTTGCGTGAACCCTTGGCTGCTTCTGCATCCCTCTCTCCTCTACTGCGCTGATCCTCCCGGTGCTATATCTACCTCTCTGATTCTGTATTCACTGCCCCTCAGCTGCAACTCTGATCACTCTCTCAACTTTCTCAGCAAACCCAGCCCTAGTAAGTCAAAATCTTGATCTCTTGGTGTGTTCTCCAAGTGACTCTCAAGCCTCCTCTTATACTTTTCTCGTTGACAAATCAATGGCAAAGATTAAGTCCCTAATCAACGACTAAGATTTGATCTGGCTTGATCCATGAATTTTGGACCATTCTAAAACAATTTTATATTAATTCACATTAATATTTTATTTTCCCTAAGTTTAGACTTAGGGACTCCATTAAAAATATTAATTATTTTAATATCTCCCAAACTGTCTCGAATCTGCCCAAACCCTTTCTGGGTATTGGATATCTATGTGCCTTAGCCTCTCACCAATTTTCATGGCTAGAGAACATCCGATGCTACCCAAAATCAACATCAAACATGAAGTATATAGCTTTTGGAAATCTCATTGAACATTGAAGGAAAGAAAGATGTAATCCAGGACAAGGCTCATCATACATCAAGGAAAAAGGAAACATCTGCTAGAGGGTGATATGCAAGATCCTCAAGGTTCTTTGATGGAGTCCTCATCGGAGGGTTCACTAATCTAGAGAAGAAGCAAGTGTTTCATTAGACTTGTGAAATTTATGGGATGATGCTGTGATGACATGAAGCAGATCAAGGGATTGAAGATCTTTTCAATCAAGGAAGTTGTTGGAAGAAGCCTAGATGACCTAAAGGTAAAATGAGGTATGTATGCTTGTGTTTAATATTGTAATGTCATGTCATATGGTTGCAGGTAACATGGATCATTACTTCTATCTTGAGAAGCATGATCAAGAGAAAGGGATCTCCTCCTCTGAAAGGATGCAGGAAGGCATAAAGTCACACTAAGATGAAATCAACATAATATGTCCTCATATGAAGTATGAGGTGGTTGACTACAATTAAGAAACTCTGATTGAAAGCTCCTAGGAATGGAATGTGTGAGGAAGGAAGAGATCGTGAGATATGCAACCATGATGAAGGCAATCAACATCCAAAGGACCAAGAAGACTTGACTAGGAAATCTCCCAGAAAAGATATGAAGACTCTGATGAAAGTCTGAAAAGATGAAGACCCTTGACAATGGATATCTTTGGGAGATGTGTCAACATGTATGCAGGATGTTGATACCTACAAGAAGATGTCATGATGAAAAACCATCTCAAAAGGTACGATTTGATTTAATGTTATGATTTCTTGAATAAATATCTAGATGAGTTCATGCAAGGATACTGGAACAAGAATTGAAAGTACAAGTACAACTAGCATTCATGTGGTGGATGGAAACTCCTGAAAGAAACATGATGAGGAAGAAGTAGCCATATGATGAAGGTTCCAAATATGAAGAAGGCCACTTTCCATGAAGAAAGGAATGACATGACGAACCAAGAAGGAAAGTGATCGATGGCTGATGCCCTACAAGGAAGAAGCTCAACTGAATTTCATGACATCAAGGAAAGAAGTTGATCAAGCAGCTGAAGGACCCATGAAGAAGAAGTTGCTGATGAAAAGACAAGTCCCTGATTAAGAGGGAGCTTGGATTGGGTCACCCCTAATTAAAAGGAGTGAAAGTTGTGTTTTTCTATTTCATGTGTCATGCACTGGACCAAGACTAACAACCGTAAGTCTTAATGAAGGCCATGAAGAGAAATGTAGACACATGATGGATGTATCCTCCCTAATTGAGAGGGAGAGATAGACACAACATTCTTGTCTTCACTTGGAAGAAAGAATGGAGGATTGGGTAATCATCTGGCATCCGATGCTCTTTGAGGATGTGTAGGGCATCCAAGATAAGAGTAGGCAAGAGGACTGATATTCTTTGAGGGCTGGGAACCCAAGATAAGAATAGTCCTAGAAGGTCATAGTGAACACCCAAGTGGGTATGTACCTTGAGAGACAATGATGAAGGTGTCTATAGTCATTGGTCTCGCCAACATTGTGCTCTGATTTGATGAGAAATAGAGCTGTTAGTCAAGGCCTTGCTGTGGAAACAATGTTGGTTACTATGATGCTATACAGATGGGTTACTAATCCGATTCTTCTTATGAGAAATTCTTCAGATTGAAAATGACCA
This sequence comes from Pinus tabuliformis, assembly GCA_031772625.1. Lineage (NCBI taxonomy): Eukaryota > Viridiplantae > Streptophyta > Pinopsida > Pinales > Pinaceae > Pinus > Pinus tabuliformis. Next base: position 1,452,098,754 of record CM062819.1, on the reverse strand, counting down.
AGTACCATTATGAATACCTCCCTAGGTAAGAGGGATTGTTGAAGTGTAACTAGGTTCGGTCTTCATAAATGTAATTTTGATCTTTGTACTTGTAAAAGAAAAGAAATATTATTTTTGTAAATTATAAAAGGAGTTTCTTGCTCATTACATAGGTCCAACACATGTCGAAGTGCTATAGGAAAGTCAAAGAGTCAAACAAAATGTTAAAGAGTTCTTCTTGAGCATATATGTAATGTAAATGAATCAACCTAGTGTCTAGATCAGCCCTCCAAGACAAGCACAATCCTCTTGAAGAAGGCAGCAAGCAAAACGATGTAAAACACAGTCATGTCGGCCTGCAAATGAATTAAAAGAAGTCATGTCGGCTTGCAAAAGGAGACACAACACTTCACACTGACACATCGGCTAATTATGGAGGACAAACAACTATAAATACCCCGCTAGGGTCACCACAGAAAGACAAAAAAACTCGAACTCTCTGTAATTTCATATGGGTGCAGGAAGCTCTGAAATTTCAGATGGAACAGTAAGGTACAGGATCTCGGTGATGAGTACAGTGTCTCGGTGCAAGCAAATTACAGTGATAAGTGTGTCTCAGCCTCCTCATAATCACAGTCTCGAAATGCTGAACGCAGTCATGACACATACAAAAACACAGTCACTATCTCAGTGATCTCTTAGTAATATACTCTCAGTCTAATTATGATGAAAGAGGATCACGATGATCCCACAGTAGTATACACAGTCTCGGCATTCTTATTCTGAAGAAGATCATACACTCTCGGTATAACAATAATGATAAGGATCTCGGTGATCCTATAGGAATACTCTCAATATACATACATATCTCAATATGGATCTCATTGTTATGATGGTGATCTTGATGAAGATGTAGAGATGATCTCAGTAAAGGCACAATGGTGATCTCAAGCAGCAGTCATGGTGCAGCAATGATGATCTCGGTGAAGCAGTAATGATGATCATAATGATCTTGTTGATTTGGGGTAGCATCAGATGTTCTCTAAGCCTCAAATTTTGCAGGGAGGCTTGGGCACATGCATTCCAAAGAACCCAGAAAGCGTTTTGGGAAATTCCACCCAAAAGTGATTTTATTAAAATAATTAATTTTTTTAATGGGGGTCCTAAGTCTAAACTTAGGAAAATTAAAATATTAATGGGTATTAATCTAATCAGGGGTGAAACTTCTAGAAAAAGACACAGATCAAGCCAAAACGATCTGAGCCTTTGATTATGATTTAATCTAGGTTGTTGGTTGTCCAACAGATAGATATAAGAAGGGGCTCGAGGGTCATTTGGAAAACACATAGAGTGATTGAGAAAATTGACTTTCAGAAGTGAGAAGTTCTCAGGAGGAAAAATTGATTGAGGAGATCTCTTGTAGTTGAGGGGCAGGGATAACAGCTTCCGGAGAGAGAGATTCTCAGTCGGAGATACATCAACAGAGAGAGGCAGTAAGTGATCCAGAAGCCTTGACGTAGGGCCACGCAGAAGCAACGTAGAGGGAGAGAAAGGAAGTCGAAAGTCAGAGTAGAGGGTCAGTTTCAGCGGCCGGAAGCTAGGGTGTGAGACCAGGAGGCTGAGAGCAGTGACTCTGGGCTACTGATCGATTCCCTAGTTGGGCGACGTTGTGCCTGAGAGGGTTGATGTTGGGAAGCGTAGAGGCAGCGCAGAGCCTACTAGGGGCACCTCATCCAGTAGCCGGAACAACCAGGACTTTTTCTTAGTGATTGTGTGAGGTAAACTCACAAGTCTTCTGCCAATATTTGTTTCTGTAACTGAATAACCCTGTGAGGTATTCAGTGATGTATTTAGAATTTGCTATTGCTTAATAATAATAAACCCTCGGAGTTGCTGCACCGGTTTTCCCGCATTTGGTTTTTCTGGGGACTTTTGTCCAAAAATAACGGTGTCCTATGTGTTTCTATTTTCGTTGCTCAATTTCTATGTTTCAGAATCATATTTAATATGGTGTATGCTGCTTCAATAATTTGCTTCAATATTTCATGAAGAAATCTGAAATAAGTTTGTAACATAATTTACAATCTAGGAGAAGTAAATTCAGCTGGTTGCAGTAGGATTCCTGAGATTGTTAGATCTAGGAATTTTCACATGGTATCAGAGTTATTGATGTGAAACAGGGAAGAGCAGATCTAGCACTGAAGCAAGGGCGAACTTGCTGCAGCAAGCAGCAGTTTGAATCCCCTGAGGGATTGCGCAGTTTTAGCCAGGAGGGCTATATTTTCATGTGTGTCTCCCTCTGAGTAAGCCGATAGAGAGGTAAGACTGCCAAATCGAGAATTTGCCAAGGTAGAGGGAACCACGCAAAGAATCAGCACAAAGCTAGAGGGACACAATTTTCAGTGCTGGGCAGAAAAGCAGTCAGAAGGAAGAAGAAGATCGCATAGTGAGGGAATACTTCCTCAGTGATTTCTTGCGGAGGAAATCAATATTTCTCAGTTACTGGGTAGTAGAGGAGCAACAACTTACCATCTCCATCAAGGAGTGTGTAATCCAGCCTAGGAGCTACACAGTATGGAGAAAGAGGAAGTTGTTCGACAATTTTCGGAAGATATCGCAACCAGTGGCTTGAGGGATCAGGACAGGTTGGATGAGGCTTTCAACTATGTCATCTAGAAGGCTAGAATGTCCTTCCTTCTAAATGATCATGCCCTCAAGATGTATGTTGATAGTGTGGTAGCTGTCCCTGCAGATGCAAATCCGCTAAAGAAGTACAAGGCTGAGATGTCAAAGGCCAAGAGGATGATCCTAGATGGAGTCAAGGATCACGTGGTGTGCGACGTTGCTAACAAAGGAACTACTAAAGAGATGTGGGATGCCTTGGCCACATTGTATCAAGGATCTTCCGAGCAGCAAAAGATGTACTTGGAACATGTGAAAATTTCTAAATTGAACAAGTCAGAAATCCTACTATAGTAAATTGATTTACATTACCTACTTGTTTTCTTCATTTAACAAGTTATTTTCAAAAATATTCAGAAAATGTTAATGTAAATACACTGTAGCCTACACCACTATATAGATCAAGTACTGAAAAATAAATGAGACAACCATGCAAAGGACACACTTATTTTTGGACTAAACGTCCCAGGAAAAACCCAATGCAGGAAAACCGGTGCAGTAGCTCTGAGGGTTTTCTATTATTAAGGAGAAGTTCTGAATACAAAGGCTAGTTTCCCTCCCGGCAAACCAGTGACAGAGAAATACAATGGTGAAGAACCTGAGTGAGTTTTGCCTCACTTTACCCGGCAAAATCTGGCTGATCCGGCAACAAATCTGGCTGGCCCCTGGCTACAACTGCGCTGCCCCTTTGCAGTAACTGCGTGGGCCTGCGTGGAGCTCTTTGAGGCTCTGCGTCAGTATTACTGCCCACTGCGTCAGCTTTCCTGGCTGTTCCGATAGTTTTTGGCACCTCCCTAACTTTTTGTGTGGAAGACATCTCTTCCTCTACGCTGGCCCTCCTGGCTCTGCGTCAAGGCTGCGTGGGCTCAGACTGGCCTAGTGTCAGCTCTCCTGGCTACTGCGCTGCCTCCACAAGCTTCTCTCTGCCTCTCTGTCTGTATTCCCGAACTATCACTGCCTCTCAGCTGCAAGATCTCCCCCATCGATTTCCCTCTTGAGAACTTCTCACCTCAGAAAATCGATTTCCTCAATCTCTCTGTAAGTCTTCCCCAACAGAGTCCAAGCCTCCATTTATACATTTCCTGTTAAGAAATCAACGGCCAATATTAAGTCTTTAATCAACGACTAAGATTAAATTAGACTTGATCATTTTCTCTTAGAAGCTTCTCACCCATATTTTCATTAATACCCATTAATATTTTAATTTTCCTAAGTTTAGACTTAGGAACCCCATTAAAAATATTAATTATTTTAATAAAATACAATCCATGTGGAATTTCTCCAAATGATTTCTGGGTCTTGGAGATCTCATGTGTTCTAGCCCCTCCATAAAATTTCAGAGCTAGAGCACATCCGATGCTGCCCAAAAATCAACACTTCCTCTTAGCGAGGAATGTGCTCTAGAAATACTTCCTAGTAGAAGTATCACACTGATCCACGACATCGGTCCTTTGTGTTGTTGATGCTCGGCCTGCTTCCCTTCATCCACTGCGTTGCTGCTTTGTGTACTGTTGCCCATGACACTGCCACTATCACTGCTACATTTGTACTGCAACTCCCTCTCAATATGCTGCATCATGTTGCCCATAGCACTACCACTGCTAACTGTTGCACTGCAACTCAGTTGCTGAGAAGTAAGCAACTGAAAAGTCACCCAAAAGCTGACATGTTGGTCAGTCTGGATATCTCGTGACGCTGAAGCTACCTCTGTTGCTAATTTGCGTTGACCCTCTGATGCTACTGCATTGGTGTTGTATTTGCTCTGTGCCTCCTGCACTGCTGCAACACTCCACTGCGCTGCTTCAGACTCTGGCACTCTAGCTCTCCCACTGTTGCTCCATCATCCCTCGCACCAATTGACTCCCATCATTCTGCTACTGTCATTAAGGGCTCCTGTAGCCGTATGTGATCCAAGAGTTTGGGCACCTCAAGGATCCTGCCCCTTTATTTTGTAGTCCTCTCAACTACAGCGCAATATCGCTCCACCTCTTTTCTAGAGGTGCATGAGCACTCATGGCACAATCCTCATCATCGTCCTCTTTGTTAGGTTTCTTTGGAGCAACCTTTGAGTCAGGCTTCTCCTCCCTTCCCTTCTTCCGAGGGCACTGAGTGGCGAAATGACCTAGTTCTCCACATCTGAAGCATCTGACTTTGGATATATCTTTCTTTTTCCTCTTCTACTACCCTTGTTGTCCCGCTGATGCGAGAGTTGCATCCTCCTCTTCCTCCTTCTTGGCTCTAATCCCTTTGTTGCTGCTTCCCACCTTGGTCAACCGTCTGATCTCTTCCTGTCGAAGAGTTGCCCACATCTCCTCCCAACTGGGGAGAGAAGCCCTGCCCAAGATGCTCTGGACAAAGGTTTCCCAGTCTTCAGTGACTGCATTCAGGGTAGTCCTGACCATGAATTCAGGATCTGGTGTAGACCCTATGGAAGTTAGCTAGTCTCGGATCCCTTGCAACCTGAGAAGGAAGGGATCAATTTCTTCTCCCTTCTGCATCTGATACTGTCTCAACTGACTCTCAAGCAACATCTTTTGTTGAACGGAAGTTCCCTCGTACAAAGTGGTCAAGGCCTCCCACATTTCCTTTGCTGTGTCCTTCTCAGCAATATGTGGGATCACATGATCCTTGACCCTGTCCAAGATCATGCACTTCGCTTTTTCCTGAGCCTCCTCGTACTTCTTGAGAGGATCAGCATCAACCGGAACAACAACCATCTTCAAGGAATAATCCTTGATGCGATTTTTGTCCAAAACTGCCAGGATCCTGGCCTTCCAGATGACAAAGTTGGATGCTCCATCCAACCTATCCCAATCCCTCAGTCCATTAAATGCCATCTTTGCTCAAATGAGTGTCGAATTGGTTCTCTTCTCCCTCTTTCGCTGTGGCCCGAGCAAAACTCGGATTTGGATTTCTTTGGCACTAGAAATCCTCTAAGGAACACACTCCCTCTGAAATTCAATTTCCTTCACGGAAATCCTTCTGCCAACAACTGTCGAACCACCCCTCTTTGATCTTTCTTTGTTGCTGCTCAACACTAGGTCTAGATTTCTTGGCAAGAAATCTTCTCAGGAATTGATTCTCTACTTTGCTTCTGCCCTATTAGGTATTGTTCTGCACCAACCAGCAATTCCAGATGAAGTTTGCGTTGCATCTCTAGCCCTGTCACCGGAAAAACGAGACTCGACAGTCTTTGCGCTTACCCAACAATCACTACACTGCCCTCTGCAGCTACAACGTCACACAAACAAGCTGACGCAGGCTTTGCTTGAGCCTCCCTTGGTGATTGCATCGCCCCTCCTCTAGTCTCTCAGCTAAAAAACTACGCTGTCTCTCGAGACAACTATCTTCAACACAAATTCTCCTCTGTCCTTTCGCTGATGACTTTGGTCCTCCTTGATCTGCAATCGCTCTGATACCATGTGAAAATTTTTGAATCGAACAAGTCAGAAATCCTACTACAGTAAACTGATTTACATTACCTACTTGTTTTCTTCATTTAACAAGTTATTTTTAGAAATATTAAGAAAATGTTAATGTAAATACACTGTAGCCTACACTACGGTACAAATCAAGTACTAAAAAATAAATGAGACAACCATGCAAAGGACACACTTATTTTTGGACTAAATGTCCCCAGAAAAACCCAATGCAGGAAAACTGGTGCAACAACTTTGAGGGTTTTCTATTATTATGCATAAGTTCTGAATAAAAATGATGGTTTCCCTCCCGACAAACCAGTGACAGAGAAATACAACGGCGAAGAACCCGAGTGAGTTTTACCTCACTTCACCTGGCAGAATCCGGCTGATTTGGCAACAAATTTGGCTTTCCCTTGGCTACAACTACGCTGCCCCTTCGCAGTAACTGCGTGGGCCTGCGTGGAGCTCTCTGAGGCTCTGCGTCAGCACTACTACCCCCTAGGTCAACTTTCTCAGCTGTTCCAGCACCTCCTCGACTTTTTGCTTGGAAGGCAGCTCTTCATTTGTGCTGGCCCTCCTGGCTTTGCGTCAAGGTTGTGTGGGCCTAGACTGGCCCAGCGTCAGCTCTCTTGGTTACTGCGCTGCATCCACAAGATTCTCTCCACCTCTCTGTCTGTATTCCCGAACTATCACTACCCCTCAGCTGCAAGATCTCCCCAATTGATTTCCCTCCTGAGAACTTCTCACCTCAGAAAATTGATTTCCTCAATCTCTCTGTGTGTCTTCTCTAACTGACCCCAAGCCTCCATTTATACTTTTCCTGTTGAGAAATCAATGGCCGAGATTAAGTCTCTAATCAACGACTAAGATTAAATTAGACTTGATCCTCATCTCTTAGAAGCTTCTCACCCATCATTAATACCGATTAATACTTTAATTTTCATAAGTTTAGACTTAGGAACCCCATTAAAAATATTAATTATTTTAATAAAATACAATTCGGGTGGAATTTCTCCAAATGATTTTTGGGTCTTGGAGATCTCATGCATTCTAGCCCCTCCACAAAATTTTGGAGCTAGAGCACATCTGATGCTACCCAAAAATCAACAGAACAGAAGTTGAGATCTGCGCAGAGGTAGAAGGGAGAACGTGTGGATCCGTTCCTCACGAAACTGAAGGAGACCCGTGATGAGTTGTTGGCTGCGGGCATACACCTCACGATTTGGAGTAAGTGAGACAACCTCTAAATTCCTTCTTGGATGATTGGAAAGTCTTTGTCCAGAGTATCCTGGACAGAGCAGTATTTCCAAATTGGGACGACATGTGGGCAGCTCTAAAAAAAGAAGAGCTGAGGAGAGACCTGCTCAAGGTCAAACTGGACGGGAGCAGCAGCAACAGTGGGGCGAAGCCTAAAGTAGAGGAGGAGGATAACGCAACCCTTGCATCAAAGGGACAACAGGGGCAACATAAACGAAAGGAGGATGTCTCCCAGGTGAAGTGCTTTAGATGTGGTGAGATGGGCCACTATGCATCCCAGTGTCCTTTGAAGAAAAAGGACAAGGATGAGAAGCATGATCCTAAGGTTGCAGCCGCAAAGATCGAACAGGAGGAGGAGTTCGCCATGAAAACCAAGATACCTCCAGGAGGGAGGTGGGTTGATATAGAACTATAGTTCGATAGGGCTACAGATGGGCAAGATCCTTGAGGAGCCCACCTCTTGGATCATCACCTTGCTACGGGAGCCCATGATTAGTAGTAGCGAGATGGAGGAGTTTTTAGTTGGTGCCATGGAGTGTTGATTCGACAAATGTAGTGGTTAGTAGCGCCAGAATGTGAGTAGCGCAGAGCAGAGAGGTAGTAGTGCGAGGAGGCACAGTGCAGAGCTTCAGCAATGTAGTGGCTTCAGAAGAAAGCGTGGAACTAGCAATAGTCAGGATTTCAGCACCGAGGTGTATCCACTGGATACTTGTTCAGTTTTGGGTGTTTTCAGTTGCTTCTCTCAGCAACTGAGTTGTAGTACGGATGCAGTGTTAGCAGTGGCAGTGCTAGTAGCATAACAGATGCAACATTTGAGAGGGAGTTGTAGTACAGATGTAGCATTGGCAGTGGTAGTGTCAAAGGAAGCAATACATTAGCAGTAGAAGCGCAGTAGTTGGTTGACAGCATGTCAGAAATTAGCAGTGCAGAGGACGATGCTTTAGAGTCAGAGCAATATGTAGTAGCAGTGTATTGCTAGAGCACATTCCTCACTAAGAGGGAGTGTTGATTTGGGGTAGCATTGGATGTGCTCTAAGCCTCAAATTTTGCAGGGAGGCTTGGGCACATGCATTCCAAAGAACCTAGAAAGCGTTTTGGGAAATTCCACCTAGAAGTGATTTTATTAAAATAATTAATATTTTTAATGGGGTTCCTAAGTCTAAACTTAGGAAAAATAAAATATTAATGGGTATTAATCTAATCAGGGGTGAAACTTCTAGAAAAAGACACGGATCAAGACAAAACAATTTGAGCCTTTGATTATGATTTAATATAGGCCGTTGGTTGTCCAATAGGAAGATATAAGAAGGGGCTTGAGGGTCATTTGGAAACACACAGAGAGATTGAGAAAATTGATTTTCTGAAGTGAGAAGTTCTTAGGAGGAAAAATCGATTGAGGAGATCTCTTGCAGTTGAGGGGCAAGGATAGAAGCTTTCGGAGAGAGAGATTCTTAGCCGAAGATACATCAACGAAAAGAGGCAGCAAGTGATCCAGAAGGCTTGACGCAGAGGCTAATGTAGGGCCAGAAGGGCCATGCAGAAGCGGCGCATAGGAAGAGAGAGAAAGTTGAAAGTCAGAGCAGAGGGTCAGTTTCAGCAGCCGGAAGTCGGGGTGTGAGACCGGGAGACGGAGAGTAGTTACTCTAGGCTACTGATCAATTCCCCAGTTGGGTGACGCTGTGCCTGAGAGGGTTGACGCTGGGACAACATAGAGGCAACGCAGTGATAGCGCAGAGCCTGCCAGGGGCACCTCATCTAGCAGCTGGAACAACCGAGACTTTTTCTCAGTGATTGTGTGAGGTAAACTCACAAAGCTTCTGCCAGTATTTCTCTCTGTAACTGAATAACCTTGTGAGGTATTCAGTGATGTATTGATAATTTGCTACTGCTTAATAATAATAAACCCTCAGAGTTGCTGCACTGGTTTTCCCGCATTGGGTTTTTCCATGGACGTTTGTCCAAAAATAACAATGTCCTATGTGTTTCTATTTTCCTTTCTTAGTTTCTATGTTTCATAATCATATTTAATTTGGGTAGGTTGCTTCAGTAATTTTCTTCGATATTTCATGAAGAAATCTAAAATAAGTTTGTAACATAATTTACAATCTAGAAGTAAATTCAGTTGGTTGTAGTAGGATTCCTGATATTGTTAGATCTAGGAATTTTCACAGATCTCAGCAGTAAGAAGAGGATTGGTGTCTTGGTCTTGGAGTGGCTTGATAGGTCAAGGGTCATGGTCTTGGTATTCGTCAATTGGAATCTCTATAAGAAGAATTTTGAGTGGGTTTTACTCTCCAAGAGGGAGAGGTTTTGGCCCTGGCAGGAAGCCAACATCTTGTGTTCTTATCTCTTGTATTTTGGTAACTGTTTGATGAAGTAAGAAATACACAAACTAATGATATCAAGAGAAGATTGTGCTAATAAGAAAAAGTTAAAATACCTCACAAATAGTTATTATGCTAAGAACAATCACATTAACTCTAATTTCCCTAGATTCTTCAACAATTGGCCAGATGAGAGGTAGTTCCCATGAGTCCCGGACTCCATGGGTAGGATGTGTGCTGGGACATCGACAGGAGAAGGTGAACCACTCATCCTGCTCATATTCCATAGGAGAAGGTGAACCACTCATCCCATGCATATGTCAATCGTAGGGGAAGGTGAACCACTCACCCTACATACATGTGTCTGCAATCGTAGGTGAATGTGAGCCACTCACCCTACACACATGTCAACCATCATGGGGTATCACAAGGGAAGGTGAACCACTCACCCTGTACATAGCGTACCACTAGGGGAAGGTGAATCACTCACCCTATGGTTGCTTATAGCTCCAAGAAGTGCCCCAAGCCCCTAAGAGCTCCTAGAGCTCAGTGACTAACTCATACGGACCCTCATAGGAGGGTATTTCCATGACTCCAAGTCTCTCTTGGAAGGTTAAGAATTTGACCTTCCCTAAAGGCTTCGTGAGAATGTCTACGACCTGCTCATCTGACCTGATGTGTTGGAGCCTTATAGCTTCCCATTATACCATATCTCGGATAAAGTGGTACCTAATATCAATGTGCTTGGAGCTATCATGGAACATGAGATTCTTTGAAAGGCGAATCCCATTATGGTTGTCGCAGAAGATCACCGTGGTATCCAGCACGTGCTCAAATAGCTCACTAAAGAGATTCCTCAACCAAACAACTGTTGAAATTTCTAAGTCTATCCGTTAGAAATTTTATATGTATTCTTCTGGTTTATTTCTCTTACTTGTTAATTACGAACAATTTATTTAAACATATAAAGATCGAAATAAACACAATACAGTCTCAACCATCTATAGATCAACAGCTGAAAGAATAGCAAACACACAAGTGACATCGTTATTTTTGGACAACTCGTCCCCGAAAAAACCCAATGCAGGAAAACTGGTGCAGCAATTATGAGGGTTATATTATTTTGCAGTGTATCCTTGAGTACAACTCAGTGCCAAACTGGCTCATCTGACAGAGAAAATCAACCAATAGTAATACTTCTCTATTCGGAAGTAGGTATTCAGAAAACCTACCCCACGAAACCCTCTCCAGCAACACTGAAGCATTGTGTCAGCCCTCCTGGCCTCTGCGTCAGCCTCAGAACCCTCTGCATCAGCCCTCCGAGGCACTGCACAGCTTCCGGGACCCTCTGTGTCACTCCTGTTGCCTTTTGCGTGGATGACGCAGGCCCTTTGGCCTCTGCGTTGTCTCTGTTGGGCTCTGCGTGGCCTGCTCTGGCTTTGTGTCTGCCTCTCTGCTTCTGCGCTGGTCTCTTGGCACTATCTCTGCCTCTCTCTCCAGTACTCACTGCTCCTCGCTGCTGATCACTGATTCGACTTTACTTAGCGAACCCCGCTTTAGTAAATTGAATGACTGATCACTCTGGTGTATTCTCCAACTGACCCTCAAGCCTCCTTTTATACTTTTCCTGTTGGTCCTTCAACGGACGAGATTAAATATCTAATCAATGGCTAAGATTAGATTTGGCTTGATCCTTATCCTTTGGAACCTTCTAACCCAGTTTTATATTAATAATTTAATACCCATTAATATTTTATTTTTCATAAGTTTAGACTTAGGAACTCCATTAAAAATATTAATTATTTTAATATCTCCTTAATCGGGTAGAATCTGCCCAAACCATTTCTAGGTCTTGGAGATCTCATGTGCTTTAGCCTCTCCACCAATTTTTATGGCTAGATCACATCCGATGCTACCCCAAATCAACACTCCCTCTTAGCGAGGACTGTGCTCTAGTAATACTCCACATTGAGCATCACTCTGATTATACGACACCGATACATGTGTTGATGATAGGCCTCCCCACCCAACATCCTCTACAATGCTACATCCTGTACTGCTGCCCATGGCCTTGCCACTGCCACTGCTGCATCCGTACGACATCTCCCTCTACATTTGTGTTGCTACTGGTCCTTTCTCCCAACACTGCATCTGCACTGCAACCCCTTCTCATCATGTTGCATCATGCTACTGCTAACCCCTACTGCATTGCAACTCAGTTACTGAGAAGTAAGTAACTTATCCACCCAACTACTGACATCCCCGTCAGGCTAGTAACACTCCCGATGTTGAAGCTCTCTCTGCCGCTATCAAGTGCTCCCTCTACTGCCTCTGCGTTGCTACAACAACTCCCTACATTTCTCACCACTGCAAACCTCTTTGTGCCATCCTGCACTGTTGCAACCCTCTCTGTGCCTCTCGCACTGCTGCAGCCTGGGGACCCCTACACTGTAGCACTCTCCGCCACTTCATCCACATTCGTTTCTATTGACATCTGCCAGTCCTGCTACTCTCTCTTCGGGGCTCCCGTTGCAAGGTATAATCCAAGAGGTTGGGTACATCAAGAATCTTGCCCCTCATCGCCTGTAGTCTTCCTGACTACAACTCGATGTCTCCCCACCTCTTCTCTAGAGGTACATGAGCACTCATGGCACAATCGTCATCCTCCTCTACCTCCATTTATGCCTTCGCTAGCGCTGCCTTAGAGTCAGACACCTCTCCCTTGTTCTTCTTCCTCATACACTAGTTTGCATAATGACCCAGTTCCCCACAGTTGAAGCATTTGACCTTGGAGAGGTCCTTTTTCTTCCTCTTCTCCTGCTTTCCTGCAGATGCCAGAGTTGCATCCTCTTCCTCTTCCTTCTTGATCCAGACTCCTTTGTTGCTACTTCCCGTCTTGCTTAGCCGTCTGATCTCTTCTTGGCGAAGAGTCACCCACAATTCTTCCCAATCTGGAAGATTTGCCCTGCCGAGTATGCTCTGGACAAATGTCTCCCACTCTTCGGAGGCTGCGTTTAGTGCGGTCCTCACCAACATCTTCTCATCCTGTGTGGCCCCTATGGAAGTTATTTGGTCCAGGATCTCCTTCAATCTCCCGAGGAAGTGATCTATTTGCTCCCCCTTCTGCATTTGGTATGACCGCAGCTGATTCTCAAGTAACATCTTCCTTTGCACAGAAATATGTTGGTACAGCTTCTTCAAGGCATCCCACATTTCCTTTGCCGTCTCCTTCTCGGCAATATGTTGGGCCACATGATCCTTGACCCCATCAAGGATGATGCATTTCGCTTTGGCCATTACCTCCTTGTACTTCTCATTATCCGCCGAGTCAACTGGGATCGCCATTATTCTTAAGGTGAAGGCCTTTATGTGATGTCTATCTAGAATGGACAAGATCCTGGCCTTCCAGACCACAAAGTTGGTCGCCCCGTCCAGCCTGTCCTGATCCCTCAGCGCATTCATGGCCATCTCTCTGCACTTCTTGTCGACTCCTCTGAGTCTCTCTACTTCCCTTCGGAAGTTCTCTCTTCGACTGCTGTTGAGTCTCTAAACTTCCCGCCTGGAAGTTCTCTGCTAGACTCCCTCTGAGTTTCGATTTCCCTTCTTGAAATCCTCTTGTCAACCGTCAAGTCACACCTCTCCAATCTTCTGTGCACCTGCAACATTGATACGGATTCCTTGGCTAGAAATCTGCCTTGGTAGCGACTTCCTCTACTTGGTTTTGCCCAACTGCACCCCACCAGCTTCACTCCCCGCAAAATGCCCACAGCTTCCTATGCCCTAGTAACATAAGGACTAAGCCTCTAGACTCTATGCAATCCCGACACTGACTGAAAAGCTACCCTAGCCAATTGCGTCAACCCTTCTAGTCTCTGCATGAGCCTTTTCTGCCCTCCCCAGCCTCTGCGCTGTCCTCTCTCTAGCCTGGACTGATGATGTAGTCCCTCTGCGTCAACCCTTCTTCTGTCGCTTTCTGCAAGGAACAACTTCTATCACTCGGGACAACTGTTTTCCACTGCAAATGCTCTGCTCAGCTAATGCCTTCAGCTCTCATGTGATCTGCAACTACGCTCTGATACCATGTTGAAATTTCTAATTCTATCCGTTAGAAATTTTATCTATATTCTTCTGGTTTATTTCTCCTACTTGTTAATTACGAACAAGTTATTTAAACATATAAACATCGAAATAAACACAATATAGTCTCAGCCATCTACAGATCAATAACTGAAAGAATAGCAAACACACAAGTGACACCGTTATTTTTGGACAACTTGTCCCCGGAAAAACCCAATTCGAGAAAATCGGTGCAGCAATTCTGAGAGTTATATTATTATGCAGTATATCCTTGAGTACAACTGGGTGCCAAACTGGCTCACTCGACAGAGAAAAACAACTAGCAGTAATACCTCTCTATTCGGAAGCATGTATTCAGAAAACATGCCCCATGAAACCCTCTCCTGCAACACTGAAGCACTGTGTCAGCCCTCCTAGCCTCTGCGTCAGCCTCAGAACCCTCTGCGTCAACTCTCTGAGGCATTGTGCAGCCTCTAGGACCCTCTGCATCACTCTTGCTGTCTTATGCGTGGATGACGCAGGCCCTCTGGCCTCTGTGCTGTCTCTGCTGGGCTCTGCGTGGATGACGTAGACGCTCTGGCCTCTGCGCTATCTCTGCTGGGCTCTGTGTGGCCTGCTCTGGCTTCTGCGTCTGCCTCTCTTCTTCTGCGCTGGTCTCTCCACACTATCTCTGCCTCTCTCTCCGATACTCACTGCCCCTCGCTGCTGATCACTGATTTGACTTTACTTAGCAAACCCCGCTCTAGTAAATTGAATGACTGATCACTTTGGTGTATTCTCCAACTGATCCTCAAGCCTCCTGTTAGGCCCCTATACTACTAGAGTAACCTCTTATTGTTATTAGTACAACCCACTTATATATTGATGTACCCATGTAGTGCCCATATTGTTACTATTGTGCCCCATAGAAGCCCACTATTGTTATTATTGTGCCCTTACATTATTATTGTTATGTCGGCTCTGATTATGTTATGACTCCTTAGACTCCTATATATAGAAAGGAGGTCTTTTCATTTGTATCATCCAAGAATTGTTTATTTATGTAATGTAAAGGAGGTTGCCCCCTCGAAGAGGCTGAATTCTAAGGTGTTGATCTATCTTTTCTATCTTTTCTTGAGCTGGTTTCATAACATTTGGTATCAGAGCTTTGGATTCTAGGGTTTTGCTGCTCCAAACAGGTCATCGTGGAATTTTCGCCATAACTTTTTTTCTGCGACGTTTCAGAAGTTGCAAAAAAAACCCATTTGAGAAGAGATTGCGCTGAACCTCGGGTCCGAATTTCAGAGTTTTTCGCGCTATATTTGCGGAGATATGTTCTGAGGAAGTTGATCTTTTTGCAGAATCCTGAATTACATTCCAAACAGGTGACCTGGGGACAATCGTCATAACTTTCTCTTTGAGCATCGGATTGAAATTTCATAAGAAGGTACAGAAAGAGGACGGACTGTAGTTTCTTGTAGATATTTTTCAGAGCCAAAGGTCTAAATAGTGACATGTGGCACTTCATACAAGTTCGCTCTTCTGGAAAGGTCTATAATCAGGTCATCTTGGGAGATTGTGCATAACTCTTGGAGAATCCAATTTGGATCAGACTGGTGGCATTGGAAAGAGGACACAGAGGGCTACTACAGGTTGCAATTTCAGAACTTAAAGATCCGAAAGTACAGAGTTACAGTCGTTTCAAGATCGAGCTCCTAAAATCAAGAAAAAGCAAGATGAGGAAATTTGATGGCAAGGATCCGGTAAATTGGATACTTCAGATGGAGCAATATTTTGATCTACATGGTGTACCACTGTTACAAAAGGTATGTATTGCATCTTCATATTTAGAACCGGATCAATTTTTATCGTATGAAGGGCTTTGTTCTCGTAAAAAACTTGTTACGTGGTCAATTTTCATGGAGGAAATGATAGCACATTATGAGGATACAAAGAGCAACACCTTCTTTAGAGCGACACCACAAAAATTGGAAAGAGTAAAAGGGCTTTGTGACATAGTGGAAAGCAAAATTATGGAAACCAGGAAGCATACCCCTCACAACTATAAAGATGGAAGTGTTGTTTCTCCTAGCCTTCCACAACCTACAAGGGTTACACCACAACAATTGGAAGAAAAAAGAGAAAAAGAGCTTTGTTACAATTGTGATAGAAAATGCACTAAAGGTAATGAGTGTGCTGAGAAGAAATTATTTTACATATAATATGAAGAGGAGGAAGAAAAGGACTAAGAAACATCAAAAGAAGAAGATATATTCCAGGACCCCACCCCAGAAAAAGAAGAAATGAATCAGACCATATCTTGTAAAGCATTGACAAGAATTACCACTCCTCAAACTCTTAACATAAAAGGACATATCAAGAAGAAAAAGGTGCAAGAAGTGAAAGATCATATTGAGAAAGAAGAAATGAATCCAACCATATCTTGTAATTCATTGGTCGAAATTACCACTCCTCAAACTATCAAGATAGAAGGACATATCAAGAAGAATAATGTTCAAGAAGTGAAAGATCACATTGAGCATCAAGAAATGAATCCGACCATATCTTGTAAAGAATTGGAAGAAATTACCACTCCTCAAACTCTAGAGATAGAAGGACATATCAAGAAGGAAAAGGTTCAAGCAGTGAAAGATCACATCGAGCATCAACAACAAGTTCTCCAAATTTTAAAGGATAACGCCACTTTGGTGCAAAATCAAACGAAACAACAGGTAGATCAACATCGTAGTGAAAAATGTTTTGATGTAGGTGCTTGGGTATTTTTACAGCTACATCTCAAGCAAGCTATTTATGAGAAGGAAATGTTGGCAATACTACATGCACTTTAAAAAAGGTGACCTTACCGAATGGGAAGACTCTTCAAGGATGAGGATGTGGAAGCATTGTTTTGTGCTATTTCTATTATCCAACCAGATTGGATAAATGAAGCAAGGGATGAATGGAAGAAGGATGAAGTAGTATGGCCACTTATTCAAAAGTTGCAAAAGATCCCAATTCAAACAATATTGCTAGAAATTGAAGAGGAAGGAAAAATCATATTAGAACCTGGAGCAGTCACAGAAACAAGAACCCGACAGCTATGAAATCGATCAATTTCAGAGTATCTCATCAGGTGGAAGAACTTACCCGCTGAAGATTCCACATGGCAGGACAAGAATTTTATACAGAAGCATCAAGAACTACTCAAGCATTGAGGACAACGCTTTTTGAAGGAGAGGGGCATGTTAGGCCCCTATACTACTAGAGTAACCCCTTATTGTTATTAGTACAACCCACTTATTATATTGATGTACCCATGTAGTGCCCATATTGTTACTATTGTGCCCCATAGAAGCCCACTATTGTTATTATTGTGCCCTTACATTATTATTGTTATGTCGGGCCTGATTATGTTATGACCCCTTAAACTCCTATATATAGAAAGGAGGTCTTTTCATTTGTATCATCCAAGAATTGTTCATTTATGTAATGTAAAGGAGGTTGCCCCTTCGAAGAGGCTGAATTCTAAGGCGTTGATCTATCTTTTCTATCTTTTCTTAAGCTGGTTTCATAACACCTACTCTTATACTTTTCCTGTTGGTCCTTCAACGGTTGAGATTAAATCTCTAATCAACGACTAAGATTAGATTTGGCTTGATCCTTATCCTTTGAAACCTTCTAACCTAGTTTTATATTAATACCCATTAATATTTTATTTTCCTAAGTTTAGACTTAGGAACTCCATTAAAAATATTAATTATTTTAATATCTCCTTAACCGGGTAGAATCTGCCCAACCATTTCTGGGTCTTGGAGATCTCATGTGTTTTAGCCTCTCCACCAATTTTCATGGCTAGAGCACATCTGATGCTACCCCAAATCAACAATATCTTCACAACAGGCCATACTTGCAGCAATGTATTCGTCCTCGGCAGTGCTTGAAGCAACCGATTTTTGCTTCCTGCTCATCCAAGATATTAAAGCAGACCCTAATGAGAAGCAACACCCAGACGTGCTCTTACGATCCACCACACTGCCAGCCCAATGAGCATCTGTATATCCATGTAGCCTCAAATTACCGGCAGTGTATCTCAAACCATAGTGGATTGTGCACCGGAGATATCTCTAGAGATTCTTAGCAGCAATCCAATAAAAGTAATGAGGCTCGACCATAAATTCACTCAACGTGTTCACAACGAAGCATATGTCAGGACGAGAGTTGACCAAGAACATCAAGGCCCCCACAAGTTGACGATACTCGAAAAGGTTCACTAATTCGGGCCCAACAACACTTCCACATAGCTTCTTGATGTTGAGTTCCATCGGAGTATACATGGATTTGCAATCCACAATCCCACATCTTTCAAGTTGCTTCACAATGTATTTTCCCTGAGAAAAGAAAATATCACTTGGCTTTTGCCAGACCTCCAGTCCTAGGAAGTAGTGCATCAGTCCTAGGTCCTTCATCTCAAATTCGGAAGCCAACTCCCTCTTGCATTGATGAATGAGAGGGTCATCACCTATCAGAAAGAGATCATCCACATAAAGAACCAGAATGAGAGGCCTGTTCTTTTCAGCCTTGAAGTATAGGTTCGGGTCAGCATCGCTCCTTGTAAATCGCATCTTCATAAGATAACTATCAATCCTCTCATACCAAGCCTTGGGGGCTTGCTTCAACCCATAGAGGGCTTTCTTCAACCTGCATACACGTGTCTTACAATCTTGAACTTCGTACCCCTCGGGTTGTTCTACATAGAATTCCTCTTTAAGCGAACCATGCAAGAAAGCAGTTTTGACAACCATTTGGTGTAGGCTCCATCCTTGCAAGGCAACAAGGGATATGATCGAACAGATGGTGGTATATTGGGCAACTAGTGCGAATATCTGCATCGAGTGATTAGCATCTGCATCGTGGCGTTGTTTCATTTGTTGGATCGAATAATTAGCGTCTCCATTATTACGACTCAAGTTGCCACTATATTCACCATAGTCATTCTGTCGCGACACCCAAGTCATTACTCAAACAATGGTCCACAGTTACTAAGTGTTGGATTATTGGTTTATAATTATCTATTTTTTCATCTTATAAAGTATTCATTGTTTGCTAATATACTTTATATCACAAACCATGGTACACGGTAGTTTATAGTTTTCTAATTTTATTTATTTCATCAACCTTATGATTAATATCCTTTATATCACATATATTAGAATATTAGTAAATAAGTTCATATTAAATATTAATAAAATTTATATTTTATATATGATAAATTAATATAAGAAGATTTAAATTTTTTTAGCTATCTATATATATATATATATATATATACTCGAACTTAATGACGAACCTTATTCGAATCTTATCTAGAAATTTGAATTTGAATCGAATTTTATCGTTGTTGAACCCGAACCATGTGACATTGCTTTCAAGTGATCAATCAATGTCATCAGAATCTCTTTCCTATGCAACTGGGTGTGTCGTCCTGCAATATGACAGGTAACAACACCCAACAATCACCACAAACAAAAGTAAATCATCTCCTCTGCCAATCACAGATACTAGTGCAAACAATATTTTCTCTACTCAAGAGTCAAAACACACACAAATATTGTTATTATTATAACCTATTTTGGTGTCCTATTCTATTGATTTTGGTGCACAAGGTTTAGTTTAGGTGGGAAATGTAGATGCATTTTGCCAAAAATTTAAAAATGCATACTTTATGTTGCCTATGCATGTTATTGATAATTCTTGGTATTTGCAAGGGAGTAGTTCTTATGATTATGTCAAAGTGGTTTGTTGCTTTTGATAGTGCAAGTGTCATGATTCTGTTTATGCATGTAAACAAAAGTCTGGAGTTTTAGTGCTTTACTAATTATTGTTTGTCATTTTGTCAATGGCTGTAAGTCTATAAGGGATTTGAAATTTTGAAAAAAATTGTTTCCTTTTAAGGTGCATAGGAATGATAATTTGTTATTGTAAAAATTATGTGTTCAATTTTCAGCTATATCCACCACAAGACTGGATTGTGGCTTCATCCTTGCCTTTCAATTTCAACCCAATTACGATTCAAATGGTTTTGGATCAGCTAGTTCCTAATAAATCCAGGTAATACTAGATTATCATGTATGTTCTTCTTTTGTAAATGCAAATATTGTATGCAAATGTTTGAATTTGCTTGTTTTCCTACTTTAAATATTGGAGTTGCATTACTTCTGTATATTTCTTACAATTTGCAGTGTTTTTGAAATTGTTTTATATGGAAAAGAAATCTTCCATTTTCATTTTAATGTGTCTACATTTTTGGAGCTACATGTGATGTACCTACAATAAATTCAGTAAATATAAAGTTTAGTTTTTACAGGATTATAATTTTTGGAGAAAATATTGAATGATAATAGAAATCTGCATATCCATAGCATTTATAGATCATGCCACACACATTATTAGAACCAATACGTTCATTCTTGGCCTGTGATACTTATGTAGTTTAAACTTTCTAGATCATATGTTTGGTAGGAATCCTTTGCTTGTCAAATGGTACTCTTACAAAAGTTGCTATTTCTGGTCTGCAAGTTTTATGGGAAGTAAATCTAGCAATATCACACATCTATTTTGTGTTATTGATCATATTCAAGAGTAATTTTCCTTCTTTTTTTTAAATTACTAATTTTCAAGTACAAGGATGCAGTAATTCTCATCTTTGTTGTAATTATTCATAGTGTAAAGTCCCTATTAGGAAAATTGACAGTGATATTAAGAAAAAATACACATGGAACACAAAAATATTTAGACAACAATTAAACACCCACAAATTGCACTAGAACTGCGTCAAACTGAATCATTTTATTATCAAGAGGAGAGTACAATTCATGTAATGTGTGCACCTGGGCATGCCAAAGCAAGCTAGACAATCCTAGGTGAAAAAGATGTTGCACAGATGCAAGGAAAAGACTTCTCCTCAATGTTCTGCACAGGCCCTGGAAATTCTGCAACTGTTGGCTGGAAGAAACCCCGGTTTGAGCCCCCAAAAGTGCTCAAAAAACTCCACCAAATTAATCTTGGAGACTCCACCACAAACCCAGAAAAACCCAAGAAGGGTTTGGTCTAGTTGCAACCTTCCAAAATCACCCCCAATTCCTATGAGCTCCTCCACTGACTGGAAAATTCGTCCTACAGGAAATCAGCCTCTACAACCCCTCCAAAATGTTGAGAAAATTCCCCCAACAAGCCTTCTTGCACCTCCTAGCAAGCCAACCCCAATATTTCTTAGCCAAGTCCTCCCCACAATCAACCCACACATAGAACTGCACAGTCCAGAACCCCATCTGCGTGGGCCCCAGGAAGAATAATTTGACCTGGGCAATAGTCACACCCTCAGCCCACAAATCCACCTGAAATCTGCTGCAAAATGCCCAAGGATTGGTCCTCCAAAAACCCAGAACTAGCTCAGCCGGAATCCCTCTCCACAAGAGTACGTGGTCCCTTTTTCTGTGCCCAGATTGCTCCACAGAGCAGCTTGAATTTCCTGCAATCTTCCCTAGAAATCCTCCAAGGAATTATGGCAATGCTCCCCTAGGGTGGCACTCAAGGTCCATCGAAGGAGTGAGATTTCCCCTTAGAAATCTCTGGTGCTGAACAACACTTTGTGACCCAACTAAACAACTTGAGCAACAATGGTGTAGAAGTCAAATTAGCAAAAGGTTCTAAATGCTGCCTTCAACCCTCTATTTATAATTGTTTCTCTCCTTTCTTTGTGGGTCCCTCCTCCAACTATTTCGACCTCCTTAAAACAAAATCGATTTTCCTCCAAGGGGTGCGTATTTCTTTGATGGGTTGTAATGTCCCTTCCTAAATTATTTTGTTACAGGTTTAATTTCCCACAATTTTGGATAATTTTGGAGACCATGGAACCCACTCAATTTTGACATAGGGACTTAGGGAAGAAAAGGAGGCTGAATTACTTTGTTAGTGGAATGTGGGGGCCACCCACATGGGAAAAACACACTTGGCCAAGTGAAGAGTTCGAATAGCCTTGGAGGGAAGTCGAATGGCAAGGTGGAGGGGCCCACGTGGGAAGGAAGGCCCACGAAATTATAAATAGGAGGAGCTCATCTTCACAAAGGCATCTTTTGACATATTGAACTCAACCTTAGTTGCTCGAGCTGCTTAGCCGAGTCACTCGCTGTTTAGCACGAGCTCTCCAAGCGGAGAACTCACCCTCTCTTCAATGGACCATGAGTGCCACCCTAGTGAGGTTTCTTTCTATCATTTCGGGAGATTGCAAGTGGATATTTAGAGCCCCCAACTCAACTATCATTTAGCCGGTGCGTACTCCAGGAGGACACAGTAGTGGAACACGCAGTAGATAATTCAGTGGCCTTTCGGGGAGCAATTGTCGAAAGAGTTTTGGTGAAGGAAGTACAAGGGAAGACTAGCCTTTGGGAGGATTTTGGGAGCTGGAGATTTCTGTTTGGGAGCAGCGTGATTGCCAGCACTCAGGGCCAGCACAAGAATTCCTCACTGGGCACACGTGGGAATTTGTGGGTCAGTTTGTGGAGCAAGTATTCGCTGGGGGAGATAAGGGAAAGTTTAGGAAGGATTATCTCAGCCATTTTTTGTGTGTTTGGGAGGGCTTATTTAGGAGTTACAGGTAGGTTGTACCTTACAGTAGTTGGAGGAGGACGTAGCTCTTGGGAGGCTGAATTTCCGGGGTCAAAACCAAGCCAAACCCTTTCTGGGTTTTGATGGGTTTTGCTTGAGGAGTGTGGGGCTAATTTGGTAGAATTTTCTGAGCACTGGAGACGGGGTTTCCAGCAACATCTTTGCAGCAGACAACACAGTTTCATTGGGGTAGCGCAGGGCATCCTTGCAGCAGTTATTGACATATTATCACCTAGGCTTGATCACGCTTGCCTTTGAGGCAAGCCCAGGTGCACCTCTTCCACATTATTGTACTTTTCTCCCAGATTATAATAAAATGGCTCAACTGTTGGATATTTCTGGACTTTCTATGGGTGTGCATTGAATGTTTCAATTTCTTGGTGTTGTTTCTATTGTTTGCTTTGCTTATCACTGTTTTTCCTAGTTTGGAACATTACAGTGGTATCAGAGCCTAGATCTTGGCTCAACCATGGGAGACCAGTGTTGCGGGGGAGCGCCCCCCCCCCTCGCTCCCGCTCCCAATCCGCGCTCCGGGCGGGAGCGACTCGGGAGCGGGTCGGGAGCGCGCTCCCGAAATCGCTCCCGAAAAGGGAGCGATTTCGGGAGCGCGCTCCCTAAAAAAAAATTCGCTCCCTGCCTTTTCGGGAGCGTTTTGCCTTTTTTGCATTTTTTTTTTTTGTAGTAATGTTCGAAATGCAATTTTTTTTGAAAGAAACAAATAGTTTTTGAGTGGGGCAGCTTAATGATCAAGTCTAGGCCCTAGTATTGATATGCTATTCATGGTAATGTTAAATTCTTAAAGTAAAAGTGACATTTTCTTTAATTTTCATTTTCATCCTTTTACTTAAATTTTTAACATTACCATGAAATGACTCAGGATGTTTGAGAGTGGTTTCGTCCTCATTGGATTTCATATGGAGAAAGTAGAATTTTAGATTTCATTCAAAATCCAACAGACTTATCAGTTTTTCAGGATTTCAGGATTGGGGGATTGCAATGTTTCCATTGAATTTTGTCATGTATTAGGGTATGGAACTCGTATTTAATCAAGAGTACCAATCCCTCTATGTACCTTGGATGTTAGTGACATTGGTTGTCGAACTCCTCTATCATGACCCTTCTAAAAATGTACGCATCACTCAAACAAAATCTTGACTTGACATGTTATGCTTTTTCTATCTTATGTTAATGCTTAGAGGGTGATATTAATGACAAAGATCCCTATACAAATACAAAGGTAATGACAAAGATACCTCTGGATATTAATGCTTGGAGAGTGATATTAATGACAAAGATCCTGATTTTGCAACAAGACTAAAAAATTAGACATTTCTCATGGTGGCAAGATGCCCAAGCATAAGAAATAGATAATAGATTTACTTCTCTTTTCTAGTTTCTAGTAGCTTTTATAACTATTGACTCTTTCATATTTATTATGATATTGTTTTAAACAATATATGACAATTTAAGTTTGAAGTTGGCAATTATAACTCATTAGTAATGAATTATGAATATGATGCTTCATGAAAGTTGAAAGTTGTTTCATTTCATTTCATTTTATAACATTTCATTTCATGTTAGATATTATTTGTTGTAATGGTTACACTTAGCTTACAAGTACAACTTTGGTGATCAATGATGATAAATGTTATATATTGAATTTTGAAAGCTTGAAACTTTAAGATTGATGAATCATGAGACTCAATATGTTGTATGTTACTATGTTACTAACTTGCGGACGTGGTTGATGGAGATTATAACTTCTAGATGATTGTTGTTATATGGTTCAATCTATGCTTTTTTATGTTTTTTATATCTAATTCATCATTCTACATGTTTTTGTTGACATATATGTATCAAAAATTAAAAATATAAAAAATATATATATTTTTAAAAAATCGCTCCGGGATTCGCTCCCAAACCAGGAGCTTCTGAAAATGGTCGCTCCCGCTCCCGTTTTCGCTCCCGCTCCCCGCTCCCGCTCCCGCTCCCAAGTAACATGGTGGGAGACTTTTGTTATGAGTGAGGAGGACAGGCAAAATATCACCTACAGGAGACAAAGGTACTAGAGCCAGGAGAGGGAGTTAGAGATTACACCAGACACTAAGGAGCGTGGGAAGGATCTGGTAGTAGAGGACATGGTGGAACCCAAGAGTAAGGAGGATATGGCCTTTGACAGCCTCTTGAAGGCCCTTAGTGATTTAGCGAAGGGGCAAAAGGAGATGTTGGATGAGATCAAACAACAAAACCGGGACCGAAGCATCCACCGAGATTTCCTATTTGGGGAGACTTCTGGGGCCTCCCAACAGTATGACCACCCTTCACCAGCTACTCACCCACCAGCCTCAGGTGGGCCAACTAGGACCACGCTGCCTTCTTTCCTACCATCAGCACCTAGTGAGCAGGGTGGACTAGATGACCAGATGCCCATGGGGGAGTATTTCAGGGAATGGCAATCCATGGGGGAAGATTTCAAGGCAGCCCTATCTTTCAGAGACTATTGTCAGCTCAAGCAAAATGAGAAGGGCAGGAATTATGGAGGCTAGGGCACGCAGAGCTCCGAGTTGCAGCGTACTATTGGGAGGATGTACTTCCCTACATATGATGGCACTACCAAGTGCACAACTTGGGCTTGGGTGGAGAAGTTGGATACTTATTTCCAGCTCAACAGGATGACAGAGGTGGAAGCCATTAAAATGGCTACCCTACACTTGGAGGGGGAGGCACATGACTGGTGGTTTCACGACTTGTCCACTCTAGGGCATGCCAATGTGACTTCCTCTGAGGATTGTTGTCGCACAGATTGTCATGACAATGCTCAGACCAGGGGCTGTCACCTTGATCCCCGATCTCTTCGTTTAAGTCGTCTCCCGTGGCCAAGGGGGGTAGACCCTATGGGACAAAGGATGACCAACTGTGGACCAGTTGGGTTGGGAGACACAACAAGGGGAAACAAGCACTTGATTGATTTTATAAGTTAATGTGCCAGTGCCTTATGGAGTTAATGACTGAATAATTGTTTATCAAATACTGTAGAAATATGAACTCATTAACAATCATTTACCATCAAATAACCCAAACAAAGATTAATTTTACCAAATGCGAGATAATCGATAAATGCTCAATGGCTTAACAATATTCCAGCAATTAAAATTCGAAAGATTAAATGCTTTAAATAACCACGTAATTTTAAATGCTAACCAGTTATCACTTTCATATAGCTAATCTTCAAATGAACATTTAAGCATGTTTAACCACATAAAAAATGATAAATATTAATCCCACATCAAAATTTTAGCCTCAGCAGAAAAGATATATTGCAAACATGACAAATCCTTGAGCCAAGACTGAATCTGGCAAAATATTTCCATTTTTTTTGTATTTTTATATTTTCAAATAAAACAAAACTAAGCTAAGCAAAAACTAAAGTCTAAATAAATGAAACTTAAATCTAAAAAATCTAAACTATAGAACAAAATAAAAAGGCCTAAAGATTATTTTTTATGCTTTTTGGGATTTTATATCTTTTTATATTTTTTAAATATTATTAAAGTCAAAATTCAAACAAAAACCCAAAAAAATCTACAATCTAAATAAAACTAAAATCTAATCTAAATTAAAAGAAAACTTTTTATGCCTTTATGATTTTTTTTTTTCAAATAAAGTAAAACTGAACTAAACTAAATTAAAATGAAATTTAAAACTAAAAATTATTAAAAAATTTAATTCTAAAAACTAAATAAATCTACACTAAATGAATCCAACTCTAGAATTATCGTTTTTATGGCTTTTTTATTTTTTATTTTTATTTGATCCTTTTGAACTACTATTAAATCATGAAACAAAATAAAATAAATCTAACTCTACGTAAGCTAAAACAATCTAAATTAAATCTAAAAAGATATTAACCCTAAGTCCTGATATCCAATGCATATAACTACAAAACAAAAAGAAACAAAATCGAATGGGTTGATTGTGTGCAGGCCTGGAAATTTTGACGACGGATGAGGGATAGCAGTGCGTTGATTCTGCGTGAGGAGTTGCGACAACTAGCGTGCAAGTTATGCATGGATGAGGGCGTGAAAGGAACACGCAGAGGTTTGCTGCGGATAAGGTGAAGGGGCTGTGTGCCAGAGCGTAAGGGAGACTGCGTGAGCTGAGGATGGCAGCAGTGGATGGAGGTTTTGGAATAGCGTATAGCTGAGTGTATACAGCCACGAGGATGGGCAGAAACGCTTATATATGGCTGAGTGGGAGAAAAACGATGAGAGAGAGAGGGGACGCAGGGATCTAACACAGATAGTGAGCAGCTACAAAGGAGATGACAGTGTATGGAACTACCAATTGCCTTCTATTGATGATCTGTTGCCTAAATATCTCAATGAGTTGCAAGAAGATACAGTTCTGGACAGTAAGGTGAGAACCACGCGCAGAGGGGATGTTGAGTACCTTAGGATTGGGCTCAAAGGTTCAAAACCAAGCAGTGCAAAATGGATAGAAATTGGGCAGGCGATGAATCTATACCCTCGATTGATGCTTAAAAACCAACTTTTGGTGGTCCAAAAGCTTTTTCAGTGGGAAGGCCGTGATTCGAATTGGATCCTAAAACACTCTCTAAGTTTTCATGAACTCTGTAAAATTCATGCCAAAGTTTCAAAGTCTTATAAAGATCGAGCTTATCAGAAATATCCTTGAAACAATTGTAATTTGTGAACAGCGCGGAGCAACGAGGACCCTCGGTCAAGCGCGCAGACCGTTGGCCCATGGTAACACGCGCTATCACGAATTGGCAAAACAGGAGGTCTTTTCGAGAAATGGGGGTGGTTTCTGAAGTCGCTAATCACATATTGTCGGGCAAACCCCTGAAAGAAGGAAAAGCCCGAGCGCCTGGACCCGAAATGAATATGAAATGCAGAAAAGTACTGTTTCGGTTCCGTCGGAGCGGGGTTCCACAAAACCGGCAGGATATCGGAAGGGCTTCGAGGCGGTAAGCGGTTTCAACCAAGTTCCGCCCGATGCCACACAGCGAGTGACACGCGTCCAGCGGAAGAGAGAGAAAACCGCGCATATCGGACGGGTAACCATCGAGCTACTTAACTGCCCGATATGCACGACAACCGTAGGATTTGGGGGCCCCAGATCAACGGTGGAGACGCGTCCCGATAAATGACCGGATTTGACAGGATTATAGAGCAAGATCACATGGGATTTGAAGTCCGACATGGACGATGAGTTGGCAAAGATTCATGTTTCGTGGGCAATCTTGGAGCAAACAGAAATAACGGCCGTTCAAACATTTCCAAGAGAACTGACACTCAGTTCATTACGAAATAGGTGGCCACTTCCCTGTGAGGCATACCCAGTGTTGATTATGCAGAATAGAGGGATTCAAACAGATAGAGCTAGGGGAACCGGAAAGCTGGGGAGCGGAAACGAACAGTCGGAAAACCGATTGGCCTTAAAGCCACGAACTGACAGAGGAAGAGGGAGAGTTAGTTAGACGCAGAAAGTAGAGAACCGAAAGGAGCCGAGCTGACTTGCAGAAGCAAAAGGCAGCATCAAGCCAGACAAAGCCAGAGAGAGTCAGAGAGAGTCTGTGTACTCTAGAGAAGGCTTGAGAGGTTCAAGCAAACTTCTCTCTATATGGCTATCATGTATGAGTCTCAGATTGGGCTCATACTACTATGACCAGTAGAGGTCGAGTTTCAGTAAGGAGAGTCTGTGTACTCCGGAAACTTGGGGGATCCAAGTACAGTCTTACTGATTTATATCTGCTGTGTGAGACTCAAATTGAGCTCACTATTGTAAAAACTTTGCTTTGAAAACATAATAGAGAGGCCACCACTGAAGGTTGGACTGGGGGACGTAGCCCAGGAGTATTGGGTGAACTCCTTATTAAACTTGTTGTGGTTACATGTTTGCCTGTTATGTTTTCTTTAATTGCTTCAGTGTCTGTGTATTTTGCAATCTTATCGATCCGTTGCATAAAATAACATAGGCACATCCATTCCAGATCATAGGCACATAGGCACATCCATTCTAGATCATAGGCACATAGGCACATAGGCACATCCATTCCAGATCATAGGCACATAGGCACATAGGCACATCCATTCCAGATCATAGGCACATAGGCACATAGGCATATCCATTCCAGATCATTGGGAATCTGCACTTACTATTGGAATTTTGTCAAGGGGTTTTTGCAGTTGGCAACCCCCCCTGACATATTTGACCAAGAGAGGGGCTTTCGCATGGATTGATGGGGCACAGACAGCTTTTGATCGCCTCAAGGAGGTGATGAGCAGTTGTCCAGTTTTAACACTTTTGGACTTTTCCCAGCCCTTCACCGTGGAGTGTGATGCATCTAGGGAGGGAGTTGGAGCAGTACTATCACAGGATGGGCACCCCATTGCTTTTGAGAGTCGGAAGCTCTTACCCCATGAGCGGTCATATTCTATATATGACAAAGAGATGTTGGCCATCATGCATGCATTGGCCAAGTTCCGACAATATTTGGTGGGTAACAGGTTTTGGGTGAAGACTGATCACAACAATCTTCGTCACTTCATGGGGCAGCAGGGCCTCAACGACAGATAGTAGAGATGGGTCAACAAGGTGTAGGCCTATGACTTCGACATAGAGTATGTGCGGGGAAAGCACAATGTGGTGGCTGATGCCCTATCACGGAGACCCGCAGGCCTATCACTCATGAGCATCTGCCATGATTGGAAGGCCCAACTATTGGTGGAGTATTCCAAGGACAAGAGGGCATGCAAGATTCTAGAGGGTACCCACGCAGATGAGCGCTACCGGGTGATGGACGAGGTTATCTACTATAAGGGGCTTATCTATTTGGTGCCCAACTCGCAGTTGAGGGAGAGAGTGCTCCAGGCAGCACATGACTCACCATTCTCAGGGCAACAGGGGTTCAGGAAAACATATATGGAGTCAGGGAACGATTCACATGGAAGGGCCTCAAGGGGGATGTGCTGAAGCACGTACAGGAGTGTGAGGCATGTCAGAGGAACAAGGGGGAGTTGATTCACCCTGCAGGATTGTTACAACCGCTTCCCATCCCTGAGGGGAAATGGGAAAGTATCTCTATGGATTTCATCACAGGGCTCCCCACAGTGCAGGGCAAGGACTGCATTTATGTAGTGGTCGACCGGTTGACCAAGTATGCCCACTTTTTCGCCATCCCTACTAGATATTCGGCTGCACAGGTTGCAGAGCTATTCTTTAGGGAGATCTTCCGGTTACACAGGCTTCCCAAGAACATCGTGAGTGACAGGGATAGCAGGTTCATGGGAGGCTTCTAGCAGGAGCTTTTCAGGTTGCTTGGTACCGAGCTCACTCCTAGCACGAGCTACCACCCCCAAACAGATGGCCAGACAGATGGCCAGACGGAGCGAGTTAATCAGTGACTGGAGGGGTACCTGAGGAACTACGTGACTGGGCAACAGAGGGCTTGGATCCGGTGGCTGCATTTGGGTGAGTATTGCTACAACACCACCCACCACATGTCCATCAGTATGACTCCTTTCCGTGCCTTGTATGGTTATGATGCATTATCTTTTGCTGATGTTGTTTTTGGAGACAGCCGAGCCCCAAAGGCCAAAGATTGGATCCAAGAGAGCCAAGACATCCTCAAGGCTCTCAAGGATAACTTAGTGACAGCATAAAACCAACAAAAGGTGTATGCAAACCAACACCAGACCGAGAGACATTTCAAGGAGGGGGATTTGGTGTACCTCCGGTTACAGCCGTACAGGCAGTCCACGTTGAAGCAGAAGGGGGCCGAGAAGCTATAGCCTCGCTTTTATGGGCCATACAGGGTGATCAGGCGAGTTGGGGAGGTGGCCTACGAGCTGGAGCTGCCTTCGGGGAGCAGGATTCACAATATATTCCATGTCTCATGCCTTAAAAAGGTGTTGGGGCAATAGGTGACAGCAACAGTAGAGTTACCCCCATTGGATGATGAGGGCCACTTGGTTCTGGAGCCTAAGGCCATTTTGGAGAAGAGGGAAAGGAAGCTGACGAACAGGACCATCAGGGAGTTCTTTTTATGCTGGAAGAACTTGCCGGATGAGGATGCCACCTGGGAGGGTGAGCACATTTTGGAGCACCCAGCTTTGAAGTTGCTTGAGGGCAAGCAACATTTGGGAGGGGAGGATTGTCATGTCCCTTCCCAAATACATTTGTAACAAGCTTATCTCTACACAATTTTGCACAATTTTGCCTAGGAAAAGGACCCAACAGTTTCGACTTAGGGGGAGTATCTACAACACAGTCATTCAACTATCTTTAGGGAGTGCGTATTTCTAGGCCAGCAGTTGAGAACACGCAGTGGGGGAAAGAGCTACCTTGGGCCAGCCATTAGCCGGAGAAGCCAAGGAATCTGAAGGACATCATTGGGCCAACATTCAGGAAGAGTTTTGGGGCAAGAGAAGGCAACAAACCAGCAGTTCGAATTCCAGGCTTGGAGGACAACGCAGAGGGCCAGTTCAGTCAATTCGTGGGTCTTGAGGGGAAGAGCTACAACCCGGAATCTTAGCTGGGAAGGAAGGAGATTCATAGGAGGGATCATCTCAGTGATTTGGGGCATTTTCCAGGAGGTTTTATAGCTTCATTCTAGTAGACCGAGTTTTGCAGTTGCAACTGAGGTTGGGCTCCTTGGGGGTCGAATTTCAAAAGTCTGAACCAGACCAAACCCTTCCTGGGTTTTTCTGGGTTTAGGCCAAGGAGCAAGGAGTTGAAATCTCATAATTTTCTGAGCACAGGAAGCAGTGATTCCAGCCCTTCGATTTCAGTAGACAGTGTAGTTTCTGGGCAGCGCAGTTCAGTTTTGGTGCAGCAGTTGGGGCAGCCTTTAGTTCATCATTTTGTCATCTGAGTTTTGTCATGCTTGTCCATTGAGACAAGCCCACGTGCACCATTCTATTTTGTCATTGTATTTTCCCTTGAAGAATTAATAAAATGGCTCAGCAGTTCTCTATTTCCATTGTTTTCATGGGTGCTTGATGTAAATTTCGTTTTTCTGATTGTTGGATTGTTTGCATGCTTTGTTTATCACTTAATTTCCTATTTAGGAACGTTACAATGTAAAAGGTGTTTTCTATAGGAATTCTAGGGGGTATGAGTACTTAATTTTACACCTCAACTCCTAAAGTTTCTACCTAGACACACTTTGAGGGTGGAAGAATATGTCTAGCCCCATGTAGAGTCATTATTATTATTTTCTAGCAAAAAATTGGAAAATAATTAGCCAAAAATTAGTCAAAAAATAAAAATGAGAGAATAAAATTTTCTCCAAGTGGAAAAATAATTAAAAAGGAAATGTGCACTTTACAAAAACGGATCAAATTCAAAATAGAAGAAAGTTGAATTTCCAAGGCAGAAAAGACCCACAAAAAATTCATTGGGCTAAAAGGAAAATATTTTCTCAAGGGAAATCAATTTTTTTGGTCCTAGTGGTTATTATGAATTAGAGAATTTCAAGAGAATTATTCTTGAAGATTTTCCAGTGGTGCAAAACCACCCTAGGGTCAAAGATTAGTACATCCAGTGCATCAATTAAGGAGGCGATTTTTTTTTAGATATCTCTGCAGTAGTAATCAAGGGATCAAATTGTTTTGAGGAGGATCAAGCCATGGATCAAGTCAAGTCAAGTAGCCATTTTTTCCACTTGGAGGCTCTCATGCTCTCATTTTCTATATAAGGAAGCTCTAAGCTCCTCATCGTAACATGAGGTAATCTTTAGCTCTTGGTCAGTGAAGCTTTGCTATCCTTGTAATATTTTTTCTGAGCAATAAACTAAAAGTCTTTGGGGCAAAGCTATTGAGTTATTCTTCACTTATATGGTATAATTTTTCTGATCTCTTGTGCTTAATGTTCTACTAGTGGTTTATATTGTTATTTCCATTAGCTCTTGAAGATTCATTGGTGTACAATTTGAATTATCTTGCATGATTGTTTAAATTTGGAGAAACACACTAGGTGGAGCAGATCTATTAGTTTTCGGTTAAACCCTTAGACTCCTTTATCACTATGCTATCCAAATCTCTATGGATCTAACAATTATTTTTCAAGTGTGTAGAAAATAATTTTGTTGATCAAATCTTGAATACTTGGGGACATTCTCGGTTGAATTAACCAACTATTCAAGCATAGAAGTTGAAGAACCCATAGTGGGTCACTTGAAGACTTATCTTTAGAATCAAGAAAAGGGGTTTTCCTTACTACTTGCTCTAGATTGAATTTAATAATCTTTAAAATATTTCAAAATTTATTTTAGAACTTTGATGAATAGATTTGATATTTAAAGAGCTTATCATTGTAAATTTGTGAATAGATCTTGTGTATATATTCTCTCCTAACCTTGTATATATTTCCATCTATTTGTATATACTTGTTGGGTTTTTCTTGATTTTTCTTTGCAGATACGAAGGAAGGCATCAATTTTGGGCTTGGATCTATTGTATACGTTTTTTGAGGCTTGATCCCATCGAAGTTTTGAAGAAAATCATTTTCTAAAGCTAGGATCGGCCTCCTGGCCTAGATGGCTAGGGCTTTTGAGGGTAGCGAAATTTTTTTAAGGAGCCGTCTAGCATTTTAATGGTGGTCGCAAGGGTTTGAAGGCCTATTTTCTTCCAAATCGAAAATTCTCTAAGGGTTTTCCTCCATAAGACGTTTGCAAATTTTTTCAAGTGTTTTTCTTGGAGTTTTGGCCATTCTTCTCTTTAGATCTCATCTTCTAGGGTAGCCTCTAGCCTTAGGGCTTGTTTTGGCACCTTGTGAGGGATTATTTGTAGCTCATATAAAGTTTTGAGGCCTTTTCCTTGAAGGCCGAAGGCATTATAGCCCTTTTCTCTAGGTCACGGGCCCTCAAGGCCTTCTAGCTCTTGCCATTAATTTTATTTGCTAACCCTTGTGACTTTGCAAGAGGTTCAACGAATTTTTGGAGGATTTCCCTAGACATTGTTGGCATAAAAAATCATTTTCAAAGGGTCTTATCACTTGTAATTTTTTTAATGGAAGTCTCATATTTTTTAGACTTATTTCTTGAAGGTCGAGGAGCCTTCTCCTTGACTAAAGCAAAGGGCTTGTTAATGGTGGAGGACTGAAATTTTTTTAGCCTTGATCTTAAGAAAATCACCATAAAAAAATTTGATAAAATTTAAATAAATATTTGATTAATTTCTAGGTTGGCCATGTGGTTTTGGAGGCCTTCCTCCTCAAAGTCGTGAGCTCGTTTATGACTAGTATCATTTCTTGTTGAAGGTCGAGTGGCCTTTGAGGGTTAGATCAACTTGTTTGAGGAGTTTAGAGTCTTAATTGGTAGCTGATCTGGTTCATTTTTTATTATCTTGAGGAGATTGTGTTGTGAGATTCTTCTATCATTGTAATTCTTATTGTGTTGAAGGGTTTGTTCCCTTTGTCAAAAGGACTTCTTCTCTTGTAATATAATAATAAGATCTTCTTCTTGAGGAAGCTTTGGATCTCAATCCCATGGTATCCCGCCTCCTTATTTAAGTGGGAGGATTTCTATTTTCTTCTCTCTTACCCTTTAGATCTAGCTTATTAACTTGTTTCTCTTGCATTGCTAGTTTCATTGTTATCATAGTTTAGATTTGATCTCTTTAGTTGCATTCATTAATTAGCTACTTGATCTAAAGTGCATGTGAAGTATATCTTGCCTTTTGTTTCACTTGCAATTGAAGATTAAAGTATCATTTCTCTGATCTTGTTAGCAATCTCATTCACCATCATTCAGTTGTGCTTTGATCATACATCTTTACTTGTTTCCATTGTCCAATATAAGTAAATACATGTTAATAAGTATTTCTTGTAAAAGGTATTGTGAGATATTGCTCTAACACCTAATCTAATTGCATCTCTATTGTTTCATTGAGTAACATTCTAATTTCTTCATTGATCATTATTGTAAGCTAATCATCTTGTGCTCATAAGTGAATCTTGATTATAAGTGAATTGGCTCTTTCTTTTATTGAAGCATCATTGTCATTGAATCTCATTGGAAAATTTTCATTTGCATCCTAGATCTAATTTGCATTCTTAAAATTTATCTCCAAGCATAAGCTTGGTTGATAGAGAGATAGGACAACCTTCTTCATTTCCAATTTGAGAAGCTTGACCCTTAAGCAACGGTTAAAACGAGTGATCTTGTAGTTCTCTTGTGGCCGAGTCCCTTGCAAGAATGAAGGCCCTTGGGTTGCTAGAATTTCTAGGTAGTTATCGTTAGTGAGGCCTTAGCCTCCTTCCCCAATAGTTCTCCCAACAACCTTGTTCTAAGACTTGCTTCGATAATTGAGGAGAAGGCCTTCACCTTAGAATAGGCATATAATTAAAATTAACCAAGATCTTGCATCTCACATAGATAGATCTTGCATTCATTCTACATTTCAATTGATTATATGTAATTGGAATTGTGAGCTCATTTCATTTACTTATGAATCTTACATTGTTGTACTTGTCATTTTCAAGTTTATTGTCTCTTGAATATCATCTTTACTTGAAGTACAAGTCTTATTTATATTGCAAGTTTATTTCTTATTGCTCATATATCCAATTGTTGTAATCTTTTGATCTCTCGTACTAACCTTGTCTTGCAGCATTGCTTGTCTTGTGACTTGAGATATAGTTATTTTGTGCAAGTACTTTAATTTGTATTTGAGCATTGTTATTAAGGCACTGGTCTCATCATTGTTAATCTTGTTAAATTTCAAATTGATTTAATCAAATCTATCTCTTAGAATTCACATTGCTCAATAATGATTATCTTACTTGCCAATTAACTTTAAATCAAGTTTCCTAGAGGAGTAATTGCCTTGCTCTTAGTCTCCTAGAACTTGTTGTTCCAACAAGTTTTCCTCTTTCATTCATCTTTAGGGACTACCCCCCATAGCTTGTATAGGAGAGAGCTTAAACAGAGTGAGTAAAGAATAGGTGACAACCCCTATTCTGAGTGTTGCGCCTTAGGTATACACTTTGGGCGACAACAGGGCCTTATTATAAAAGGCTCAATGTTCCCTTTTTAGAATTTACGATTTGCTTTTTAAAATGTCGTAGTTTATTTGTTCTACATTTCGAAGGGTTTCTGGTATATTTTCGTATTTAATTTGTCCAAAATTTGGTAGGGATTTATTGGAATCACAAGTTTGAGTTGTAAACACTCCACAATCTGAGCGCCCTAAGGATTTTTCAGGGTGTTGAATCCATATATGGAGTCAAAAACCAATTTTAAACAACAAAAATTAATATTTGGCCTAAAAAAGTTCGTCGGATTGTGGAAAAAGTCCAAAACATAACATGTTTAGACAACTCCTTTTAAAACTCCATTGCTAGCTTAGCCCCTTGACTTAACTTGGATGGTATAGAAATACCCTACGGCTTGATAATGTTAAGTGTTCCATTAATTTGACCTTGCATACGCTTAATCCGATGCATAATAGCCAACCAACTTGTTGGAGTGGCTCCAACAGCTCCTTTTTTGAAAATATTCGGCCGATGAAAAAGGTGCTACGACCCAAGTGTAAGAGTTGACTTGCTTGCAATGTGCCATGGCCAACTTGAACGATGGAGTATTCGATCCGCATGTCGAGTGCTTGATTGAATTTAGATTTAATGAGGGTTGTAGCTTGTATATGTTGTTGGGGGCTCCATGCACAACATGCCATGTGGAACATGGATCATGTGGCATCTAAAAATATTTTCTCACCTTTTTACTCATGAAATACATGTTTGCATCACCCTTTGCTAATATTTGTACGTGACATGTCAAGTACATATTATTCTTAATATTTGAGCCTTTGTCAAGTTTTGGACACAAGCATCCATGGCCCCAAAGAAGTTGCCATAGTACCATGTCTACTTTGACCTGCTACCAACGAGCATCCATAGCCTCTCTCAATCTATCCTGTGAAAACACTTTTTTCCTATATTTTCATTTTTTTATGTGGGTCTACATAGAAGTATACAGAGTGGGTACTCATTAGATGTAGAATTTAATTCCGCATCAACGACCCATTGTGGGAATTCTAGGAATCGATGGGCCTTCCACACCTCGGCACCAAAGCACCGCGGGCCGATGATGCCATCTATGGCTGTTGGAAAAAAGGATAGGTGAAAAGCTCTTCAAACTTCATCTTCTCACAAAATAAACAAGCGAATGCTATTCTAATAAAACTCTCATAAGACCCTGTGCATTGGGATTTGTGAACTATTTTGGAAAAATGTGAATTGTGAGACCGCTATATTTAGAACTAAAAAATGAATACTACACGATAGGCCAAGGAGATGCATATAGACTCTATGGCACATGTTTATGTGGAAAAGACATAGGTGCACTTACAACATGGACTGGACAAACCTTAATGCGAGCACCCATACAAAACCAATGTAACATCCCTAATCAAAATATTAAGTGATAACAATAGTGAAATCATAAACATGCAATAAAAATTATACACACATGCTGAAATACCAGATTACAACTGAAATAACACCCAAAACGTTGAGCCTTTTTATTATATTAATCAGATGGAGTACAATGAGTAGGAACAAAAGAACCTGGGATTTCTACACCAAGAAAGGCAAGATCCTAGGTGAATATGATGGTACCCAAATGCTGGAAATGATCTACTACCAAATCTGCGTCCACCCAGAAAACTGTTGTTGCCGCTGGAAAGGAACCGCTGATTTAGTCCTCTAAACAACTCCAAAAATTCTGAGAAATTAGCCACAGGCACAACTCCACCAGCTCAACGAAACTTAGAAATATCTCGCACCCAAGTGGTGGAAATGGTCCCAGAATAAACTGTGTCCAACAATTTTTGTTGTTGACTGTTGAATGCAACTAGGAATTCTGCCCTCAGGAGTGCTCAGAAAATTTTGCAAAATTAATCCTAGCCTCCTCTCATAAAACCCACAAAAACCCAGAAAGGGTTGGGCCTAGTTCCAACCTCTGAAATTACCCCCAATTATAGCGTACTCCTCCTCCAGCTGGGTAATTCGTACAACCTGGAAATGCTGCTGCCAATGCCCTCCAAAATGCTGAGAAACCACCCCAACAAATCTCCTTATGACCTACAACAAAACGCAACCCCAAATTCCTGACCAAGCCTCCTAAACGAACAACCTCTACAAATGACTGTGCAAGCCTTGGTCTAATCACCTCTACGCATGCCTAGGGAAGATAAATTTGGCCTGAGGAATGGCCACTCAATCCGCCAGTCAATTCCCTGCAAAAACGCTGCTAAACCCCAAGAGAGTGTGCCCCTAAATTCCCATAACCAAATCTGATTTGTAGCTCACCTCCCACAAGAGTGCATGGTCCTTTTCTGCGCCCAGTCTACTCATGAATAGCCAAAATCTCGCTGAAGAATCCTCCTTGGAACAACCCCATGATAAAGAAAAGGATCCCCTAGGGTGGCACTAGAATTCCACCAAAGGAGTTGAGATTTCCCCTCGGAAACCGTGTGTGCTGAACAACAAAATGTTGACTTGGCTCAACAACTCAAGCAACAAATAGTATAATTTTCAGATTGATAAAAGCTCCCAAATGATGGCCTCTCCTCTTCTATTTATGCTTGCTGCCCTCTTCCTTTCCTCATGGGCCCCATTCTCCACTAGTACACCTTCCTTCTCCTTCCTTCTCTCTCCACAAGTGTGTTTTCCTAAGGGAGTGTGTATTCCTTTTGTGTGTGGCCCCCACAACCCACCAAGAATTCGATTTTCTCCCTCTCCTAAGTCAAAATACCCAAAATTGTTGCTAATTCCAAAATTGTCAAAAAGTGTAATATTTCCTAAGTGGCTTAGGAAAATTGGGGATATTACAGTCCTCCCCACCAAAAATTGTTTGTCCCCAAGCAATGCCTAAACAAGTGTTCCCACTATTTGATGGCCCAAACAGTCACTGCAAATAATATTGGGGTCCCAAATGTGCCACTAAGTCATCCTTGTCCCATGCACTATCTTGTCACAAAGGAATCCCTTGATACCAGGATCTCGAGCCACCCTGATCAGTGTGGAGCACCCCTTGCTCCACTCACTATCCAGCCAGGTGTAGGTACCAAAAACCCTCTGCATACTTTCAATAAGTAGAGCATCATGATAATGCAAGACTTTGTCCAACTCACCATGAAGTTTCCCTACAGAGTAGACCACCTCATGCACTTCAAGAGTTTATGCACTCCAAGAGTAAACTCTTGAAGATACACCCCAACCCCTATGGGGAGGAAGTCTCTCTAGCATGAGCTTCCCTTGATATCCTCTTGGTTACCAACCTGCCATGCTGATGAAGTCCCCCATAACGAGTCACAAAAGTCCAATGGAATATTTCAATGATCTCTCCCTGTAGCAGCCAGATCAACCCTAAAGGTTGTTGAGTTGTCTAGTACTACAATGCTCGGGTCCCATGCTCGTCTTAGAAAGGTGTGACCATGTTGTCGCTGCACCACTCTGACTCTAACAGGATTCCCATTCTGTGCACACTGTATCCTCCTCCCTGAAACCTGGTGGCGAAATATCAACGAAGGCCAAGCTCGTCTTGTCTAGGTATCTCTATGATGTCAACATCTACCCATCCATCGCTAATCCTGATCCTGAACTGCAACTGGAAAATGCTGCCTCACCAAACAATGGAGGCCTCAACGATCCCCCGTGTGTCAACCCCAAGTGAGCTAGATCACCCTCTGTTATGGTCCTACCAATGTTGCACGAAGCGCCCCCCCCCCCCACGGTTCCAAGCCTCGAATCACATCCCGTACGGAAGCGCCTAGGAAGCTTGGTCGGAAGTGCGCTTCCGAAATTTGGAAGTGTCGCTTCCTGTTTTTTTTGCCACTTCCTGGAAATTTGGAAGCATGGTACGGAAGCGCCGCTTCCAGGCCTCCGAAGCACGCTTCGTACGGCGCTTCGGAGGAGGAAGCGTACGCTTCCCATACGCTTCTGTATGCTTTCGGAAGAGGCCGCGCACAAGGCAAAAAATATTTTATTTTATTTATATATATATATATATATATATATTTTTTTTTTTAATTTATGTTAACTTAGCATAAAGGGGGTGGGTTAGGGTGAGGTTAGAGTGAGGTTAAGGTGAGGAATGAAGAGAATAAAGCCCCCATTCATTCCTCATTTTCTCACTTTGAGTTTATGAGAGTTGAAGAAGAGAAAAGAGGAGAGGAGAAGAGAAGAGAGGAAAGGAGAGGAGAAGAGAGGAGAGCTTGGAGGAGTGAAGGAGGAGGAGCTTGGAGGACTTCATCTACAAGAGCTAAAGAGGTAAGTTCAAACCCCAAACTCCCTTATTTTTTTGACAATTTTTTTGTATTTTTCTCTTCCCTCTCCTACTCTTTCCCATTGTTTCTACTTGCTCCTTTACTTACAGGTTGTCCACCACCTATATCCATATTCCAAGATGGTGTTCTTTTGGCTTCTATGTATCATTCCACTCTTGGTTTTAATGATGACAAAGGGGGATAGGAATAGAAGGGAAGAAACACAAGAGGACAGTGGTCCCAATATGAGTGACCCAATGTATGATGAGGAGGAAGGGTTTGAAGAAGAAGGGGATGAACCTGAAGGGGACATTGAAACACAAGATGGGAAAGCTACATCAACACCCTTGTGGAACTATGTGACCAAACTTGATGGTGGAAAGGGTGGTGGATCTTACAAATTTGTGTGCCCTCATGGTTGTCATGGAGGAAAACCATATTGTGGTTCATATACCCGTTTGAGGAGGCATCTTTGTGGGGTGCTGGACAGTGATGAAAAAAAGGGTCCTGTGGGAGTACAAATTTACCCAAACATTTCAACTGAAGAAAGAAGAAAATTCATCCAAATAGAGATGGCTGCACAACAAAAAAACAAGAAACAAAAAACTCATTCTGAATCAAGTGCAACCTCTAAATTTGGTAGTTGCTCATCTCCTCATGGTACTTCTGCAAGCTCTGGAGGTAGAAGAACAATAGGGGATTTCCTTAATGTTGCTGGGAGGGATGATGTGGATGGCAAGATAGTCCGTTTTCTTTGTGCTTGCGGTGTACCATTCAATGTGCTTCGCTCTCCCTATTGGCATGAAATGGTAAAGGCCATCAATGAAGCCCCAAAAGGATACAAGGTCCCCAACTATGAGAAAGCTAGAACAGTATTATTAGAAAGAGAAAAAGCTAAGGTTCAAAGAGCTTTGACACATTTTACAAATGAGTGGGTAGATTCTGGGGTATCCATTGTATCAGATGGGTGCACAAATATTAGAAACCAACATTTGATAAATGTTCTTGGTGTTTCTTCTAGTGGTGCAGTATTTATTACATGTCATGACTCCACCTCCATCAGTGCACCTGCATAAAACATTGCAGATCTCCTATTGCAATCAATCAAAGATGTTGGTCCGAATAATGTGGTTCAAGTGATCACAGATAATGCAGCAAATTGTAAGGCAACAGGAAAAATTATTGAGCGTACTCATCCACACATATTTTGGTATGGGTGCCTAGTTCACACATTGAACCTTTTGATGCATGATATTGTGAAGCACAAAGAATGTGGGTGGATTACTAAGCTTTACAGGAGAGGGAAGCAACTCATTAAATTCATCATAGGGCATACAAGGGTAAACTACTTCTATGGCACTTACTCCAAGTTGCAGTTGCTTAAAATTGCAAAGACAAGATTTGCTAGTTATTACCTCACCTTTAGGCGGCTAGTGAAGGTGAGACAAGCTTTAACTAATCTGGTGTGTGTTGAAACATGGGATGAAATTAACACTGACATAGATGGTGCTAATGTAGTCAAGGACACTGTGCTTGACAGTTACTTTTGGGCACAGGTTAAATATGTTTTTCAATTCACCAAACCAATTTATTACACGATCAAGTTTGCAGATTCAGATCGACCAGTAATTGGGGAGGTGTATGAGCAAATGGATAGCATGTTGGGGCAGATTAAAGACATTGTTGAGCCTAGAGATACCACCTTGTACAATTATATTCGTGTAGAGGTGGAAAACCGATGGGATATGCTAAATGTTCCATTGCATGCATTAGCATATGTTTTGACACCTAAATACTATCATCCATCATGGCTTTCAACACCAGTACTTGGGGGGGAAGCAGGAGAAAACCACACCAAGATCAAGAGGTTCACAGAAAATATATGGCTGCATTGAGTAAATTAATCCCTGATGAGGAGGAGGCTGCATTGGTATGGAGACAGGTGAGCAACTATACGCTTAACACTGGTCCATTTGGGAGCATGCATTCAATTAAAGATTGAGAGACTTTTTCTTCTCTTGAGTGGTGGAACATGCATGGAGGGGGTACTCCACTTCTACAGGCTTTGGCATTGCGGGTGCTATCATAGGTGGTAAACACTTCTTCTGCAGAGAGGTGTTGGAGCTCTTATTCTTTCATCCACAATGTTAAAAGGAACAGGTTGA
The DNA here is from genome assembly GCA_031772625.1 of Pinus tabuliformis. Classification (NCBI taxonomy): domain Eukaryota; kingdom Viridiplantae; phylum Streptophyta; class Pinopsida; order Pinales; family Pinaceae; genus Pinus; species Pinus tabuliformis. Next base: position 1,452,056,911 of record CM062819.1, on the reverse strand, counting down.
GTTTAGACCGGACAGAGAGCTTGGTTTATGTTCATTACAACTTGCGATTGTTGTCCCATTACTGTGAAGATGAAAAGTCTAATAAAGACCTGTTGATTTGGGACAAGAATCCTAAGGATCCCAATTTGGAGGATGGAGTGTTGCGATTAGAGAAATTAGAGGATGCTCTTATCCAGGTATGTCCATTGTGGTATGAACTTTCCAATTTTTCCTTATAAAGCATTTCTCTAATTCATGTTTTTAATATTTTTGTTAACTAGTGTTTTTTTTTTTGCATGAATTTTTTGAGCTATTCCAAGATGATGATGATCGCGTTGATATGCCATCCCCACCCCCATCTGGTCCCTTGGTTCCTAGGTTCCATGGTTCAACACCAACAGTAGGGGGTTCTTCTTCATCAGTTTCAGTTTCACAACTTCCACAGGCACCATCTTCTTCATTGCCACCACGTGGAGGCCTGCCGCCACGTTCTCTTCGTGGTGGAAGGAGGAGAGATTAGTAGATATATTCACAATCTACTACTTTTTGTCATAGATTACTCATTAGACTTGTAGGCTTGTGAATTTGAATTTTGAACCTTTTTTGTTTTGGCGGTGACCAAGTGACATATTTTATAAACATTATTATTTGAATTTTGGACATGACAAATGTTGACAGTTGCTCACTTGCTAGATAAATCATAATATGCTCTATGTTTTATGTTTTATAATATGCTTAAATGTTTTATGTTTTATAATATGCTTAAAAATTTGATGTATGTTTGTAATAGCTAGAATATAGATGATTGTTGTACATACTAGTAACTACAATGGAATCATGGATGCCATATCTATCTTGATTTATGCAAATATATGCATGTTTTCATGTCTTCTACAATTAACTTGCTATTTGGGATGTTTGTTTTGAGTATAAATGCAATATATATATATATATATATATATATATATATATAGCAGACGCTTCCGCGGACGCTTCGCTTCCTAGATTTTTGGAAAATGACGCTTCCGCGTCCCCGCTTCGCTCCCGCTTCATGCAACATTGGGTCCTACTCCTCATGAAATGGAGTGGCCTGTCAACCAACTGAATCCTTGGATCCCCTAGCCAGACCTACTCGGCATAGCTCTAACAACTACTAGAATCCATCTGTGCCTCGTCCCTAGTCCTTACATGCAATCAATATATAGGCCCCATCTATCATGAACTAATTTGATGCATGCTAAATTTTCGTGTGCCTGCCATTGTGTAGTACCGATGACCGCTGGAAGCCATCTGTGCCAATAGATACCCCTTGAATGCAGGCAATAGATGGGTATCTGATACTCGCAATCGACTCAGTGTATGCAGATTCGTCCTGCTCTTGCCAACCATCACCATTGAGTCTTCCATCCGCCCTCTCGATAATGTGCCTGTTACCCACCATTCTGTGGGTAATATCCCTAGGATAATTTTTTTTCTCCAAGATGGTCCTCAGCCGAGAGCCAACAGCCCCTTGCAGCTACCATCTAGCTCATTGTGCCCTTTCTCCGCCACCTAAGCCAGCCATGTGGTCCCTCGCCCATCTGCCATGATCATATGTTTGAAGGTGGGCCTGCCGAACCTAAAGGAATGCCTTATCATTTGGAAATTGAGTATTGTAGTTTGCTTATCATGGACACTTCTGGGCATGGATTAATGGGGGGATTCGGCAGAAAGAATAGGTTAGGTCTGTTCTCTTGTCCCCTAGACCCCTTTTAGGTATTAACCTTGGATTCTAGTCCCGTGGGATCTCTTTTACTGACCATTTGGCTCTAGGGATGGTATTTCATGGGAAACCTCAATTTTGGTTGCATGGTCCCGCTCCCTTATCTGCTTATATTACCCTCTTTCCATTCATTACTACCCCATTCATCATTTCTCCCACCTAGGTCCACATTCCTCCATTGGGTCCACATAGGGTTAGCATGCCCCTTCCCCTTGCCCACACCTTGGGTCATGGCCTGGAATGAAGCCCAAAGGTTGATGCAGCTAAAAAGAAAGATAAAAGCATATATGGCCACATTCAACAGGAAAATGTACCACAAAATGCAAAATATGGTTGGGACAAACACATTTAGCACGTGGGAAAAAGCCAATACATGAGCTCTACCCCATCATCATGGCCATCACCCTAGTTCCTACAGGTTCTATGAACCTCCTTCATCATATAGGAACCCATGATTGTCCCAACCCCTAGTGGGAAATGAACCGCCCCACCTTAAAAGGGGGTATTCACTGCTATATCTTATACATCATGCTCTTACCCCTTGAGCCTCGAGTAGTTAATCAAAGAAAATCATAAAAAGGCAAAAGGCATATAAAGAAGGGTGGAAAAATCAAGGTCGGGGCACCTCATGTACCACGATTTCTCCCTCCTATACATTATAAACCCAAGTGTGGGCTTCTCTCTTATTAGCTACCCTTGTACCCCAGCATGTGACCCAGGGCTGCCCCTTCTCATCCCCTACTTCATTCACCTATCTGTCACATGCCACCACCTTTTGAAGGATGTACCTTGACTATATTATCCCCTTTAGAAGTATAAACCACATAATAGGATTATTGTTTAATGATCCTAAGTTGCACGAAACGGGGAAACGAAAACGAGTTTCCGAAACGGGAAGCGATACGAAACACGACCTCCCCAAATTTTGGAAACGGGGAAACGCGTATATATATATATATATATATATATATATATATATATATATATTAAAAATATTTAAAAATTATTAATATATATATGTGCAATCATAAAGCATTAATGATACATTTACATTATATGATTATAATTTATTACATTTAAACATTAAGATTAAATTTACATCACATTTACTCATGAGTCATGAATAATCACATAATGAAAATAAAAATATAGGAACTGGAAAATCCATGCAATAGATGCGCCTTCACTCTTGGGTAGGAGCCCTTGTACGTATTATTGCAAAGATTGCATCGCCATTCCCATGAGCCACCACCTCCACATCTTTGAAGCTTCGTCACATGCCTCCAAAGAGGATAATATTCAGCCCTTGGGTTGGCCCTAGGGCTTGAAGTTGCAGCTGCACTTTGGCTGGAAGCCATTGCTGCATATTTTTGGCTGTATAAACCCTAGAAAAATTAAAGAAATAGTAAGAAAAAAACTAAGAAATGAATGTGGCTTACCCAAATTAATTTTCTGTGTCTGAATCTACCCTAAAATGCCAGAAAAGAGGAGAAATATGGTTGTAGCTGAGCCAAATCTGCTGCAAAAATAAATTTAAAAAACAAATCTATCAATAAAAAATGTTTTTCATATTTTTGGCTGCCTAAACCCTAGAAAAATTGAAGAAATAGTAAGAAAAAACTAAAAAAATGAATGTGGCTTACCCAAATTAATTATCTGTGGCTGAGACTACCCCGAAATGCCAGAAAAGAGAAGAGAAATATGGTTGTAGCTGAGCCAAATCTGCTGCTACTGAAATCTCCTGCTGAAATCTCTTTCTCTTGCTGCTGAAATCTCTTTCTCCTGCTGCTGAAATCTACTTTGCTCACTGCTCAAAACACCCTAGCTGAAACAACTGCCAGTCTCCAAGAGAAACGACTTGCTGAATAGTGTGATGAGAGAATGAGACAAACTGCTCTTTTATAACTTTAGAATAGGTTTCTAGAACATCCTGGAAACCCTAAAAAAATTTAAAAACAAATTAAAAAAAAAATTTAAAAAACAACTGTTTTTTTGGGGAAACGTGGCCCGTACGGCCTGGAAACGCGTTTCCGGCCGTACGGCCACGTTTCCGTTTCGGGAAACGTGGCCGTACGGCCGGAAACGCGTTTCCAGGCCGTACGGTACGGGGAAACGCGTTTCGTTTCCGGCCGTACGGCCACGTTTCCGTTTCGGGAAACGTGGCCGTACGACCGGAAACGCGTTTCCAGGCCGTACGGTACGGGGAAACGCGTTTCGTTTCGTTTCCCCTGGGGAAACGACCCCTAGGGCCACGTTTCCTGCAAATTAGGTTTAATCCCATTTGGAGTTTAGGAGACATTGGCACATCCCAAAGCCCATTATGGAAGGGCAGGCCATTATGAAGTCCCCACCTGTGGTCCATGATTTGGTAAGCTCATTTACTTGATTTCTCTAATGACTTGTTGTACTGGAAGACTAGGGGATGCATTGGATCTTATGCAGGATTGCAGATGGTCTCCATTTTGGGTTTGGTCTCCCTATACAGGGTCCTAATCCTTCAAAGGGCTACATTGGCACATGTAGGGTGTGCGTTGAGAGCCATGGGCCTCCACAGCAGTAGAAAACACTCCATGGATCCCCACATCCATTCAGAGATTGTTTGTGGTTCACTTATTGGATGAGGAAGATGCACTTGATCCATCATGCCCAGTTGGCCCCAGATTTGGACCATACACTTAGTAGATGATCCAAGAGTTGCACAATGATGTGGCATCACCTACACCATCATCCTAGCCGTTGCAAGCGATCTACAGGCATCTTCTATATGTTTGGAGACCCATGAGGACACTTGTATGCCCCCACATGTCATTCAGAGCACCACAGGTTATTACAAGGGGCCAACCCCTTGTCCACTTCTTTTGAGGATTTACTCTTCATTGTGGCACCCATGGACCTCATTAGGCCTCTTAGAGGGCCCTACGACATGCATAGATTATTATTTGACCTCTTGAGAGGCTTACTCTTTCATTTATGAGCTAGTTTGGTGGGCGTGTCACCAAAAGTTGAATTATTAGAACATTATTTTATTTTTGGGGCTTAAGTAGGCCGAGGAGGCTAATTCAAACTCCTAATTTGTGTATAAATACAAGTGTGATGAGTTCATTTTCTCATGATAACTTTGGATTGGATCTCTTCTCTCTTTTGAGAATTTCGCAATTTTTCTAGAGGATGAATTGGAGCTTTATGGATGAATTTTGATGTGTGAATATTGGTCTATCTTATCTTGGATCTTCTCTTTTGTCAATTATGGATGGTTGGATATACTCTGTTACATGTAAGTACATGCTTTTAATGTTATTCTTGTTTTACTTCGTCATACACATTGGATTGGGATTTTCTCTATTTCTAGGGCTAATTGTTACATGCATTTATTGCTTAAAATTGTGGAATTTTGTCTCTATTATAACATCTCTCAATGTAGGGGCCATGTAATGTGAACGAAATCTCCTAGGGGTAATTCTATCAAATAATTTGACCTTGATAAGCCATCTCCTTTGCACATTGAAGTATAAAAGCTGCAAGATTGCTTCTCCTTGACCTAGAAGGCTAGCGAAGTGGTCTTGAGGCCTCCTTAACTAAGAATCAAGAATCCTACTAAATTTTCATCATAGACTCCATTCTCCCAAGACTAAGGCATTGATCTACCAAGAGGTGATCACCAAAAATCCCATCCTTTCACCTTCATTCAGGTCGAGCCAAGTTGGGGCACCTAGGGCATCATCTTCCCGACAAGCTAGCCGTCCAAAACGTTTGATCTCCTAGGGCTCCTGCACTGGTGTTTCCTCAAGGTCTCCTCCAATTTTCAAGCCATTTCGACGATGGAGTTGGGAGAAAAGGCAAGCCCTAGCTCCAGGATCAAACTTTTGCCTTAGCATCCCCAAGGCTAGTGCCTCATAGGATCAAATCAACACCTTCAAGTGAAAATCCTTTCTTTGATCCTTTCCCCACCTTGTCTAGGGTAAGAACATCATTGGTTGCCATACTCATTCCTCCTATCCTAGACCGGGTCCACTTGGTCCCGTGTGGTCCCGTTCCTTTGAAAAGACAATTCTTCAAGAACCATCCGGGATACCAATTACAATAAGGATTTTAGGGATTGGGAAGTTCCTTCATAAGTCATATCCCATAAACCTAACCCTTAAATCCTCCCTTCCTTTCCCTAGAAGACATTGTACCTTGCTTAGAAAGCAAGCAAGCCTTATCCTTCTAACTCTTCCAGGAAAGGGATTGTTAGGGTCACTCCACATCATTTCATTGACTTATCCTTCATCGATGACTCCATAATATACCGGGTCTCCTCCCATCGATGAAAGTTCGTAAATAGAAGGGAGCCTTAGTTGAGGTGACAGTGGGCTAAGTCTCCATTTGTTGCCCTTGGCTAGCATTCGCTCTTTAGGGATGCCCTTTAGGCCCCCTGCTAGTTTGAGGGTAACAGTGCCAATTTAATGTCTGGAACCCGGATACACACTGAAAATTTCCTCATCTGTACACAGTATCCTTTGCTCATGCATGGTCTCGACATGCCATGTGAAAAGAGTGGCACATGTCTCCCTCATGACCAACTCCCCAGGCATAGGCTCAATGATGAACGATGTGCCACCCCTGCAGATAATCACTCATCCCCCAACCTGTTACTGTCAACTCGCGCACCGTCCCAATGCCACCGCTAAAAAGTCTCTCCCCTAGTGCGCTGAGTGTCATCCAAATATTTCAAGTGAGCTCCCCGTCCCCATCTACTCGTGCCCAATGTCAAAGGACAACATCTAAATCGTTTGTGCCTATAAGTGATGTAGAAGAGGGACAGGTGTGTGAGTCCCCATGGATACCATCAAGTGTCGCTCACCAACATCCCCGTCGACCCTGGGTGAACTACATCCAAACTATGCTTGGTGTCTTCGTCCATAAGTCTCTTTGGAGGCAACACTCCAAGACCCCGTTGTGCAGCACCATATGCCCATGCATACCACTGAGCATCCCTATACTCCTTGACATGCCGCTGTACATCGAGGCTTGCCCCTGTACACTACTGGATACCTCCTACTACTGCTATCCAATCTTGTACCATCTTGTTTCCTTCCCGTGTCACTGTATCTGACACGCCCCGCAGGTACTCAATGCGATGCAAGTCACTCCTACTCCACAGTGTAAACCAACATTCTACGACACACCACATGCATCTCCAGGCTCCTTTATAGACCACCTCTCCTCATTGCATAGCCTTGCACACCACTGAATGTTATGGCCTAAAATTGGGTCTGTACACATCAAGCCGCATCCCTCTACATAGAACTGGACCTTATGACATAACTCTTTGCAGTCTTCTGTACCATTGCCTATTGTAGTACCACCTTATAACATATGGTATCCCGCATGTGCCAATGTATTTTCTACTCTGTCAGTGGGCCCACCATGACACGCGTCATATCTCCTAATCCGTCACGGTAGACCTGAGTGGCCTAACTCCACACTCGCTAGAGGGGTTATCTATGCTTCGCTGATCCTCGACGACTCCTGTGCCCAATACCTCAATGGGAGAACATCGTCTCCATACAATGCCCAATTCGGTGGCCTACCCATGCCACCTCCAACCAACTCTTGCCAGGGAATGTTAATCATCCCGCGACCCTATGCACAACCAACATGCCATAAAAACCCATGGAGTTTGCTCACAAATAGCCTGGCCACTAGCGCCGCCTGGAACTCCCCTAAGGAATGTATGCGCTTAGTCATTGGGTCGACTACCTCATCAATGCCATAGCCATCCTACATGTTTGATATTGGATAGGAAGCCCAACCTGGGCCTCCAGTACCTGTAGTGTCTGAGAGCTCCCACTAAGCTTCACTCCGGACTATGCCCATCTCCTTGAGTCTAGCCCATTTGTTAATTTTGGCAACTAGGGACAAACTTCACATTGGACAGCTCATATGAGGCAGCTCATATTTTTCTTGGATTCCTCTCTTCGAGAGGTGTAGGATGGATCTAAATATCATCCCATTCTGACATGTAAAAATTGAATTATGAATTTATTTTGATTATGGACAAATTGTCAAGGTCGGCCAACAAACTCATGTAGGCTTAGAAGCCCAACAATCACGTCTATTCTGTGAAATTTTTTGAATCTAACAAACCAGAAATCCTACTGCAGTGAACTGATTTGCATTACCTACTTGTGTTTTTCATTTAACAAGTTATTTTTAGAAATATTCAAAAAATATTAATGAAAATACACTGCAGCCTACACCAATATACAGATCAAGTATTGAAAAATAAAGAGACAACCACACAAAGGACACACTTATTTTTAGACTAAACGTCCTCGGAAAAACCGAGTGTGGGAAAACCGGTGCAGCAGATATGAGGGTTTTATTATTAAGCAGATTTCTGAATTCAACTAGGGTGCCAAATCCGGCTCACCCAACAGAGAATAAACTCAGCAGAAGTACCTCTATTCGGAGACAGATATTTTGGCGAATGTAGCAACTGGATGAATAAACACCATAGGTGACTGTGTTGTCCCCAGTACTATGCAGCGATGGCTACTCCCATCTCTATGCTAGAACTGCGTCACCTCCTCTAGGATCTGTGTCACCCTCCTAGTGAGCCTTCCCGACTCAGAAATCAATTTGCTGAACCGCAGCCCGATCTGCCTCACAGAAACCCCAACGTTGCCTCTAAGTGACTGCGTCAGCCCTCCAACCTCTGCGTCACCCTTTCTGGAGCTGCGCTGTCTCTCCCTGGTGCTGCTTTGCCTCTCTGCTATGTATTCTCGGCCTTGGATGGAAGTTCCTCTGCCAAACTGCCCCTCTCTGCACTAGAAGTTCACTCCGAAATCCTCAGCAAACCACGCCCCAGAATTTTGAATTAGCTCAAGTGCTACTCTCCCTGTGTGCCTTCTCCAACCGAACCCAAGCCTTCCTTTATACTTTTCCTGTTGAGAAATCAACGGTTGTGATCTAATCTCTAATCAACGGATAAGATTAAATTAGACTTGATCCTCGTCTCTTAGAAGCTTTTCACCTATATTTTCATTAATACCCATTAATATTTTAATTTTCCTAAGTTTAGATATTGGAACCTCATTAAAAATATTAATTATTTTAATAAAATACAATCCGGGTGGAATTTCACCAAACGATTTTTGGGTCTTGGATATCTCTTGTGTTCTAGCCCCTCCACAAAATTTCGGAGCTAGAGCACATCCGATGCTATCCAAAAATCAGCACCCCCTCTTAGTGAGGAATGTGCTCTAGCAATACTTCCCAGTAGAAGTATTAAACTGATCCACAACATCGATCCTCTGTGCTGCTGATGCTCAGCCTACTGCCCTTCATCCACTGCGTTGCTGCAATCTGTATTTCTTCCCATGACACTGCCACTGTCACTGTTGAATTTGTACTACAACTCCCTCTCAATATGCTACATCATGCTGCCCATAACACTGCCACTACTAACTGCTACACTGCAACTCAGTTGCTGAGAAGTAAGCAACTGAAAATCCACCCAAAAGCTGACATGTTGGTTAGTCTGGATGTCCCTTGACGCTGATGCTACCTTTGCTGCTAATTTGTGTTGACCCTCTGATGTTACTGCATTGCTGTTGTATCTGCTCTGTGCCTTCGCACTGCTATAATACTCCACTGCGCTGCTTCAGACTTTGGCACTCTAGCTCTGCCACTATTGCTCCATCATCCCTCGCACTGAATCCCATCATTCTGCTACTCTCATTAAGGGCTCACGTAGCCATATGTGATCCAAGATTATGTGAACCTTAACGATCCTGCCCTCCATGTAGTCCTCTCGACTACAGCTCAATATCGCCCCACCTCTTCTCTAGAGGTGCATGAGCACTCATCGCGCAATCATCGTCGTCCTCTTTGTCAGCGTGCGTTGGAGCAGCCTTTGAGTCAGATTTCTCTTCCTTGCCCTTCTTCCGAGGGCACTGCATGGCGAAATGACCCATTTTTCCACATCTGAAGCATCTAACTTTGGATATGTCCTTCTTCTGTTTCTGCTGACCTTGCTGTCTCGCTGATGCGAGAGCTGCATCCTCCTCTTCCTCCTTGACTCTGATCCCTTTACTGCTACTTCTCACCTTGGTCAATCATCTAATCTCTTCCTGTCGAAGAGTTGTCCACGTCTCCTCCCACCTAGGAAGAGAAGCCCTACCTAAGATGCTTTGGACAAAGGTTTCCCAGTCTTTAGTGACTGCATTCAGGGCAGTCTTGACCATAAATTTAGGATCTGGTGTAGACCCTACGGAAGTTAGCTGGTCACGGATCCTTTGCAACCTGAGAAGGAAGGGATCGATTTCTTCTCCCTTCTGCATCTGAAACTGTCTCAGCTGACTCTCAAGCAACATCTTCCACTGAACGAAAGTTCCCTCGTACAATGTGGTCAAGGCCTCCCACATTTCCCTTATTGTGTCCTTCTCAACAATATGTGGGATCACATGATCCTTGGCCTCGTCCGAGATCATGCACTTTGTTTTTGCCTAAGCCTCCTCATACTTCTTGAGAGGATCAACATCAACTAGAACAACAACCGTCCTCAAGGCATAATCCTTGATGCGATTTTTATCCAAAACTGCCAGGATCCTGGCCTTCCAGATGATGAAGTTGGATGCTCCATCCAACCTGTCCTGATCCCTCAGTCCGTTAATGGCCATCTCTTCTCAAATGAATGTCGAATTGGTTCTCTTCTCCCTCTTTCGTTGCTGCCCCAACAAAACTTGGATCTGGATTTCTTTGGCGCTAGAAATCCTCTAAGGAACAAGCTCCCTCTGAATTTTGATTTCCTTCACAGAAATCCTTCTGCCAATCACTGTCGAACCACCCCTCTTTGATCTCTCTTTGCTGCTGCTCAACACTAGATCTAGATTTCTTGGCAAGAAATCTTCTGAGGAACTGATTCCCTCTACTTTGCTTCTGCCCCACTAGGTACTGTTCTGCACCAACAGAATCAACACCCCACCAGCAACTCCAGATGAAATCTACGTTGCACCTCTAGCCACGGCAACCGGAAAAATGAGACTCAACAGTCTCTGCGCTAGCCCAGTAATCATTGCGCTGCCCTCTGCAGCAACAACGTCACCCAAATAGGCTGATGCAGGCTCTGTGTGAGCCTCCCTTGGTGATTGCGTCACCCCTCCTCTTCTCTCTCGGCCAAAAACTGCGCTGTCTCTCGGGACAACTGTCTTCACGCAGATTTTTCTCATTCCTTTCACTGATGGCTCCAGTCCTTCTTGATCTACAATCGCTCTGATACCATGTGAAAATTTCTGAATCTAACAAACCATAAATCCTATTGCAGTAAATTGATTTGCATTACCTACTTGTGTTCTTCATTTAACAAGTTATTTTCAGAAATATTCAGAAAATATTAATGCAAATACATTGTAGTCTACACCAATAAACAGATCAAGTACTAAAAAATCAATGAGACAACCACACAAAGGACACACTTATTTTTGGACTAAATGTCCCTGGAAAAACCCAGTGTGTGAAACTCAGTGCAACAGATATGCGGGTTTTATTATTAAGCAAATTTATGAATACAACTAGGGTGCCAAATCCGCCTCACCCAAGAGAGAATAAACCCGACAGAAGTACCTCTATCAGGATATAGATATTTTCGCGAATCCAGCAACTGGATGAACAAACCCCATAGGTGACTGCACTGTCCCCAATATTGTGCAGCAATGGTTGCTCCCAGCTCTATGTTGGAACTGCATCACCTCCTCTAGGAGCTGCTTCACCCTCCCAGTGAGCCTTCTCGACTCAGAAATCAATTTGTTGAACTACTGCCCGATCTGCTTCACAGAAACCTCAGCGCTGCCTCTAAGTGATTGCGTCAGCCCTCCAGCCTCTGCGTCACCCTTTCTGGAGTTGCGTTGTCTCTCCCTGGTGTTGCTCTACCTCTCTGCTATGTATTCTCGGCCTTGGATGGAAGTCCCTCTGCCAAACTTCCCCTCTCTGCACTAGAAGCTCACTCTGAAATCCTCAGCAAACCATGCCCCAGAATTTCGGATTAGCTCAAGTGCTGCTCTCCCTGTGTGTCTTCTCCAACTGACCTCAAGCCTTCCTCTATACTTTTCCTATTGAGAAATCAACGATCGTGATCTAATCTCTAATCAACCGCTAAGGTTAAATTATATTTGATCCTCATCTCTTAGAAGCTTCTCACCCATATTTTCATCAATACCCATTAATATTTTAATTTTCCTAAGTTTAGACTTAGGAACCCCATTAAAAATATTAACTATTTTAATAAAATACAATCCAGGTGGAATTCCACCAAACGAATTCTGGGTCTTGGAGATCTCATGTGTTTTGGCCCCTCCACAGAATTTTGAAGCTAGAGCACATCTGATGCTACCCAAAATCAACATATTCATCCTCAACGTTTGCATATAAATACATGATGCCTCCTCCTCATTTTGGACACTTCACTCACTCACATCTTCTCTCTCCTTCATTGATTGGGTATGAAATTCAGAGGCTACTGTCCACATGTGTGAAGGAAAGGAAGGGTTTTCTTTTCCAGCCATTGACCAAAGTTGACCGAAATTGCACATGTTGTTTTGACTTGCGTTGACCAAGCCTTGACCTGTTTTGGTGTGGTTTTGGGTGGAGGATTTCTATTTGAGCAGGCCGCATTTCTGGGCACGAAATTTGAGGTAGATTTGACTCATGTTTGACCAGCATTAACTGTGTTAGGGCTGACTGCAGCGTTGACCTTTGTTGACCAAGTTTGACTGGAATTTTTCAGATTGCTTTTGGGCTAATTAGACTTCTTGTTGGAGGTCGAAGTTGACTGGGTTTGACCGAGCTGAATTGAGGAAGAATTCTGCCCTGTTGACCAACATTGACTTTCTGGTTAGGGCTTTCTGTTTCTGTTGTTTGACTGATCAGATTTTCACTGTAATTGGACAAGTGAATATTATACATTGTACTCTCTCTCTGCTGAACTTTTGAAGAATTATAAGAAGAATTGATCAAGGGTTTCCCCACATTGGGGTTTGTCCCTGGCTGGTGCCATATCTTGTGTCCTCTTGTCTTGGCTAGTCTTCTACTGTTATTGTTTATGTTCTATCTGCATTTTACTATCATGTTGATGTGATTGCTAAACTGGATATTGATATTGGGCTAATAAAGAAATTGAAGTAAAATTGCTCTAAGCATAGAACATACCATTGTTATCCTAAAATTAACAATGCCAACTGGAACTCCCCTAAGGAATGTATGTGCTCAGTCACTGGGTCGACTACCTCATCAATGCCATAGCCATCCTGCATGTCTGATATCGGATAGGAAGCCCAACCTGGATCTCAATGCCAACCTGGGCCTTCAGTACCCCCGGTGTCTGAGAGCTCCCACTTAGCTTCACTCTGGACTACACCCATCTCCATGAGTCTAGCCTACTCCACCAGGTACCAACTCTGAATTTCTTGCCATCCAGCCCCAAGGGCAAGATCGAATGTACGTGTACTTGCATGCGCAACAACCCCAACATGTGAATGTTGCGCACTGTGCAACTTAAGTCATCTCATCACGCTGCCCTGGTCAACACATGAAATTTGACTAGGTAGCCCTGCCTCTCTCTCTCCAATGAGCAAAGGTAACCTAACAGTGCTGCCAGCCCCATCTATTTATGTTTGAAGATGGTTGCTCCGACGCTCCAATGTGCACTCTAGCTGTACCATTAGGGAATCTAACCGTTCCCCAACGTGAGTCAGTTTTGTAGCTGACTCAGAACAAACCGCTCTCATTCCCTCCATCTCCTCGTTTTGCTGCAGAATGGCCTCTAGCATTGACGTGGCCTTCCAATTCAATGCTAGAATGTCAGCCTAAAATTGATGAAACTAATGTGGGAAACCATCATCTAATACCACTGTAGCTTCTGACACCTCACTAATGGTGGATACGTCTCCTAGCACCTCACCCATCTACTGCTCATTGCTATCACCCAAAAACTCAGACACAACCCCGAACACCTCATCAATGGATTCCTCAACAACGGATGGCACCACTGGCGTATGCTCTTTGCTCCCTGCTAAGGTGTTAGCGGAAGCTATTGAAGGAATCTCCAACAATGGTGACTCTTGTGTCACACTAGGTAGATCTACATGCTCCTCATAGTCCTGTGTGCCCTGATTTTGTCGACTCTCCCCACATGGTATAAATGGTTGCACCCCCACGGCCTGCGCACCTCTAGTGTCTCTGTTGTAAGGATGAGGATGGATCTAGTCTATCACCTTCCTCAACTGGGCCAACCTCTCATCATTCCAACAGATTCCATCCTAGAAATCCGGCATAATGAATCTCCTTTGAGCCATGGGTTTGTCTACGATTTCACTCGTCATTGTGCATACATGCCCAAATCTTCCATGATCTTGCTGGCTACCCACAGCTGGGCCAAGATCAAGGCTCTGATACCACTGTAATATTCCTAATGGAAATATTAAGTGATAACATTAATGAAATCATAAACATGCAATAAAAATTATACACATGCAGAAATACTAGATTGCGCCAGAAATAACACGCAAAACGTTGAGACTTTTGATTATATTAATCAGATGGAGTACAATGAGTAGGAATAGGAGAACTGGGATTGCTACAGCAAGCAAGGAAAGGTCCCAGATGAATATGATGGTACCCAAATGCTGGAAATGGCTCTGCTACCAAATTTGCATCCACCCAAAAAACTGTTGTTTTCACTGGAAAGGAACCGCTAATTTACCCCTCCAAATTGCTCCGAAAATTCTAAGAAATTAGCTATAGACACTACTCCACCAGCTCAACAAAACCCAAAAATATCTCGCGAACCCAAGTGGTGGAAATGGTCCTAGAATAAATTTATTCCTCCAACAATTTATGCTACTAACTGTTGAATGCAACTAGGAATTCTGCCCTTAGGACTGCTCAAAAAATTCTGCAAAATTAATCCTACCTCCTCCCATAAAACCCTCAAAAACGCAGAAAGAGTTGGGCCCAGTTCCAACCTTCGAAATTACCCCAATTATAGCGTACTCCTCCTCCAACTGGGTAATTTGAACAACCTGGAAATGCTACTATCAATTCCCTCTAAAATGCTGAAAAACCACCCTAACAAATATCCTTATGGCCTCTAGAAAAAATCAGCCCCAAACTCCTGGCCAAGCCTCCTCAAAGAACAACCTCTACAAATGACTGTGCAGGCCTTGGTCCAATAACTTCTGTGCATGCCCAGGGAAGATAAATTTGGCCTAAGGAATAGCCACTCAATCTGCCAGTCAATTCCTTGCAAAAATGCTGCTAAACCCCAAGAGAGTGTGTCCCTAAATTCCCAGAACCAACTCTAATCTGTGGCTCACCTCCCACGAGAGTGTGTGGTCCTTTTTTGCGCCTAGTCTGCTCCTGAATAGCTTGAATCTCCTTGAAGAATTCCCCCTTGGAACCACCCCATGATAAAGAAAAGGCTCCTCTAGGGTGGCACTCAAAGTCCACCAAAGGAGTTGAGATTTCCCCTCGGAAACCTCATGTATTGAACAACACAATGTTGACTTGGCTCAACAACTCAAGCAAACAATGGTATAATTTTCAGATTGAAAAAATATCCCAAATGATGGCCCCTCCTCTTCTATTTATGCTCGCTGCCCTCTTCTTTTCCTCGTGGACCCCATTCTCCTCTAGTACGCCTTCCTTCTCCTTCCTTCTCTCTCCACAAGGGTGTTTTCCTAAGGGAGTACGAATTCCTTTTGTGTGTGGCCCCCACAACCCACCAATAATTTGATTTTCTCCCTCTCCTAAGTCAAATTACCCAAAATTGTCAAAACGTTTAATATTTCCTAAGTGGCTTAGGAAAATTGAGGATATTACAACCAATGGTTGCTACAAACCATGTGTCTAGATCCATCCCAAAGCCTCCAATCCTATTCGGGAGGAAAATCCCTAAGAATGAAGACTAAAGGACCAGGCATAAGCAAATAATAATCCTAGGATGCCATAATATATAGTCATCACATAGCCTATAAATCTTTTGATTCACATTTCTTTAGACTTTCAATGGTGTTGCCATGAAAAGTAGTATAATACCTCTCCAATAGGTAACATGACCTATCACTCACATCTCTTTGGACTTTCAATGGTGTTTCCATGAAAAAATAGTACCTCTTCAATAAGTACCATGACCTAAAGTGTAATTTATGTTTTTTATTATTGCGTCAAGAGGGGCTCTCCATCCTAGTATGGAAGAGATGTTACAATGTCTTGTCCTATCTTGTCCTATTATGTTATGTAAACATTTTGACTTTGTCAAATTTCATAAAAATAAAATATAAAATATAAAATAAAATTAATAATTATAACTATTAATTAAGACATGTTGACTTGGTCAAATTACATAAAAATAAAAATGAATTAAAAAATAAAATAACATTAATAATTATAATTAATAATTAAATCAGCCTAAAACCATATTAACTTTGGATCTACCTAGAACCAAGATGGATCAAATCTCTTGAGGTGCAAACCTCTTTTAGAGTGAAAAGAGATTTGATCACTCACAATACTTTATAAATTTGAAGTTAAGATCCAAACTGGTTTAGCTATTAATTAAATCACATGAATTTAAGTTGTTTTTATTTTTAGCTAATGGTTGTTAAAATTGGAAACTAGGGCTAAATTCCACTATGGTTCAACTCATTTGATAGAGATGATAATTGCATTAAATTCTTCTTTTCGAGAGGACCAAAATTGACCTAAAGATCATCAAATTGGGATAAGGAGAAATGTGTTTTTGAATTTATGAAGCACCAATGGGTAACTCATCAAGGTTGGCTTGGGTTTAACTAACCAAGTCAAAACCCTCTCCATCTCCTATAAAAGGAAGGGTCCTCCAACCTCATTAAACACATCTAAGAGCATTCATTTCAAGTGAAATTCATCTTTGAGATAGTCGAGGAAAGAAGGTCGAATTACAACAGGGAGGAAGCCACATTTCAAGGGAGCTTTGTATAACATTTGGGATCATTATGTTTGGGTATTTCTCTCCTTCAACAGGCCACAACCCTAGTTGTGTGCTTCAGGAGGGCCGCAAGCCTTGGCATCCTTAGATAGGGGGTCGAAACGCTGGTAGAAGGCTGTAGAACTTGATCTCTTGAACATGAAGCTGTATCATTGCCTATCCAGTAGCTAGTCAGAGATGAGGTGTTAGAAGGAAGGTCGTTGTGTGTTTAAGGAAGACCGCAGTCAAGAAGGAGGCCTGGAAGGTCTACCAGGAACCCTAACCAGTGACCATACATATACCAACTCTTGAGAATTATACATGTACAGATCAGCGTGAAAGAGGTAAGTCGCAGCCAAAGAAAGGGTTCCAATTGCCATGAACGAAGGATGCGGCAGTTTGCCATCAAACCCTCACCAGGACTCCAGAATGCAGAAGTTTCATCATCTGTATTTACCTTTTAAGAATTGCACTTTTTGGAACAATTATGTATCTAAGTGCAGTGTCATAGGATCTTCTCATTGGAAAGTCATTTTGACCTTAACAGTATTGTACTCTCCGTCTGTTGAACATTTGATATTGATAATAGAAGAATTGATCAAGGGTTTTCCCCATCTTGGGATTTTTCCCGCCATATCCTTGTGTACTCTTGTCTTGGCTTGTCTTCTGCATACATCATTTATGTTCATTCTTCTGTTACTGTCAATGTGATAATGATTCATGAGATTGCTAATGAAAATGAAATGGACTAACGAATGGGCTCATATGAAATTTTGAAATGAATGTCCTAAGTAAAGAACATGTTAACCAAAATTTAACATGGTATCAGAGCTCAGGTGAAGACAAGCCCAAGCTGGGGTAAAAGAGAGACAATAGGTGGAAGAGAGGAGAGAAAACTTGATTCGTTCTGCAATAATCTTGGTCAAAACCAATTTAGTGTAAGGTCTTGGCTCTCTGTAATCCTTTAGGTGCAATTTTGTAACGATTTGTGGTGTTTAAAAGTCAAATATATTGTCCTAAATCTCTACGAATAGTCATCCATAAGCAACAAAGTGTTACACTCCAAGTTTGAGGGTGACTCAAATCTGAAGTATGTAAGCTATTTTATTCAGTCGACAGGGGTCTATTCATACACTGCGGTTAATCATCCTGAAGTATGTATCTGAGTAAAATTGCAGTCTCTGTGGGAATAGAGAACTAAATTGAAAAATATCTAAACCTTAGTCACCCTACAGAGGCATCAACGCAAGAACTTCAAGTGTTAAGGTTTGACATTTGTGTGTTCTCTAGATCTAAGCAAAATCCGCAATCACGTTTAGGAGAATAGGTCGAGAAGGAGAATGTCATGGATCTGTGATTTATATCAATTTGAAGCCGATGTTGGGTGACATTGAGCTATGCCGAGTATTTTCTTTAAGTAAGTATCAGTAAGAAAATAAGAAAAGATGGAACTTGCAAAGCCATCAGATCAAGTACCAATTCTGGTTAAGGAGAGTTTGGAAGAGCCTAGTACAAAGATCAATGTTTTGCTTCAAAGCATGCATTTCGTAGATGGCCTGAAGAACATGTCGGGACTCACGATTTAGATCAAATGTGAAGGAGATCAGAGGGTCCCTCCTCTTCTATGGGCAGTGGAAGTGAAAAAGTGTCTCCAGGGAGCAGGTGTTATGATGCCTTGTTTGGATTTGGCCCAATTGCTGATATCCCTTCTATGTTGGAGGAACAATAAACCCATATTATGGAAGTACATCGAGCAAACTATGGGATCTCATCTTGTGCCCCCTGTTCTTATTCTTGCCATGTTGACTTCCAGGTATTATCTTGTATTTTTTCTTCTTCTCAATTTCAACGGTGAATTCAAAACTTAATAGTAACAGTATGAAATCCAGCTTGTGAAAATTCCTACATTGAAGGAACCCCTACTGCAGCAAATCTGAATCTAATTCACCTTCTTGATTTTTAAATTACATTCATCAAGTTATTCTTCTAAATACTAAAGCAAATTACTTCTTCAGCCTACACTTATTAAATATTTGATCTCATGAAACAGAAAACAGAGCAAAGAACAAGATACATAGGACACACTTATTTTTGGACACAATAGTCCCCGGAAAAACCCAATGCGGGAAAACCGGTGTTGCAGTTTTGAGGGTTTATCATTATGCAGGAGAAATATCTGAATACAAATCTAGGATGCTCATCTAGCAATCCTATACAGAGAAAATACTGGCAGAAAATCTGAGTGAGTTTTACCTCACTTCATCCAACAAAATTCTTGCTGATCCGACAACAAGACTAGCTAACCCCAACTACTTCTACACTGGCCCTGCGTCAGCCTTTCAGGCTCTGCGTTAGCTCTTCTGTCCTCTGTGTCAGCTATCCCGGTTATTCGCCAGTTCCAGGCAGTTCCGTCTTCTGCGTGATAGGCAACTTTTCCCTCTTTGCCGACCCTTCTGGCTCTGTGTCAAGGCTGAGTGGGCTCAGACTGACCCAGCGTCAGCTCTCCCGGCTACTGTGCTACCTCCACAAGCTATCTCCGCCTCTCTATCAATATTCTCCGGAAAGTCCTCTCCCAGATTCTCTCTACCCCTCTGTTGTTGAATGATCACCTAGTTGGAATTTCTCAGCTTCCTAGCCAGAGAAATCGAACTCCTGATCAATTCGTTCTCTCCGTGTGTGTTTCCAAATGAACCCCAAGCCTCCATCTTATAATTTTCCTATTGAGTCTTCAACGATCAAGCTTAAGTCTCTAATCAACGGCTAAGACTAAAACATGACTTGATCTGCCTTTTAGATCATTCTCACCCATTTTTTGATTAATACCCATTAATATTTTAATTTCCCTAAGTTTAGACTTAGGAACTTCATTAAAAATATTAATGATTTTAATCAAATACAATCTGGGTGGAATTTCACCAAGCGGTTTATGGGTTCTTTATAACTCATGTGCCTTAGCCTCTCCACTAATTTTCAATGCTAGAGCACTTCCGATGCTACCAAAAACTAACACTCCCTCTTAGCGAGGAAAGTGCTCTAGCAACAATGTCCACCTGCATATTGCTCTGTTTTTGAAGCACCTCCTTTTTGCACTGTTGTTGTCACCAACACTATGTTGATGCTGCTATTGTACTGTTGCCCATGACAATGCCACTGCCACTACTGCATCTGTACTACAACTCCCTCTCAAACGCTGCATCTACTATGCTACTAGCACTGCCACTGCTAACACTGCGTCTGTACTGCAACTCATTTGCTGAGAGAAGCAACTGAAAAACATCCAAAATTAACTGAACTTAACTATTTTCAACATAATACAATGAATGTTGGAATCTGACTACTAATGACCCTCTGAATCTTCTACGCTGCTACTGACTTTTGCACTATGCCTTCTGCACTACTGCCAACCTTGCTCTATGTTGATCAGCCTCTGGTCCCAAGATACTGTATCTGTCCTCCAAACAATCCACTACATCATCTAACACTAAGTCCATCTCACTACTACTGAATCTTTGGCTCCTGTAGCAAGGAATTGATCCAAGAGGTGGACTCCTCAAGGATTCTGCCCACATATAGTCCTCCCGACTACAGCTCAATATCGCCCCATCTCCCTCATGGAGATGCGTGGGCACTCGTGGCAAACTCTTCTTCGTCTATCTTCATGGCTGCAACCTTTGGATCATGCTTCTTGTGCTTATCATTTTGCTTCAAAGGACACTGAGATGCAAGGTGACCCATCTTGCCACATCTGAAACATTTCACCTTCGAAATGTCCTTCCGCTTCTGTTTCTGCTGTCCCTTCGATGCTAAAGTTTCGTTTTCCTCCTCCTCCTTTGTCTTTGTGCCACTCCCACTGCTGCCATTTCGGTTGAATTTCACTAGGTCCCTCCTTAAATCCTTCTGTTGAAGAGCTGCCCACGTCTCCTCCCATGAAAGTAGTTTTTCCCTTCCCATTATGCTTTGGACGAAAACTTGCCATTCATCCGAGACTCCATTCAGGGCTATCCTCACCGTCGCGGTTGGCTGAGGAGTGGACCCCACTGCAGCAAGCTGGTCTCTGGTATCCTGAAGACGTTGAAGATAGGAGTTGACTCCTTCTCCCTTTTACATCAAAGTCTGCTGCAACTTCTGCTCTAAGTACATCTTTCGTTGTTTGGAAGAGCCTTCATATAGAGAAGACAAGGCTTCCGACATCTCTCAAGCTATATCCTTTCCCTGCAAGTGTGAGACCACATGATCTCGAACTCCATCGAGAATGAGCCTCTTTGTCTTCCCCTGCTCGGGCTTGTACTTCTTCCTTTGATCATTGTCAGCAGGAACAACTACAACACTTTTGACGCAGGCCTTGAGATCATATTCCTCTAGAACACCTAAGATTTTGATCTTCCATATGGCATAATTGGAGGCACCTTCCAACCTCTCCTGATCTCTGATCCCATGCGATGCCATCTCACCCAACTGTAGAACTGACTCCTCTACTCACTGCTTAGCACTACTCAACAAGCGAGAAATTCAAACATTCTGGTGGAAAGTTCTTTGAGGAGAAAATTCCCCTTCTACGTATCTTCGTTCTTTTTTGGTGGATTTCTACCCCGGCAGAAATTGTGCCCTTCAAGAACTGCGCTGAGGCTTTGCGTCACTCCCTCTACCTCTGTAAACTCACGAACCGGAAATTGTTCTTCTCTGTCATCTCACTGAGAGGGAGATTTCCTCGGATCTGCTTCCCGGCAAGGACTACGCAATTCCTTCAAGGGGATTCAAATTGCTGCCAAGTGCAGCTTCCAACCTCACTGCTTAGCACTGGATCTGCTCTTCCTGTTTCAAAATCAATGGTCTGATACCATGTGAAAATTCCTACACTGAAGGAACCCCTACTGTAGCAAACCTGAATCTACTTCACCTACTTGATTTTTAAATTACATTCATCAAGTTATTCTTTTGAATATTGAAGAAAATTACTTCTGCAACCTACACTAATCAAATATTTGATCTCATGAAACAAAAAACAGAGAAAAGAACAAGATACATAGGACACACTTATTTTTGGACACAATAGCCCCCAGAAAAACCCAATGCGGGTAAATTGGTGCAGCAGTTCTGAGGGTTTATTATTATGCAGGAGAAATATCTGAATATAAATCTTGGATGCTCATCTAACAATCCTTTACATAGAAAATACTAGCGGAAAATCTGAGTGAGTTTTACCTCACTTCACCTGGCAGAATTTCGGTTGATCCGGCAACAAGACTAGCTAACCCTGGCTACTTCTACGCTGGCCCTGCGTAGGCTCTGCGTCATCCCTGCGTTAGCTCTTCTGCTCTTTCCGTCAGCCATTGCAACTGTTCCGGCAGTTCCGGCTTCTGCGTGACAGGCAACTTTCCCTTTTGCGTTGACCCTTCTGGGGCTGCATCAAGGCTGCGTGGGCCCAGCTAGTGTTGCAGGAACCGTCCCCCCCAAGTATCCAAAGGCAGATCCGCATCCCGTACGGATCCGCCACTGATCCTTCGGCGGAACCGCGGATCAGAAAATCAGATCTGCAATTCCTCCTTTTTTTGGCGGTTCCTGCAAAATTGGATAAGTGGGGGCCCGATCCGCGGCTCCTACTGCCCGATCCACAATTCCTATTTCCCGATCCGCGGATCTGGAAAGGATCAAGTGCGGATTTGTGGAGGTTCGAGCGTGTGTCCACTGCGGATCGCGAGCGGATCTGAGAGAAGGTGGACGGTTCTGTGAGGAACTATACTTTCCGAATACTCCTAAGGTGCCCCTTGATGCTCCCTAGATGCTTCCTAATGGTAATGTTAAATTCTTAAAGTAAAAGTGACATTCTCCTTTATCTTTCATTTCCATCCTTTTACTTAAATTTTTAACATTACCATGAAATGACTCAGGATGTTTGAGAGTGGTTCCAACCTCATCAAACTTCATATGGAGAAAATAGAATTTCATATCCCATTTAAAATTCAGCAGACTTAATAGTTTTCAGGATCAATGGGATTGTGGCGTTTCACTGGATTATATCATGTATGAGGGCATGTGATTTGCATTTAATCAAGAGCAACAAGCCCTATATGTACCCTAGTGTCGGTGTTACTGATTTTTGAACTCCTTTGTCATGGCCTTAGCAATTATGTACCCTTTACTCAAGTCAAAATCATTGATCAGGCATGTTAAGTTTTCTCTACCATATTATAAGGCTTGGATTAAGCTGATTGATCAAAATTAGGCAATGTTGACTAAAATCCCTATAGAATTGAAGTAGAGGCAAATGCTAGACAAGAGGAGGAATCTAGATTGTAGATGGTTGATGTTGGAATAATTAATCATTGATGTACAATGGATGCCATATCTATCTTGATTTATGTAAAAATATGCATGTTTTCATGTCTTCTACAACTAATTTCATATTTTGGATGTTTTTTTAATATAAATGCAAAAAATATATAAAAAATATGTATATATAGTAGACGTTTTCGAGAGACGCTTCGCTTCCTAGATTTTTGGAAAATGATGCTTCTGCGTCCCCGCTTCCAAAAAACGTCCCCGTTTCATCCTCTCTTCGTGCAACATTGGGCCCAGTGTCAGCTCCCCTGGCTACTGTGTTGCCTCCACAAGTTCTCTCCGCCTCTCTGTCAATATTCTCCGGAAAGTCCTCTCGGATTCTCTCTGCCCCTCTGCTGCTGAATGATCACCTAGTTCGAATTTCTTGGCTTCCTAGCCTCAAAAATCGAACTCCTGATCAATTCGTTCTCTCTGTGTCTGTTTCCAAATGAACTCCAAGCCTCCATCTTATACTTTTCATGTTGAGTCTTCAACGACCGAGATTAAGTCTCTAATCAACGGCTAAGATTAAAACATGACTTGATCCGCCTTCTAGATAATTCTCACCTATATTTTGATTAATACCCGTTAATATTTTAATTTCCCTAAGTTTAGACTTAGGAACTCCATTAAAAATATTAATTATTTTAATAAAATACAATCCAGGTGGAATTTCACCAAACGGTTTCTGGGTTCTTTAGAACTCATGTGCCTTAGCCTCTCCACCAATTTTCAAGGCTAGAGCACTTCCAATGCTACCAAAAACTAACATAGCTACCCAGCATGTCAAAGGCCTTGTGTTTGTAGCTGAATTGAATTTATAGATTTTTAATCGGTGGACAGGACCCTTTTGTTAATAGGCCTCAGCATGGCCTTTGTTTGATATTTTGTGTTATGTATGCGACTCTCTTTTCAAATAAAAATGTGATAGAAACTACAAGCTGCCATCTCTGTTGTCTAACTGGTGAAAGACCAGCTGCTTATATAGATAGTGCAGAAAGACCCAACGATGTACATGCCAATTTGTATCCTATGCCATTGCGAGGAAGGTTGATGACAAGAAATTAGAGGCTGGATAGAAGGTTCGTTAAATGAAGTCCTATGATGTTGGTGGGTCAATTTAGCAGCCTTCATCAGAAAATCGTTTCCCTCCCCCCATCCTCAGACTTTTAATCTGATAGAAAATAGAATTACATAATCGAGCCTTTCAGGTCAGCGCCATGGAGGGTGTAATAAAACAAAAATAGCCTGAGACATATGAGGATCATTATTTGAAGGCAGAGAATAAGATGCTCAAGGATTAGAATCACTGATTATCTACTAACAATGTGGGATCATTAGTTGTTACGGATCTAGTGATCAATGGCAAATCTATGTTTTGGATAATTATCCTTTTTACAGCTCTCTTGTTGATTCACTTTCTTGTTTCTGTCCATAAGTTTGTGCATAGTGATACCAAGGCACTTCTTTAGATGATTCACAAGGTATTAAGTGTTTTTATCTTCAAAGGAGATACTGTGTAATATTCCTAATTAGCCATGGCTAATTGGAATATTCGATTTTGTTCAATTTTTGCCTTCTATAGTTATTTGTAAATTAAAAAAAGTGAGGAAGGGGGACATAACTCACTTTTAGAATAAAAAGTCACTTCCTAGTAGCACAATGTTGTAACTTAAAGGGGAACCAAGGGGGCCAAAGGGGGACGCAGAAATGGAGCCCACGCAGACACATGGAGGGACTGCGCAGGAGGGTAGAAACACATGGCAAGAGGAGAATCACACAGGAGGAGGTGAGCCTTGGGATTGAAAGAGTCAAAGGCTATAAAAGAGAGAGGAGCCCCCTCATTTGGATCATTCTGGTTATGAGCATTTGTGATAGTCATTTCGACTTAGAGTCTGGGTTGAAGGTTTGCAAGAGGATTTGCACTGAGAGGCAGAGCAGGAGTTCAGCTCTTGCATATTGGAGAGTTTTGGTAGAGGTTTCAGGCAGGTTTCTGGAGGGTTTCATTTGGTATCAGCGCAGAGCCTTGAGAGACTGTGCAGAACCCCAAGGGGGTGATTTTCGGAGGTCAGCCATTCCAGGAAAGCTTTCTGGGTTTCTTGAGTAGAATCCGATTCCAGAGTTTCAACCTTTTTTGAGGAGGGGATCAGTCCCAAATCCTCATTTGATTTCTAGCAGCAGCAACAACACTACAGATCTCTAGCAGCTTGGACGCAGTTCAGAGAGGAGCCATTTCTTTGCTATTCTGGGTATATTTCTCCACTTGCCTTGAGCAAGTCGAGGTGCCGTCTTTCTGATCACCTCTGTACTCATTCCTTTACTCAGAATAATAAAATGGATTAGCATTTCCCACTGCATTTCTTGTGTATCTGTTTATATTCCGCATATATATTATTGTTGTTGCACTATAGTTATTATATCTCTGTGATTTTCTCGGCTGCTATACCACTTGTGCATTTTTCTGGTTGAGATTTTACTGGGGTTTGAGGAATATTCCAGGTTAGGGATATTACAGTGGTATCAGAGCATAGATCTGGCTCAGCCTGTGGAGCTAGCAATCTATGACACCGGGGGAAAAACCCTATATCTGTTATAGAGGTCGGAGATACAGAGACACTGGGCGTAGGTTGGAGAACACTTATGGAGAGGGAGACTGTGTTCTGGTGGTGGACGCAGAACAGGAGGAGCCTGTGGTGGACACAGAACAGAGGGAGCCTGTGTGGGAGGTTCCGATGGCAGATGATGATGGGAAGAGATTTGCGGATATGCTCCTCAAATCAGTGCAGGATCTGTCGAGGCAGATTGAGGTGATGGGGCAGAGATTCACGGCAGTAGAGGCCAGACAGCGTGAGAGCCCACGGGTTTTCCAGGTTGGTGAGGGATCGAGCGCATCCCACCATTTGCCAGAGCAGCGTGATACTATGCAGCAGGTGGCCTCACATGCACCTACACGTTCTACCATGCCCACTTTCTTAGGAGCGGACACGGGTGTCGTAACCCAGCAGGAGGCAGAGCCCGAACATATGGGTGATTATTTTGCAGAGTACCGGGCCTATGGGTAGGAGTTCAAGGAGGCCCTCTCATTCCGAGATTTTGTTCAGCTCCAGTGGGATAGTAGACCCCGCGACCATCACAGAGGGTACTGGCATTACCATGATGGTGACACCTACTGTGCAACTAGTAGATTCCACTTGCCTACGTTTGATGGTTCATCAAATAGTTCGGCAAAGTCTTGGGTGGAGAAGCTGGACATTTGTTTCCAGCTTAACCAGATGTCCGAGACACAAGCCATCAAGGTGGCAACATTGCATTTGGATGGTGAGGCCCAGGATTGGTGGTTTCGTGGGATGGTTACACTCGGGCACTCTACAATGACGACATATGCAGAGTTTACCAGGAGATTGATGGAGCGATTTGATCGGAGGGATCCAGAGCAGCATTTTGTTGAGCTGACGAGGCTCAAACAGACAGGGAGCCCAAAGACCTACATTGCAGATTTCTTGAGGGTCTCCGTGATGGTGCCAGACCTATCCACGGCGCGGAGGGTCTATATGTATGTTGAGGGGTTAGCAGAGCCACTTCAGGGTCTAGTCCGATCCACTAGACCAGCCACACTCCAGGATGCTATCAGCAGGACCCGGGACTTACAGGATGTCTTACCCAGGACCCAGACACCTTACCCCCAAAGACAGCCTTTTCAGTCTAAGGGGAAGGATGTGAGGATTCCACCTCCAAAGGGGAATCCAGGACGAGTACAGATTGATGACGATGTCAGGAGGGAGTTGAAGAAGAAGCGGTTGTGCTTCACATGTCAGGAGCTGTGGGCACCGGGACATAGATGTGCTGCTGGCAAAGCACATTTTATTGAGGTCTTCTCCGAGAGCAGTGGAGAAGAGGATGACGAAGATGATGTGGAGGCAGGAGATAGCCATGCCATACAGGGAGCTTTGCCACCTCCACTGCTAGCAGCAGGTGGTGCATCTTTTGCACCCACCGGAGGGGCCCTTGCAGCATTGCGAGGAGTTCCCCAGTATCTAACGCTACGCATACGAGGGACAGTACGTGGCCAGCGAGTATCAGTTTTGGTTAACAGTGGGGCGACCCATAACTTATCGATGCACAGATGGTTGAGCAGAGAGGTATACAGACAGAGAGCTTTGATGGGTTTTCAGTCTTGGTCCCAGGAGATCAGACCATGGCGTGTGCTCGTTATGTTCTAGAGCTTTCAGTGACGATGGGCACCTACACATTGACTGACCAATTTTTCGTGGTCAATATTCCGGACACCAACATGATACTAGGTGTTTAGTGGCTTATCACTCTAGGGAAGGTCACGACAGATTGGAATACCCTAGAGATGGAGTGGGATGATAAGAAGACAGGGAGGGATGAAAAGGTACGGGGACAACACACATATCCGCCTCAGACTGTTTCGGCTCATCGAATGGAGGCAGTCTTCCAAAAGGGAGACATAGAGTGGGCAGTGGAGCTGTGTGCATCAGAGGCAGGGACTACAGGGCAGACGGTACATCCAGAGATACAGTCTATCCTTGATCGGTATGCCGTAGTGTTTGGGGAGATTCCACCAGGACAGCCATCGGATCGGGGGTTTGAGCACGCCATCGAGCTTGAGCAGGGCATACAGGCCATGATTACCACCCCCTATGGGCACCCCAACGCCTATGGGGATGAGATTGAGTGGGCTATCCAAGAGTTGTTGGCTCTTGGGCATATCCGATCGAGCATGAGTCCTTTTGCTTCTTCTGTGGTGTTGGTGAAGAAGAAGGACGGTACGTTGAGGATGTGCATTGACTACAGGGCCCTGAACAAGAAGACCCTGAAGAAAAGGTACCCCATACCCAGGATCGATGAGTTGATGGACGAGTTGAGGGGGGCACGTTTCTTCTCAAAGATTGATTTGAGATCAGGGTACCATCAGATTCGAGTGAGGGAACAGGACATTCCCAAGACCGCCTTCAGGTGTCACTATGGGCACTTTGAGTTCTTGGTGATGCCTTTTGGGCTAACCAACGCCCCAACTACGTTTCAGTCCTGCATGAATCACATCTTCCATAGTCACTTGAGGAAGTTTGTGTTGGTATTCTTCGATGATATTCTCATTTACAGCAGGACTTGGGAGGAGCATCTCTAGCACATTGAGACAATATTGCATATTTTACAGGAGTAGCAGTTCTATGCCAAACTCCAAGTGTGAGTTTGGGTTGACGGAGATGTTGTATCTGGGACGCATCATAGGGGTGGACGGAGTGAGGGTCCACGAGGAGAAGATCAGGGCCATCAGAGAATGGTCGGAGCCGAGAAACGTGACGGAACTTCGAGGATTCATTGGCATTTGTACTTACTACCGGAAGTTCATCAAAGGTTTCTCACAGCTTGCTGCACCCCTGACAGATTTGACTAGGAAGGGGGCATTCAGTTGGTCAGATACAGCGCAACGAGCCTTTGACAGGCTCAAGGAGGTTATGAGCAGTTGCCCAGTGCTTGTGTTGCCAGATTTTACGCAACCATTTGTTTTGGAGTGATGCGTTGGGAGAGGGGATCGACGCAGTATTGATGCAGGGAGGTCACCCTATAGCCTTTGAGAGTCGGAAACTCCTTCCGCACAAGAGTTTGTATTCCATATACGATACGGAGATGCTGGCCATCATGCATGCATTGGCTAAGTACCGGCAGTATTTGGTGGGTAATAGGTTCAGGGTGAGGACTGATCAAAACAGCCTCAAGTTCTTTTTGGAGCAGAAGCAGCTACAGGAGAGGCAGCAGAAGTGGATCAGTAAGATCCAAGCATATGACTTTGACATTGAGTATGTCAAGGGTAAGAACAACGTGGTAGCAGATGCCCTTTCACATAGACTAGCCACATTGTCTCTTATGAGCTTGGATACAGATTGGAAGGCTCGACTCTTAGTAGAGTACTCCAAGGACAGGTTTGCATGTGAGGTTCTGGATGGGCAGGTAGCAGATGACAGGTACAGGGCGGTCGATGAGATCATCTATTACAGGGACTGGATCTTCTTGACTGAGGGGTCTCAGCTCAAGAAAAAGATACTCTAGACATCACATGATTCACCTTTAGCAGGACATCAGGGGTTTACCAAAACCTATAGGGCTATTAGAGAGAGGTTCTCATGGAAGGGCCTCAAGGAGGACGTACTCCAGCACATCCGGGAGTGCAATATTTGCCAGAGGAACAAGGGAGAGATGAGCCATCTCACGGGTTTATTGCAGCCTCTCCCCATTCCGGAGGGGAAATGGGAGAGTATTTCGATGGACTTCATCACAGGGTTGCCCATGGTACAGGGCAAGGATTGTATCTTTGTCGTCGTTGATCGACTGACGAAGTATGCACATTCTTTTGCCATATCCGCACACGATATAGCAGCACAGGTGGCCAAGCTATTCTTCAAGGAGATCTTCAGGCTACATGGTCTTCCTAAGACCATCGTCAGTGATAGGGATAGTCGTTTCATGGGCGGGTTTTGGCAGGAGCTTTTTTGGTTGGTGGGGACGGAGTTGACACCAAGTACCAGTTATCACCCACGGACGGATGGGCAGACAAACATAGTTAACAAGTGGCTGGAGGGCTACTTGCGTAACTATGTCAGTTGGCAGCAGTGAGCATGGCTGAAGTGGCTGCATCTGGGGGAGTACTGCTACAATACTTCACATCACATGTCCATTGGTATGTCACCATTCTATGCCTTATATGGTATCATCCTTTATCTTTTGTTGACGTGATGTTTGGTGATAGCAGGGTTCCTAGAGCCAAGATAAGGATCCAAGAGAGTCAGGATATCCTCCGAGCTCTCAAGGATAACATGGCTACAGCACAGAACCAGCAGAAGCTGTATGCCGACAGGGGTCGGGTGGAGAGATAATTCGAGGTAGGGGACATGGTATACCTACAACTACAGCCATACCGACATTCGTCACTAAAGCAGAAGGGGGCTAAGAAGCTCAAGCCCCGCTTTTATGGGCCATACAGGGTGATACGCGGGATTAGACAAGTTGCATATGAGTTGGAGCTGCCCCAAGGCAACAAGATTCATAACATTTACCATGTATCATGCCTAAAGAAGGCATTGGGGCAGCAGGTGATAGTGACAGATGAGCTACCACCCATGGATGATTAGGGGCATTTGGTATTGCAGCAGGAGGCTATCATTGATACCATGGAGAGGCAGCTGCGGAGCAGGATGGTTCGAGAATTCTTGGTGAGGTGGAAGAATTTGCCGGATGAGGATGCCACTTGGGAGAGTGAGAAGATCTTACAACATCCATCAGTTCAATTGCTTGAGGACAAGGAACATTTTGCGGGGGGAGACTGTAATATTCCTAATTAGCCATGGCTAATTGGAATATTCGATTTTGTTCAATTTTTGCCTTCTATAATTATTTGTAAATAAAAAAAAGTGAGGAAGGGGGACATAACTCACTTTTAGAATAAAAAGTCACTTCCTAGTAGCACAACATTGTGACTTAAAGGGGAGCCAAGGGGGCCAAAGGGGGACGCAGAAATGGAGCCCACGCAGACACATGGAGGGACTACGCAGGAGGGTAGAAACACGTGGCAAGAGGAGAATCACGCAGGAGGAGGTGAACCTTGGGATTGAGAGAGGCAAAGGCTATAAAAGAGAGAGGAGCCCCCTCATTTGGATCATTCTGGTTATGAGCATTTGTGATAGTCATTTCGACTTAGAGCACGCTGGCTGTTTAGCTAGTCTGCAGCACTGTTTAGTGCATTGAGTGTCTCCGTTTGGAGATTTCACCCTTAGCCCCGGGGGAATTCGAGTGCCCACTTGGTCAAGGTATTTCCATTGGCATTCCAGTAGTAGTTTCATCAACATTTCTGCAGTAGTTTCATCAGTGTTTTGGAGGACTGCGCAGCACTGAGAGGAGGATGCAGTTCTTTCTGGCAGGAGTCTGGGTTGAGGGTTTGCAGGAGGATTTGTGCTGAAAGGCAGAGCAGGAGTTCAGCTCTTGCATATTGGAGAGTTTTGGCAGAGGTTTTAGGCAGATTTCTGGAGGGTTTCATTTGGTATCAGCGCAGAACTCCAAGGGGGTGATTTTCGGAGGTCAGCCATTCCAGGAAATCTTTCTGGGTTTTTCTGGGTTTCTTGAGTAGAATCTAATTCCAAAGTTTCAGCCTTTTCTGAGGAGGGGATCAGCCCCAAATCCTCATTTGATTTCTAGCAGCAGCAGTAGCACTACAAATCTCCAGCAGCTTGGACGCAGTTCAGAGAGGAGCCATTTCTTTGCTATTCTGGGTATATTTCTCCACTTGCCTTGAGCAAGTCGAAGTGCCGTCTTTCTGATCACCTCTGTACTCATTCCTTTACTCAGAATAATAAAATGGCTTAGCATTTCCCGCTACATTTCTTGTGTATCTGTTTATATTCCGTATATATATTATTGTTGTTGCACTAGAGTTATTATATCTCTGTGATTTTCTCGACTGCTATACCACTTGTGCATTTTTCTGGTTGATATTTTACTGGGTTTTGAGGAATATTCCGGGTTAGGGATATTACATACTGTGTCTTGTTTGAAGCATAAACTTGATATACAATAATATGAAGATGGGAAGTGCACCATTTTCTCTATTTCCATTAGGTAGTGTCTGCCATCCAAGGGAAGCTACAGGTCTGGGATGATGATTTATCAAAATTTGAGAAAGGCAGTGAAATTTCTCACTATCCTTTGCAAAAAGAATCTTCAATTTAGCAACTTTTCAGCACCAGTTATAGTAAAGGCCATCAATGTACTCATGAAGGAATAACATTTTAGTAATGCTTATGGATAGTGAGACAGTACACATGCATACCCTTATGTGGTCTATTATTAGTCAATCAAAGACCTTACTAACAATGAATCTTGCGATCAAGTGAAACAGTGACATTGTTGATGATGAAGGGAGTGACCTAGTAAAGTGTGACCTGTGATTGAACTTGGGTTATATGGTTGTGATCTTACTGACATCAATCTTGTAACATGAAGCATAGTTGTCATAACAACTTGGTAAAGATTGCAATGAACTTGTAGCAATAGAGAGAGAGCATAATAATTCAAGGTCAAAATTAACCTGAATCTCTTAAGGAGGAATAGTCTTCCAGGAAGTATGATACTATGAAGACCTAGAGCTATTAGTCCAAGATAGAACTGTGTAAAGATTCTTGGTTACCTCTACTATGTGTAGCTCTATCAAGTGTATGGTATCAACATCATTTATGCTCTCCTTTCAGTCCAACATTATGAACAATTTCGTTACAATCCTGTAGCTATGGTCTTGTTCACAATCAAAGTTGTGAACAAGACAAATGTAAAATTGGATAGCTTATCTTTTGGAAGGTTTCCTATTAAGAAGAAGCTACAGTGATCTGCCAAAAAAAGAAATTGCAGCACAGTTCTCCTGAAATCGTAGCCTCATGATAAGTCTCATCTCTCATATGGGAAGATCATCAGAAGATCACCTTAAGAGGGACTTATAAAGTCCCTGGATTAAAATCAGATGGTTACTTTCTCACCTTAAGAGGGACTTATAAAGTCCCTGGATTAATATTAGATGGTTACATTCTCAATATTCAAAGGAGCTATACAACTATTGATGTTGCCTCTCATTTGTAAATTATATGCCTTGATTCAAAGACAATTTATGGACAACTGCTCATTAAAATAAGATGATCCGTAGTTCATCACAGAAAGTTGCTGGGCTGATAGTATGGTAGATGGTAAAAGCACATCTAAGTGTTGTATCTCTTAAGGTCCACCTTTATATCTACAAAGTAGATGGATCTCATGATGAGAAGGCTGCCAGATGGACACTTTGCACTTTGGAAAGACAAGCTTAGGCTTGTGATCTCCTTGAGAAAGAGAGATTAATCTATATGTTTATTACAATGCTGTGTATTATGAGGCTTCCATTGATGATCCAGTCAGCAATATCTAGATCTAGTCTTGATTTTCAGAAAGCAGCTTGGCTCTATTCCCTATACGAAGGGATCTTTGATTAAGTTGGACATTGAGGTCTGGGAGCTCCTGGAGGCTTGGGGTACCTATTGAGTTATGAGTGACCATAGGGTGAGTGGTTCACCTTCCCCTATAGGTGCATGGTGCACAAGGTGAGTGGTTCACCTTCCCCTGTGATGGATGACATGTGTGTAGGGTGAGTGGTTCACCTTCCCCTACAACTGATAACACATGTGTGTAGAGTGAGTGGTTCACCTTCCCTTACTATTGATGACATATGCATAGGAAGAGTGGTTCACCTTCTCCTATGGCATATGAGCAAGATGAGTGGTTCACCTTCTCCCGCAAATACCCCAGTGAGAGATGCATTGAATCATCTTCTTGTGGACATGTTGGTGGGACGTGGTTCATCCTTTCCCCATATGTAGGATGCTCATTCCCTACGATCGACAGTTCACATGTCAGTGGGACATGGTTATCCTTTCCCCACGAGTAGGATCTCTCCTATGATTGATTGGTTGGCATGCATGCAGGACATGGTTCATCCTTTCCCTACTCTCGGTGGTTTTCATGAGTGTAGGATGTGGTTTATCCTTTCCCTACATGTGGTTTGTAGGATGTGGTTTCTCCTTTCCCTACATACGATTGTGACATGTGTTTGTAGGATGTGGTTTCTCCTTTCCCTACATGTGATTGTGACATGTGTTTGTAGGATGTGGTTTCTCCTTTCCCTACATGTGGTTCTGAGCAAAATGTGATATATTCTTTCCCTGTTGTTGTTTTAGTATCATCCTACCCATGTTGTCTGGGACACATGGGAAGTACCGCTCATTTGGTTAATGAGTTAGGAAAAGTGGTTTGGGACCATAGCACTACTGATGGAAGCATCGTGTATGGCCATACTCCCTATGTCTAGGATGAATGATGTTCAACAAACTTGATCACTCGGGATCAAGTTTGCTTGCAGTTTTACATTTGGTTATGTAGACTAACCTTAGTCGGTGGAGAGTGGCAAGGTCTCGTGACTCACTC
This sequence comes from Pinus tabuliformis, assembly GCA_031772625.1. NCBI lineage: Eukaryota > Viridiplantae > Streptophyta > Pinopsida > Pinales > Pinaceae > Pinus > Pinus tabuliformis. Next base: position 1,452,022,847 of record CM062819.1, on the reverse strand, counting down.
TCGATCAATTCTTCTTCATTATCTCTATCAATGTTCAACAGCGCTAAGATGAGATGTTCAGAGATGGTTCATGACGAAAGGATGGCATGGATGGATTGGCAGGTGGAATTCTCCCTAGTTGAGAGGGAGTGTTAAAATTGGCAACTAGGGCCAAATTCCACTTTGTGTCAACTCATTTGATGGAGATGATGATTTCATTAAATTCCTCTTTTCGAGAGGACCAAAGTCAACCTAAAGATCATCAACTTTGGATAAGGAGAAATGTGTTTTTGAATTTATGAAACACCCATGGGTAACTCATCAAGGTCGGCTTCGGGTTAACTAACCAAGTTAAACCCCTCTCCATCTCCTATAAAAGGAAGGGCCCTCCAACCTCATTAGACACATCTAAGAGCACTCATCTCAAGTGAAATTAATCTCTGAGATAGCTGAGAAAAGAAGGTCGAATTTGTTTGGGTGTCTTTGTGTCTCCATCAAGGTCGAATTACAGCAGGGAGGAAGCCGCATTTCATGGGGAGCTTTGTACAAGGTTTTTGGCCCATTCTGTTTGGGTATTTCTCTCCTTCAACAGGCTGCAGCCCTAGCTGTGTGCTTGAGGAGGGCTGCAGGCATTGACATTCTTAGACAGGGGGTCGAAAGGCTGGTAGAAGGCCGCAGGACTTGATCTCTTGAACAGGAGGCTGCATCACTGTCTATCCAGCAACAAGTTAGAGCTGAGTTGTTAGAAGGAAGGCCGCTGTCTGTTTAAGGAAGACCACAGTCAAGGAGGAGGTCTGGAAGGTCTACCAGGAACCCTAACCAGTGACCATACATATACCAGCCCTTGAGGATTATACATGTGCAGATCAGCTTGATAAAGGTAGGCCGCAGCCAAAGAAGGGGGTCCAGTTGCAATGAAAGAAGGATGCGGAAATTTGCCATCAAACCCTCATCAGGACTCCAGAATGCAGAAGTTTCATCATCTGTATTTACCTTTTCAGAATTGCACTTTTTGGAACAGCTATGTATCTAAGTGCAGTGCCATAGGATCTTCTCATTGGAAAGTCATTTTGACCTTAACAGTATTGTACTCTCCCTCTGCTGAACATTTGATATTGATAATAGAAGAATTGATCAAGGGTTTCTCCATCTTGGGGTTTTTCCCTGGCTTGAGCCATATCCTTGTGTACTCTTGTCTTGGCTTGTCTTCTGCATCTATCGTTCATGTTCTTTCTTCTGTTACTGTCAATGACTCAATGTGAGAATGATTCATGAGATTCCTAATGAAAATGAAATGGACTAACAAATGGGCTCATATGGAATTTTGAAATGACTGTCCTAAGTAAAGAACATGTTAACCGAACTTTAAGAATGGTTTTAGGGAAGCCATTAAGGTTGCTTGGTTTTGTAAAACGTATTAAAATTTTATTAGTGTTTTGAAAATCAATTCAAATTTGCACATGAAAAGTAAAGCATGTCAAAAATCATTTTCTGGGATGAAAAGTACTGGAAACAATTTAGTAATAAAAAAAGCGTGCCAAAAATTATCTGGATTTTAAAGTTGTTTAACAGTTTAATATGATGAAATGTGTTTTAACGTCCATTAAATAGATCAAAGGAATAAATAACTGCAACCAGGATATAGCATATAGCCTGGACAAAGTTGTAACTACTCGAAGGGGAGGGAATTAATTATGTTCTTTTTCAGTATCGAAATTGTAAATGTCAAGACTCAGTGCCTGTTGAGTAATGTCCTCTTAAGGGTGACGAGTGATGTTGGCTAAGCAGTCTACAGAAAGAAGACTAAAAGGCTTGGAAAAAACGGCTATACAATGACTAGACAAACTGCAAAAACAATTACTGTCCTCTGACGAGTGACGAGTGACGCTCACTAAGTAGTCTACAGAAAGAAGACTAAAAGGCTTGGAAAAAAGGCTATACAATGACTAGGCAAACTGCAAAAATAAAGATTGTGGGTTAGGTGCCTCAGTATTTCTATTATAATTTGTTCTGCAAATTTAGCCTGTTTAAATTGGATTTGCTTTTGTTGCTTGAAGCACCATTAATAAATTCTAGATTTTCAACCGTTGGACTGGATTGGAGATAACTTGTCAAAACTTGATTTTGGTAAACTTGCAATGACACCACTGTGAGCTCCATTGGTGGACATATCGACTGATCATCATCCCTATATTTGGGTTGTGTTTTCAATCAGCACTGTCAATGCTAGTCCATCCCATTACTTTTTTTTTTGTCGAGAAAAATGGACAAATAAGCTAAAGTTAATTTTTGTGACAGAATATTCTGGGCATCAAAACAGTTTGAAGGCCAGACAGATAAAATTGAACCATGGTATGGAACTGCATTCTCAGTTGAGAGAATCAAGGATGATTTAGTGAAGGTGAGAAAATCAGTATTAGAAATTAATTTTCATCTTTGATGAGTTTTGCATTGAAGTACCGACTGAATTTTCACTTTCAGTTTTCTTATTGCTCATTCAAGGCAAAGAAAGTGTACTCCACATTTTTTTATTTGACCCTTTTGCGTGGAAACTACTGTAGTTTAAATTTTAACCAAAATGATGGTTTTTACTTGTCTCATTCATAGGAATCTTGATTGTCTACTTGATGCAGCAATGGGAAACTTCACAGCCAGATGCAAGATTAGGATTACCTTTGCCAAATGTGTTTATACCTACAGACTTAGCGCTCAAACAAGTGTGTGAAAAGGTTATAAACACTACCTTCATGAAAGAGCCAAGCTTTACAGTGTTTCTCTTTGTTCTGATAAGGTTCAAGACAGGTATTTCTAGAGCTAACTGCTTTGACTGCGAGTACCTAACAGTTTCTTTGATGATAACAAGCAGGTCAATAATCCTGTGTTGCTACGGAAATCTAAATATTCAAGGTTATGGTATATGCCAGATAAGATTTTCTTTACTCCAAAAGCTGTCATCAAACTGGATTTTCACTGTCCTGAATCAAACTGTTCACCAGAAGCAGTACTTCTAACTCATATTTTTACTGCATTATTGGTGGATTATTTAAATGAATATGGCAAGTATCACTTTACTCCAAAACTATAGAAATCTCTTTCTTAGCTTTTGTTAGGTGGTAGTTCCAAGAGTGGGTTCTAAATTTAACTCAAATAGCTAGTAGTTCGGAGAGAATATTCTAAGTGTAAATTCAGTATCTTAGTCAAATTGTAAGGTATTGGTGTTTGGGGTACTAGCATCTCTGTCATGAGTTAGAAGACAACTATAGGGGTCCTAGTGGGGCTTTCATTCTTGTGGTAGGGAGATTACAGGGTTCAGATTGCACAGCCAAGCATCGTTTATCTCACTCTATCTAGGAAGCTTTTGGGTTATGTTCCACAAATATTTCGCTGTTATAGACCAATCCATCATGCATCCTCTGTAAACTCTGTTCTCATCAATAAACCCAAAATCATGGAGAATACTTGAATCATGCACAAAGTTTTAATACATATAGATATCATCCTCATGTACACCAACACACTAGAACACAAGTTTCTCATATATTGAACAAAACACGTCACAAGTTGCAAGATGTGTGAGAGAGCTCTCTCTTCATGAGTCAACTTATTTAACTCCTACCAAGCTAGCCAAAGGCTGCCTGACAAACTATGGCCTAGGAATAGATTATACTCAGTTGTTGTCTAGAGTTCGACCCCTTTCTTAGTGGATGTTCTCATACTTATCCTTGAGCTCTCTCATAATGACTCTCACTATAACTTCTTTTTTGGAACTCTCCAACGTCTCTTAGGAGGATTCATTTCAACTTCTTTCAGCTATTAGCGATCATCATCTTGTGGCCATGCAACTTTTATTGCCTTTTTTTAATGCCATCCATTTACCACCTTACTTTGGTGTCCATATCTTTTTTTTCAATGATATTTTTGATAGGGAACTAGCAACCTCCCTAGATATATGCAACAGCCCACAAGCCACATATATAAGGAACTCATAGTTCAGCCTAGGACCAAGACATCCGGAGACCACCGGTGCCTGGAGCCGGGATCCCAGACTCCAACGGGATGTCTAGCCCTCCAGCCTTACTATGGTGGGCCACGTCTCCGAGGACTTGAACTCGGGTGGTGTGAAAATTTCAACTACTGTAGCAACTGGAAATGATTTTTCTAATTGTTTATTCATTTAGCAATTTATTTGCTATGACAACTATTGAATAAATCACACTGCAACCTTCACAAATAAAAATGTGGAAAAATAAAAACGTTGGAAACTGAAAAATATGCTAGCACACATACATCAAATTTGACACTGTTATTTTTGTACAAATGTCCCCTGAAAAACCCAACTTGGGAAAACCGGTGCAGCGATTGAGGGTTTTGTATTATTTTGTAGTAGTGAAATATTTGAGTACAATTTGGATGCCGAAAACTGGCAATCTTGCAGAGAAATTATTGGCAAAAATTATCTGAGGGAAATGACCCTCACTCTGAGCAATCCCGACACTTGACTGCCCCTGAAAGGCTAGCCATCCAACTTGGCCTGTGTAGGCTCTGCGTCACCTTGATGCTGCCTGCCACACGTGCTGCCTGAATCGACTACCAATTAAGCCATATTGCCTATTGCTGATTGGAAAACTGTCTCTCCAGCCTTCTGGAACACTTTCCCGCCTTTTGTAACTGAAAATAACTTCCCCCCCAGCGAAATCGAATTGCCACTAGAGGCTTCTATGGAGCCCCTGCATCAGCCTCACCGTGGCTCTTTCTACCTCTCTGCAATGTACTTCACTGGATCTGGAAGACTTCCTCCGGCTTTACTGCCCTTGCCCCTCTGTGTTTCTTCTTCCCTTTTGAAGCTCAAACTCTTCCGGCAATTGCTAGCTCTCTCGAAAATGGACTCTCCAAGGAAACAATCTCACTTGATGTGTTTTCCATCTACCCATCGACTTCTTATAATCTTTTGTTGGGACTCCAACGACCAAGATTAAAACTTAATCAAGGGCTAATATCATATTGGAGTTGATCCATGTGAGTTTATAGATGATTCACACCTTATCTCAATTAACTATGATTACTTAACTACTTTTCCCAACTCAAGACTTAGGAAATTTAAAAATAGGTCAATAATCTAATTGAGACACTTTTAGGTGGAATTTCCAGAAACGATTTATGGGTTATGGAGAACTCATGTGTTTTAGCCTCTCCACAAAGTTTCGAGACTAGAACACCTCTGATGCTACAAAAAACTAACACTGCCTCTTAGCGAGGAAGGTGTTCTCTCTAGTGCTGCACATTCTGTCACAACACCCTGTCTCTGTACCACCCTCTTTGACGCTGTTGATGTCTGGCCACTGTGACTACCTACCACTACCCACCAGCTACTGCACAACTTTGATGCTGCATCTGTGCTACTGACACTGCTATACTGTTGTCAACTTTGCATCTGCATTGCAACTCCCTCTCATTTGTTGCTGCTGCAACTACAACAACTGCAACTGAGAAGCATCCTAAATACTGAATCAATTGTGTTCAGTATGATGCATCTATCTCCTGAGTCTTGACTGCGACTAGCCTCTGCACTGTCTGCTAGGAATCTACGTTGTTGCTGACTCTACTACTGAGCCACTTGCTCTGCTGCCAACACTGCATTGTGCTCCTCAGCACCTGGTTGTAGCTTGTCTGCAACTGTCACTCTGACTGCATCACTGACACTGATCCATCCTGCTACTAAATACTGTGGGCCCCTGTAGCAAGGTAATGATCCATGAGGAGGATACCTCAATGGATCCTGCCCAACTCTTCAACTTTGGTACTACAACTCCATGTCGCCCCACCCACTCTTGGAGGTATAGCTTCAAACATTGCGAAGTCTTCCTCTAGCCTGGAGGACAACTTGTCGATCCTGGCAAACGCTGCCGCCTAATCCTGCTACTCTTTCCTGTCCTTCTTCTTGAGATGACACTACATACTGTAGTGGCCAAACTCACCACACTTAAAGCACTTGACCTTTGACAGGTCCTTCTTCTTTTTCTTTTCCCCTATCCCTAACTTGGACCTTAGATTCTAAGGCCACATTTTCCTCTTCCTTCTCACCCTTCACACACTTCCTGCTGTAGTTGATGGTACTCTTTACTAGAGCCCGCTTCAACTCCTCTTGTTGTAGATCGACCCACATCTTGTCCCAGTTAGTCAATTTGTCTCTGCCCAAGATACTTTGGACAAATACTTTCCAGTCATTTGAGACACTATTCAATGCCAATCGTACAAGCTTTGTGGGTTGGGGTGCTTCCCCAACTGTTGCTAGCTATGTTGGAATTTCTAAGTCTAACCCGTTAGAAACCCTTCATGTACTTTCTGATTTATTCCTATCTACTTGTTCTGTTAATTAACAAGTTATTTACCATGTAAATACTGGAAACAAATACAAGTGCATGCTCAACACATTACAGATCATCAACTGAAGGAAACAGAAACAAGAACACAAGTGACACCGTTGTTTTTGGACTAATGTCCCTAGAAAAACCCAATGTGGGAAAACCGGTGCAGCTATCTGAGGGTTTGATTTATTAAGCAGTTTCAGAATACAATCTGGGTGCCAAATCCAGCTCACCCAATAGAGAAAAATCTCGGCAGTAGTACCTCTCTACTGCCAAGCACATATTCTGGTTGAAACCCCAGATAAACACTCCGGCAGCTCCAATCAGCCCCACGAAACCCCAACGTCAGCCTCTCTCTGGCCCAGCGTTAGCCCAACGTCACTTTGGCTCGGCCTGTGCTAGCCTCTGGAGGCACTGTGCCAGTCCTCTGGCCCTCTGCGTCACCCGCGTTGACCCTCTGAGGCACTGTGCAGCTCCTGGCTGCCTCTGCGTTAACCCTGGGCTGGTTCAATGTCCCTCTCTCCGACTATTGCGTTGATCCTCCTGGTGCTATCTCTACCTCTCTGGTTCTGTATTCACTGCCCCTCAGTTGCAACTCTGATCACTCTCTCAACTTTCTCAGCAAACCCAACCCTAGAAAGTCAAAATCTTGATCTCTTGGTGTGTTCTCCAAGTGACCCTCAAGCCTCCTTTTATACTTTTCTCGTTGACAAATCAACGGCCGAGATTAAGTCCCTAATCAACAACTAAGATTAGATCTGGCTTGATCCATGACTTTTGGACCATTCTAACACAATTTTATATTAATTAACATTAATATTTTATTTTCCCTAAGTTTAGACTTAGGGACTCCATTAAAAATATTAATTATTTTAATATCTCCCAAACTATTTAGAATCTGCCCAAACCATTTCTGGGTATTGGAGATATCATGTGCCTTAGCCTCTCCACCAATTTTCGTGGCTAGAGCACATCCGATGCTACCCCAAATCAACAAACTAATCGCGGACTTCCTGAATCTTGGTGAGGAAGCCATCTATGCTTTCGCCCTTCTGCATCCTTATGCTCCTCAAATTCTCCTAGAGAAACATCTTCCATTGCTCAGAAGAACTCTGAAATAGCTCGGAGAGAGCAACCCACATCTCCTTGGTTGTACCATTGTCTGCCACATGTGAGACTAGATGGTCTTAAACCATCCAAAATCATCCTCTTCGCCTTCGCCATTTCCTTCCTGTACTCCTTGAGTTGATCGACATCCTAAGGTATTGCTACCATGTTCACTACATAGGTTTTCAGGCCATGTTCATCTAACAAGAAGGACATCCTAGCCTTCCAGATGACATAGTTGGAGGCTCCCTCCAACCTATCCTGATATCTAAGCGCAGTTGTGGCCATCTCGAATTTGTTCTGGAAACTCCCTCTTCCTCTACTTTGCTGTTGAATCTGCTACTCGCACTCCCTTCTGGAGTGAATAATTCTGCTTGCAGCAACTGGGAAAATCGGATTTCTTGGCTAGAAAGTTAGAAACCCTCTAAGAGAAATTTCCCTCATGTGTGCTATTTCTCTTCCACCCGACGTTGATTCTACTACTGCAAACTGCTACAAAACCCTCTGCACCCACACAAGGAATCTGCTCAGCGAAAATCTGAGTTGTTGTTGCTCCCTTTGCCTGTTGGAATCACTATGCCAGACAATTCATATTTTTTCCACCTAACAACTGAAAATCGAACCCTTTCCCAACAATTTTTACTGCCAGGCTAGGAACTGCGCAACACCAGAAAATTTCGGCCTGCTGCTCCCACTAAACAACGAAATTTTTTGCCTACGCTTCTGGGCTTCCCCATATGATCAATCACCCTTTGATACCATGTGAAAATTTCAATTATTGCAGCAACTGGAAATTATTCTTCTAATTGTTAATTAATTTAAGAATTTATTTGTTACAATAAATACTGAATAAATCACACTGCAACCTTCACAAATAAAATTTTGTAAAAATAAAAGCGCTAGAAACTAAGAAATATGCTAGCACACACACATCAAATTTGATAGTTATTTTTGGACAAATGTCCACAGAAAAACCCAACTTGGGAAATCGGTGCAGCAGCTGAGGGTTTTATATTATAATTTATTATGCAACAGTGAAATATATGAGTACAATTGTAATGTTCCTAAGTAGGAATATGGGTGATATTTAAACAAATAAATAGTGCAGCAGCATAAAATTAAAAAACATGCATTAGACATCCATGAAAACGCTGTAAATTTGGAATTGTTGAGCCATATATTATAAAATCAGAGAGCTAGGTGCAATATAAAATGGGAATGGTGCACTTGGGCTTGTCCCAAGGACAACAGTGACAAAACCCAGGTGATGAAATAATTGAGTTGAACGCTGCCCATTTGCTGCACCACTCTGCACTGCGCTGTCCCAGTAAACTACTGCCCTGCTGAACTTTGACCTGCTGGAATGTGCCCAAAAACTGCCTAGAAAATTATATCTTTTTAGTCCCAGACTCCTTGGACAAAACCCAGAAAAATCCAGAAGGGAATTTCTCTAGTTTTGAATTTGGATTTTCGGCCTCCTTGGAGCCTCTTTCCAGCTACTACTGCCAAATTTGACTTGCAGGAAACAACCTGCAAATCCCTCTGAAAACACCACTGGAATGCGGGATTCACCTATGCTAACTGACTCCTTGCTCCCCGGATGGTTCTTGGCCAAGATGACTGCTCTCCTAGGCACCACGAAATTGTTGCTAGAGGCCTCTGCGCAACCCCTCTGCCCAAAAATCCGTACTGCTGATACCCCGGTCAAGCTGACTGCAAAACCCTGCGAAAATTCCCTCAATGAATAGCCTTCCCATCTCCCGTAACTCCCACCAAGATATGGACCTCACTGTTGGCTCTAACTCCCCCCCTGCGTGTTTCTGGCTACCCAGGAAATACGTAGTCCCTTGCTCTGCATTGCTGGCTGAAGTGTCTGACTGTGCTGAACTCTCTGAAATCCCTGTGGAACAACCTCCCTAGGGCGGGCACGGATGGTCCCCCGAAGAAGAGGTTGAATCTCCCGCTTGGAACATTCATGGCTAAACAACCGGTAGACTCGCTAAGCAGCAGAGCATACAAAGGTGTGTTTGTTTGCAAATGATCAAGATGAAAACAAAATGAGAGCTGATCTCTCTTTATAACTCCTTGGCCCCCCTTAGCCTCATGTGGGCCCCTCCATCCATCCATTCGATTTTCCCTCCAAGCATATCGAATGGCTGATTCAAACTCCTATGTGGGTGGCCCCCACATTCCATTAGCAGCTAAATAAAGTCGATTTGGACCCTAAGTCTCTAAGTTGAAAGTGTAGGGCCCTCTTCCTTAGTCAAAATATGCAAAATTGTGTAGCAGCACCCTGTTAGGTTGTTACTAATGTGTTTGAGAAGGGACATGACAGTCCTCCCCTCCCAAATGTTGCTTGCCCTCAAGCAACCTCAAAGCTGGGTGCTCCAAAATATGCTCACCCTCCCAGGTGGCATCCTCATCTGGCAAGTTCTTCCAATGCACCAAACATCGTTTGTCCTCAAGGAATCCCTAAACAAACATCCTCTTTCACTATGGACCCCCACTATCACTGCAAACTTCACCGGGTCCCAAATGTGCCATTGGATCGTCCTTGATCGTTGTACTATCCTATAGTGAAGGAGTCCCTCGATACTAGGATCCCAAGCCAACCTGATCAACGTGAAGCCCCCCTTGCTCCACTCACTATCTTGCCAGATATGGGCATTAGAACCCCTGTGTCTATCACCAATAAGTAGAGCATCCTGACGATGTAAAACTCTTCCCAAATCCTCATGAAGTTGCTCTACCGAATAGTCCACCCCATGCACTCTGATTGTGGGCCCTTGAAGATACAACTCAATCCCTATGCGAATGAAGCCTCTCCTGCATGAGCTCCTCCTGAAATCCTCTTGCTGGCCATCCTGCCATGTTGATGAAGTCTCCCACGCCCTTAGCGAATCACTGAAACCTAATGGAGAATCTTGATGACCCTCCCCTATAGAAACCAGCTCACCCCTATGGGTATCTGAATTGCTAAGTACTATGACGCTAGGGTCCCATGCCCAACGCAACAAGAAACTGTCCTGTTGACCCCGCGACACCCTGGTCATCACTAACTGTCTAACATGCTCGTACCAGAGCCTCCTCTCGCATAGGTCTCGGCCACAATCTATGCGATGATCGAGGTTAGGCCCAACCTGCCAAAGCGACCCAATAGTGTCAGTGCCTATCCCTCCATGGCTGGCCCCAATCTTGAGCAACAATCTACCTCACCCTATGGTGAGGGCTTCGGTGATTCCCCATGTGTTTGCCTGTGAATGAATCAATTCGCATGTTATCTTGCCCATGCTCACTGAGGAGTGGAGTATCCCACCAATCCACTAGATCCCTGGATCCCATAACCATACTAGAGGTCCACGACCCCTAATCCTCTCTGCATGTCACTGTGATATGCTGCTAGCTGTTGGGACTCCTTCGTGCCCTGTTTTTGACTCCTGTAGGTATCCAATAGGTAGGCACCGAGCATCAAGAACCCGTGTTGTGAATAACCAACTGCTCCGTGCCTGCCAAATCACACAGCAAGATCTACTATCCCAACTCCTGATGATGTGCCCTGGTCCTGCTAGAAGCCTAGGCATCATCCTGCCAACAAGGGCTACCATCCCTCGCACCTCATGCTCACCTAATGTCTCAAGTTGTCGAGCTGGAAAAGCACCATACAACTCCCTCTCGGTCACCTCCCCAAGTGTGAGCCTAGGGGTGGAACATATGCTACCTCGACAATCAACCATGCTATCCCTAAGCCTGTATCTGTCAACTCATGCACCTACCAAGTGTCTCAACTGGAGAGTCTCCTCCCAACCCATGACACACAGTGTCTCATCCAACTGCCTAGGGTGAGCCTCCCATGCCCTGCTGCCTGAATGGAGAGTGTCAATGGGCAACAACCAAACGACATGTGACTGTAAGCAACACCTATGGAGGATGGGTGGGTATGTCTCAAAGGGTATGATCAAGAGTCTGCCAGAATGCTCAAGAGTAATCCTATGGATGTCCTTGTCTCTGCCTTAGATCTGCTGACAACCTATCGAGGCCCTATCTCCGCTAAACATGGTGTCACCAGATGCTTAACCATGTCCTCATCGATCCTAGGTGAGATGCATCCAATGGTACACCTATTGCCCCTATCCATAAGTCTCCTTGTAGGTAACGCTCCAAGCGCCCACTGCACTGCATCATCTACCACTGCATACCACCCAGTATCACCGCACTCATCGACATGCCACTATATACTGCAACTTGCCTTTGTACACCATGGCATACCCCCGGCTATAGCCATACCATCCTGTATCATCCTGTGTCCTGTTTGTGTCACTGCACCTGTCACTCCCCGCACGTCCTCAATGTGATGCAAGTCACTTCTCCTGTCCCATAGTGTCAATCGACATGCTGTGGTATACCACCATGTATCTCCATGCTCCGCTGCAAGCCACTGCTCTTCGCTGCATAGCCCTACACACCACTAGGTGCTATGGCCTAGAATTTGGTCTGTATGCATCAAGCCACATCCCTCTATATAAAACTGGACGCTACGACCTGAGTCTGTGCAGTCTTGTGTACCACTGCCTACTATCATACCACCCTGTAACATATGGTATCCCGCATGTGCCAAAGTGTTCGCCACTCTGATAGTGACCCCGTCGACCCCTTGTCCATCCTGGTAGACCTGAGCACCCTAACTCCACTCTTGCTAGGGGGATATCTCTATTGTGCCGATCCTCTGTGACCCCTAAGTCCTAAACCTCAATGGGAGAACATTGTCTCCATACAATAGCCGGTCTGGTGGTATACCCATGCCACCTCCTCCAACTAGCTCCTGCCACAGAATGCTAATCATCCTGCGTCCCCATGCGCAACCAACATGGCAAAACAACCAATGGAATTTGCTCACAAACCACTTGGCCATTAGCATCAACTGGAACTCCATAAGGAATTCATGCGCTCAGGCACAAGATTGACTACCTCATCAATGCCATAACCATCCCACATGTCTGATATCGGATAGGAAGCCCTGCCTGGATCCCAATGCCAACCTGAGCCTCCAACACCCTCAATGTCTAAGAGCTCCCACTGAGCTTTACTCTGGACTACGACCATCTCCATGAGTCTAGCCCACTCCACCAGGTACCAACTCAGAATATCTCGCCATCCAACCCCAAGAGAGGGATCAAATGCACAAACTCTAGCACATAGAACAATCCCTCCATACTGCGAGTGTTGCACCCTGCACAACTCATGTCGCCTCAACTCACCATCTTAGTCAACACATAAAATTTCTCGAGGAGTCTCTCCGTCTCTCTCCTTGTGGTGCAAAGGTAGTCTAGCAATGTTGCAAGCCCCATCTATATAAGCCCAGAGAGAGCTATTATCTGGAAGTAATGCAACTCTGTTGACAGTCTGTGCATTTATCATCTCTAAGTCAATGGTTGGCCCCAAAGAAGACTTCTCGTCCTCCTCCACCATGGGCTCAACATGAGTCACGAATTGCCCCTCCATGACTAGTTCACGCCCCTCTATGTGCTCTCCATGTTGTTGTAGGTGGTTGTCATCCTGCAACTCTATCGTAGATCTGGGTGCCTCTGTACCTATCAGCTCCTCATCAAGGGTGGTGATGTCTCTCGGCACCTCATCATCCTGTTGTGTGTTGCTATCACCTGAAAACTTGGTCACGACCCCAGATATCTCAAGAACAGATGTCACCTTCTCAACGATGGACATGTCTGTGTCTCCTGGCACCTCATCAATGGATGGTCCTATGGGTGTATGCTCTACTCTCTCCCCCAAGGTGTCAACTAGTGCTATCAAAGAGGCCTCCAACACTGGTGACTCTTGGGCCACACTAGGTATACCAATGTGATCCTCACACTCCCGCGTGTCCTCTGCCTCATGTTCAATCTCCTCCTTAGGCCCTTGATCTCTAAAACCAGGTATCCACCAGGAAAATCATCTCCTAGACTCATCCTCTAACTGTCTCTGGCCTGCTTGCTCCTTTTCAGGGCATCTGGTGCCCTGATTCTGTCGACTTTCCCCAATAGTGTAGATGGTTGTACTCCCACGGCTTGTGCACCTCTAGTGTCTTTGTTGTAAGGACAAGGATCGATCAGGTCTGACATCTTCCTCAACTGAGCCAACCTCTCATCATTCCAGCAGATTCCACCCCAGAATTCCTGCATACTGAATCTCCCTTGAGCCATCGGTAGTGTACGGTGTAACCCATCACTGTGCATACATGCCCAAATCTCCCATGATCTTACTGGTTACCCACAGCTGGGCCAAGATCATGCTCTAATACCACTGTAATTTTCCTAAGTAGAAATATGAGTGATATTTAAACAAATAAATAGTGCAGCAGCATAAAATTAAGAAACATGCATTAGACATCCATGAAAACGTTGTAAATCTGGAACTGTTGAGCCATATATTATAAAATCAGAGAGCTAGGTACAATATAAAATGGGAATGGTGCACCTGGGCTTGTCCCAATGACAAGCTTGACAAAACCCAGGTGATGAAATAACTGAGCTGAAGGCTGCCTAGTTGCTGCACCACTCTGCACTATGTTGTCCCAGTAAACAGCTGCCCTGCTAAACTTCGACACGTTGGAATGTGCCCAAAAACTACCCAGAAAATTATATCCTTTTAGCCCCGAACTCCTTGGACAAAACCCTGAAAAACCCAGAAGGGAATTTCTCTGGGTTTGACTTTGGATTTTCGGCCTCCTTGGAGCCTCTCCCCAGCTGCTGCTGTCAAATTCAACTTGCAGGAAACAACCTGCAAATCCCTCTGAAAACACCACTAGAATGCGGGATTCGCCTATGCTAACTGACTCCTTGCTCCCCGGATGATTCTTGGCCAAGATGACTACTCTCCCAAGCACCATGAATTGCTGCCAGAGGCCTCTACGCAATCCGTCTACCAAGAAATTTGTACTGCTAATACCCCATTCTAGCTGGCTGCAAAACCCAATGAAAATTCCCTCAATGAATAGCCTTCATAGCTCCCATAACTCCCAGCAAGATATGGACCTCACTGTTGGCTCTAACTCCCCTTGCGTGTTTCTGGCTACCCAGGAAATATGCAGTCCCCTGCTCTACGTTGCTGGCTGAAGTGTGTGACTGTGTTGTACTCTCTGAAATCCCTGTGGAACAGCTTCCCTAGGGCGGGCACGGATGGTCCCCCAAAGAAGAAGTTGAATCTCCCGCTTGGAAGATTCGTGGCTAAACAACCAGTAGACTCGCTAAGCAGCGGAGCGTACAAAGGTGTGTTTGTTTGCAAATGATCAAGATGAAAACAAAATGAGAGTTGATCTCTCTTTATAACTCATTGGGCCCCCTTAGCCTCATGTGGGCCCCTCCATCCATTCATTCGATTTTCTCTCCAAGAATATCGAATGGCTAAATCGAACTCCTATGTGGGTGGCCCCCACATTCCACTAGCAGCTAAATAAAGTCGATTTGGCCCCTAAGTCCCTAAGTCGAAAGTGTTGGGCCCTCTTCCTTTGTCAAAAATGTGCAAAATTGTGTAGTAGCATCTTGTTACTAATGTTTTTGAGAAGGGACATGACAACAATCTGGATGCCAAAAACTGGAAATCCTGCAGAGAAATTACTGACAAAATTATCTGAGGGAAATTACCCTCACCCCAAGCAATCCCGACACTTGATTGCCGTTGAAAAGCTAGCCATCCAATTTGGCCTGTGCAGCCTCTGTGTCACCCTGATCCTGCATGCCACATGTGCCGCTTGAATCGACTACCAATCAAGTTGTTCTTCGTGCTGTTGACTGAGAAATTATCTCTTTGGCCTTTTGGAACACTTTCCCAGCCTTTGGAACTAAAAACAACTTCCCCTCCAGCAAAATCGAACTACCTCTAGAGGCTTTTGTGCAGCCCCTGTGTCAGCCTCACTATGGCTCTTTCTACCTCTCTGTAATGTACTATTGATTTTTGTGTAGCTTGGGAGGTACTCTAAGCCCTAATGTTCGGGGTTTGGCGTGCTGATTCCAACACTTCAAAAATCACCCAAATCGGAGCTCTAGAACTTGAGATATGAATTTTTGAAGTTGACAATTAATTATAGACAGTCAAGTCATGTAGGCTTCATCCAAAAGACATGTCTCTTCAAGGTGAGGGAGAATTAATTTGATCATCCATTGTGCAACACTCATACATAAGAGAAGAACTCAGTGGAGGAGAGAAAGATCCCTGTTTTGGGTCGTAGCCAAGAAGAAGGATAGCGAGTTCAATTGAAGGACTATTTGGGTTATTTCAGGAGCAACAAAGTGTTGGTTGAAGGGTCAAGGCCCTATTCTTGGAGGCCGAGGAAGGGAAGTTTATTTTGAGGACCATGGAAGGGTGCAAACCCTTGAGAAGGGTTGCCGTAGCAAGGAGAATGCTTGTTGTAGCAAGCCACAAGCCCTAGAAGCCACTACAGGCTTGTTCTAGGCAAGACAAGAGGGTCATAAGGCCTAATTGAGAGCTGATGTAGTGAACAGGGCAGCGTGGAGTTGGAGGCTTGCTAGAGAAGGGAATCTACAGCAAAAGGAGGACTGTTGCAGTGTTTTGTGAGGGTTGTTAGGACTCCATATTGTGCCCTAACCAGACCCAGAATTGCAGCAGTCAAAGAGGACCTCAAATAGTGAGCTGAGATGTGTTTTTGAGGTGTTGGATCTGTGTTTGAAGGATCAGTTTGGATCAGTCCACATTGCAGTTTGTTCGGAGCCATTTGTTGGAGTTGTCTTGGGCATGAAGGAACTCCAACTAGGCGCAAATCCCGCTATGGAGTGATGTAGGTGTCCTAGTGTGGACAGAGTTGTTGTAGCTTGTGGAAGCCAAGGAGGTAGGGCTGACGTGGCATGTTAGAAGCTCTAACCAATGGGCAGTTTCATAGTCAAGTTTGGAGCCTAGATTTGTGCAATAGCTCCTCTATTGTAGAGCAAAGGGCGGATGTGGAGAAGTCTTTTGGAAACCGTGTGTAAGGGTCTCCTAGGTGTGGGGATGCCCTAACTAGGTGCAGATGCTACAACATGGACTTGGTCACTCGTGGACTATTGGAGGGCAGCGAGAGAGTGGAGCAAGTGTGGACTTGATTAGGCACTTATGGTCTGCTGGAGGACAGCGTGATAGTGTCCTAGTTGGAGGCCAGTGAGCAACACCTTGAAGGACAAATGTAGTTGCGAGAGAGGCAGTTGTTGAGCTCAAGGGTCTGATCAACTAGGAGCAGTTTGTGGAGCCCGAGACTTGTGTGTGGAGAAGGACATCTATATGGGTAGTCCTCCTAGCCCATGTTCATTGTGGGAGATGGACATCTTGCAGTGATAGGTGGAAGCCCTCCATGCCCTATGTTGGTTTTCATTGGAGCAACGCAGGAAGACCATAGTGGGCTGATGTCCCTGAGTAGCTGAGCAGCAATAGTAGGCAGATTGCGAGTTGTTCACAAATGGAGCTGTGAACAATTCACCAAGAGTCTCGATGTGTTGTGCCCTTGATGGACTAAGGCACAACCAGAGAGAAGATTGACAGTCGAGATTCAGTGGCCAGATGGACTTGGAGCATTGATAGAGGCAAGTGCTGCAGATCAGTAGCCGAAGGACTGGGCAAGTACAGGGTACGACTGAGAGGAGCTGAGAGAGCATGCGACAACCAGATGATCAGAGTATCTAGTTCAGGGTAGATTGGTTGTTGATGGACTGACACCAAGCCCAGGTTTTTTATCTTGTACTAGTGGATGTATGAGGGCCATTATCCCTGGTACGAGAACTCTAGACTGTTGTATTATATCAGTTGGATTAATATTACGAAGTTGGGTTATTGTACAAAACTGTAAAAATTTGTCTATATTATGTGCATATCTGATTTACTACTGCTTATATTCTGTTGTACAAAGTAGTATCATTGAGATTCTTGGTTTGGTAGTGTCAGAGATTTTAAGATTCTATCCTAGACCCAAGGTTGTGGAAATTCAACATGGTAGCAAAGCATATATGAGCTACTTTGAGGGATCGTGAATCAAAGTGTGCAAAACGAAGCAACTCAGAGGGAGTTGTGGGTGTCTAGATCATGTAGCGAAGGGTTCAGCTGAGGACATGGAGATGTGGTCTTGACAGGTTACATGGCCAGATGGGCTAGGAGTTCTCGTGGATTGGTGGTGGGCCTCGTGAACAACAGTTTGTTGTAGGGCAGATTGCTGATCATGGACTTCCGTTGATTTGTCATGGATGGTTGGGACAACTCGAGGGTTTCTTTAGTTTGGACAACATCAGGTTGATCGAGATGGCTTCATGTGATGGACTAGATATTGGCAGGCTAGAATCTTCATTGGATCGTGATGTTGCACATTCGATATTGGTGGGATTTGCACAAGTTATATTTGATCCAGGAGGATGAGTGCTTGCAGGACTAAGCCATTGGATACTGTGTAGAATCAAAGGGAGCAACCCTATGGAGGTTCGGGGTCTTCAGGTTTAGACGTGATGAGGCAGAGGAACTACCGATATTTCTGGATTCCTTCTATAAGGTATGCTGCAGTGATGGATGCCAGATGGGCTAGTGTCGCCGGATGATGATGGTTACTTCCTAGTCTTGGAAGTACCTCCCTCGCTAAGAGGGAGTGTTGATTTTTGTGTAGCTTGGGAGGTACTCCAAGCCCTAGTGTTCAAGGTTTGGAGGGCAAAGCACCACAAGTAGGCTTGTGGGCTTGAAACCCAAGTATGGGGTTTTTCACCCATCGGGATTTGGGCCAAAAACATGAATAATTTGAGCATGAGAAAATTTCAAGTGATAGAGCTTGGTGTGCTGATTCCAACGCTTCGAAAATCACCCAAATCGGATCTCTAGAACTTGAGATATGAATTTTTGAAGTTGACAATTAATTATGGACAGTCAAGTCATGTAGGCTTGGTCCAAGAGACATGTCTCTTCAAGGAATTCGTTGGAGCCCTTGGATTTGGTATAAATACAAGGTGAGGGAGCATTCATTTGATCATCCATTGTGCAACACTCATACAGAAGAGAGGAACTCAGTCGAGGACGTAGCCAAGAAGAAGGATAGCAAGGTCAATTGAAGGTCTGTGTTGGGTTATTTCAGGAGGACCAAAGTGTTGGTGAAGGGTTGAGACCCTGTTCTTGGAGGTTGAGGAAGGGAAGTTTGTTTTGAGGGGCAAGGAAGGGTTTAGACCCTTGAGAAGAGGTATTGCAGCAAGGAGAAGGCTTGTTGTAGCAAGCCGCAAGCCCTAGAAGCCACTACAGGCCTGTTCTAGGCAAGACAAGAGGGTCGTAAGGCCTAATTGAGAGTTGATGCAGTGAATAGGGTAGCGTGGAGTTGGAGGCTTGCTGGAGAAGGGAATCCGCAGCAAAAGGAGGACTGTTGCAGCGTTTTGTGATGGCTATTAGGACCAATGTTGCATTAATCGTTATCGGGATAATATCGGCGCGAGGAAAAAATTGGAAAAAATCGTAATTATCGGGAAATAATCGGAAACAATCGGGAAAAAATCGTTTGGTACAAAAATATTCATTTTTTTTCAATTTTTTTAATATCTAAACCATCTACAACATAAAATAAATACATTGACACATAAATATGATAAAAGAACTAATATATAAGATGTTTAATATCATTTCTAGTGCTAAAATCACACATAACATTGAATCATGTCCTAAATAGTAAGTCCTGACTCCTAAGTCCCAACTCAGCCTCAAAATATCAACAAAAAATATAATAATGTATCTCATCATGTCATAATGTCATATACAATAAAATGAAGAAAATAACTAAAGTCTAATCCTATTGATTTCCTCTGCCCCTCTTGCGAGAAAATGCCATAGCTTTCCCTTTCCCTCTAGATGTAGATGCTGGTGCCCGTGTTGGTGGAGTTGGCAGTGGAGTTTGATGTGCTCTAGAAGCTGAAGAACTAGAAGTAGGAGCTATAGGAGGTAGACCACGTCCTCTACTGGTGGCAGGGGTAGCCTGGGCAGGTGGTGTCACCTCCTCCTCTTGTTCCTCCTCCTTCTCCTCCTGCTCCTCCTCCTCCTCCCCCTCCACTACATCCTGCACTAACCAATCATCAACAGACTCCATGAGAGGCCTCTCCACCTCAACCCTCCATGCAGCAGTGGTGTCAATCCCATCCAATGAGATGGCCTCCACATCAGGTGTCCTCTCAAGTTGCCTCACCCACAATCGAAGATTGTAGTAGACGTAGACCATGTCATTAAGTCGCCAGGACTCCAACCTGTACAAAGATCATGAAATAATAATTAATAATTATAAAAAAATATTGTTTAATGAATTCAAAAATTTATTTGGAAATTTGCAATATTTTAAATGTTTTAGTGTTAACCTCTTGCGCTTCTTGTTGTGTATTTTTTCAAATACACTCCAGTTGCGCTCACATCCCGAGGAGCTACATGTTTGGCTGAGGATGTGAATGGCAAGCTTTTGCAGAAGGGGTACCCTGCCACCATACATTCTCCACCATGCATCTACAACAAAATTACAGATAAATTTTTAAATAAACATAAGAAAAAAATGGAATTTGAAGAGACAATGAAATTTGAAACAAAGTTACAAACTAAAAAATACCTAGCATTTTAATCGTTCTATCAGTGATAGCGATCTCAAAGCCAAATGTGCCAGCTGCCATCCTATATGTCTCAATTTCTTTAGAGATCTCTATACGTTCTACTGGAGATCGCACCATCTTTTGTACACAAGATAAGAATCCATCCATGATCTCAGCATCAAATACAAACCCACATGCGTAAGAAAATGCGGGGTTCAGGAAAAGCCCAGCAACATGAATGGGACAATGGAGTGTGTTGTTACATCGCTCATCAATCACTCCCCATAGGAGGAGTTGTCTCTGAAACCCATCATCTCCCTTATCATCATAGTAGGCCCGAATGGCTTCTTTGGCCTTGTCCATGGCCTCATACAAATAGCCCATTGTGGGCTTCTCACCATCAACCAACCGAATAACCTTTACCAAAGGTTTAGTAACAGTGCACACCTCCTGTACTCCCACCCAGAAATCTTCCTGGTATGAAACTAGTCTGCATACAGCCTCTCCCTCTGGTTTGCGGCTCATTGGCAAAGCACACCACTCCTATGAAAGAAACATTTTCTTCACATCCCACATAGAATTCAAGAGGGATTGAAGAGATATGAAACTGGTGGCAAACCATGTAATGGCGGGGCGCACCAACTCTTTGTTGTTGGTGAATCTTCTCATCAAGCTAAGCACAGATGTATGGTTATATATAAATTTTATAATGTTTTTGGATGAATCAACAATATCTTTGACAAAGGGAATTTTCCCTATGTCCTCCAACATCAAATCAATACAGTGTGCAGCACAAGGTGTCCAAAATAAAGTAGGATGGTTGTCCATAAGCATCCTGCCAGCAGCAACATAATTTGCAGCATTGTCCGTTATGACTTGGACAACATTTTCTGCACCCACCTCCAAAATAAACACATCTAGAAAATCACATAAAGTTCTTGCATCTTTGATTTATGCAGATGCATCAACATATTTGATAAACATACTCCCCTTGGGACAACTAACCAAGAAGTTTATAAGGGTTCTCCCCTTTTGGTTAGTCCAACCCTCTGACATAACAGTGCATCCTGTTTGTGCCCATGATGCCCTAAAATCCTCCAATCTTTGGGTGCAGTCAAGCTTTTCATTTTGAAGAATCCGGCCTCTGAAATCATGATAAGGGATTTTGTACCCTAGGCCAACACTTGTAATAGCATCAATAGCAGGTTGGAAAAATGGATTATTCTTTACAATGCTGAAAGGAATATCACTCCAAAGGAGAAATTTTGCCAGCAACTTGTCAGCTTGTTCTTTCTAAGTTCTTTTTAGCATTGAACTGATAGATGACTGTGAACCAAGTGTGGTTCGAGGAACAAAAAATGATGTGGCAGCTACCGAATTGGTTGATGCTGTAGTAGAACTAGTGCCACTTGCTTCAGCTGACTTTTTTAGTTGCCTCTTCATTTCTTCTTTGGCCTCTCTATTCTGGTCTAAAGTTTCCAATGCTTTCATGGCTCTTCGGATGAGTTCAGGATTTGTATTTGTGCAAGGCCCCACATCAAATCCAGGGATTTGTGCAAGGTGATACTTCAATCTGTACACCCCCCCGGACATAGGGTGGCCACACAACTTGCAAGTCAAGTTTAGTCTATCATTCGGAGCTTTAGGTTCACCATATTCCCAGAAAGGATCCAATTTCCTTGGCATGTTTGTTTTTGAACTTTGAAGTTGAAAACTTGAATGGTGTTTCGGTGAAGTTGTGAATCTATGGGAAAATAAGGATTACAATTTAGTATTAACAAATTACAAATTTACAATTTAGTATTTTAATTTTTACATTGTACAAAAACTAAAAAAAATTACGTACATTTTAAGAAACCCCATTCCAGAATCCAAACCCAACCAAAAAAAACTAAAAAAAGTAAAACAATACATCAAAAACCCCATTCCAGAATCCAAACCCAACCAAAAAAACAAAAAAAAAATTTACATTGGGCAAATTTCATAAACCCCATTCCAAACCCAAGTTACCCAACCAAAAACAATGAAAAAAACAAAAACAATGTTTAAAAACAATGAAAACAAAAAAAAATTGGTGCCCATACCAAGTTACACAACCAAAAACAATGAAAAAATACAAAAACAATGTTTAAAAACAATGAAAACAAAAAAAAATTGGTCCCCATACCGTTTCTATGGAGATAATCAGTCTCCTCCTCTTGATTTTCTCCTCTAAGCACTTGAAAAATCTCCAAACCCTCTCCAAGCAATATCTCCAAGCCCTCTCCAACGCTCCTCTGCCCTCCGCACGCCTAACTATGCAAATGAAATGCCAAAAAAATGAAAATTTCATTATAAAACCTTGCTGCCCTGATGATCCGCGATAAAATCAGAAAAAATCGCGATTTTTTCCAAAAAATCGGCTATAAAAAAAAATTCGCGAGTAGTACTCGCGATAATATCGGCAGTGGGAAATTATCACGATAAAACGATAATATTGCGATATTATCGCGATTTTAACAACACTGACTGTGTATTGTGCCCTAACCAGACCTAGAATTGCAACAGTCAAAGAGGACCTCAAATAGTGAGTTGAGATGTGTTTTTGAGGTGTTGGATCCGTGTTTGAAGGATCAGTTTGGATTAGTCTACATGGAATTTTGTTAGGGGCCATTTGTTGGAGTTGCCTTGGGCATGAAGGAACTCCAACTAGGCACAGATCCCGCTATGTAGTGATGTAGGTGTCCTACTGTGGACAGAGTTTTTGCAGCCTGTCGAAGCCAAGGAGGTAGGGCCGACGTGGCATGTTAGAAGCCCTAACCAATGGGCAGTTTCATAGTCAAGTTTGGAGCCTAGATTCGTGCAATAGCGCCTCTATTGCAGAGCAAAGGGTGGATGTGGAGAAGTCTTTTGGTAGCCATGTGTAAGGGTCTCCAAGGTGTGGGGATGCCCTAACTAGGTGCAAATTCTACAATATGGATTTGGTCACTCGTGGACTGTTGGAGGGCAGTAAGAGAGTGGACCAAGTGTGGACGTGAATGGGCACTTATGGTCTACTAGAGGACAGCGTGATAGTGTCCAAGTTGGAGGTCGTTGGGAAACACCTTGATGGACAAAGGTAGTTGCGAGAGAGGCAGTTGGTAAGATCAAGGGTTTGATCAACCAGGAGCAGTTTGTGGAGCCCGAGGCTTGTGTGTAGAGAAGGACATCTACAACAGAAGATGGGTAGTCCTCCTAGCCCATGTTCATTGTGGGAGATGGACATCTTGCAGTGATAGGTGGTAGGCCTCCATGCCCTATGTTGGTCTCCATCGGAGCAACGCAGGAAGACCATAGTGGGAAGAAGTCCCTGAGTAGCTGAGGAGCACCAGTGGGCAGATTGAGAGTTGTTCACAAGTGGAGCTGTGAACAACTCGACAACAGTTTCGATGTGTTGTGCCCTTGATGGACTAAGGCACAACTAAAGAGCAGATTGACAATTGAGGTTCAATGGCCAGATGGACTTAGAGCATTTATAGAGGCAAGTGCTGCAGATTAGGAGTTGAAGGACTGGGCAGGTACAAGGTATGACCGGGAGGAGCTGAGAGAGCATGCGACAGCCAGATGGTCAGAGTATCTTGTTGAGGGCAGATTGGTTGTCGATGGACTGACACCAAGACCCAATTTTGTATCTTATACTAGTGGATGTATGGGGGCGATTATCCCTGGTACGGGAGCCCTAGACTGTTGTATTATATCAATTGGATTAATATGATGAAGTTGGGTTATTGTACAAAATTGTAAAAAGTTGTCTATATTATGTGTGTATGTGATTTACTATTGTTTATATTCCGCTATGCAAAGTATTATCGTTGAGATTCTTGGTTTGGTAGCATCAGATATTTTAAGATTCTATCCTAGACCCAAGGTCATGGAAGTTCAACATGTACTTCACCAGATCTGGAAGTCTTCCTCCAGCTTCACTGCCCCTGCCCCTGCCCCTCTCTGTCTCTGCTTCCCTTTTGAAGCTCAAACTCTTCCAATAATTGCTAGCTCTCTGGAAAATCAAACTTTCCAAGGAAATCGATCTCACTCGATGTGTTTTCCATCTACCCATCGACTTCCTCTTATAATCTTCTGTTGGGACTCCAACGACCAAGATTAAAACTTATTCAAGGGATAAGATCATATCAGAGTCGATTTGTGTGAGTTTCTAGAAGATTCACACCTTATCTCAATTAATTTTGAGTAACTAACCACTTTTCCTAAGTTTAGACTTAGGAAATATTTAAAAATCGGCTAATAATGTAATTGAGACACTTTTTGGTGGAATATCCAAAAACGATTTTTGGCTTGTCGAGAACTCCTGCGTTTTAGCCTCCCACAAAGTTTCGAGACTAGAGCACCTCCGATGCTAAAAAAACTAATAGATGGATGTAATAGCAAACCACCATCCCTACCACTTGAGCTAAGCACCCATTGACACTTTGGTGTCCATATCTTTGCCCATTGCTTTCCAAATTCTTTACGGGCTCTTTCCCACTTTTTTGATCTTGTCTACATGTGCATCACTCCTTGATGCCTTGTTTCCTCTCATCTTGTACCTCTCCTCTATCCCTTGACCACCTTGCTTCCATGATCCCAAATACACAACCAGCCCACATAAACTTTGTTCATCTGAACTGAACATGCTCTCTTGCAATCACCTTTATACACCCCTCTTATATTCCCACAAAGGTATCTCAACATTTGATAACTCTTCATTTCCTCAAACTCACCTGTCAGGATTTCACCTTTTGATGGAAAGTCATCTTCAATTCATTCCCACCACGTTTGCTGGTGTTCTTCTCTAATGTTCTGCATCCTGAATATGATGCTTTTACATCACTAGCCTAAGAACCTATATATACCACATTAATAGCCCTGCTAAGTTATTTGTATCAAAATAATTTGTTTTTTCCTAGGTTAATCTGTAATCCTATAATGAATGGTGATTTGAGAAACATGGGTTGCGTATAGTAGATATCTTAGACATACTAGTGCTTTGATATGAAATCATGTTTTGTAAGCTTCACTTTTTTTTTTTTAAATATGTAACTTGTCATCTCATCCTCTAGGTTATAAGTGTGAGATATATTTCTCATGGTTCATAAAAAAACTCAATTAACAATTGGTTATGAAGAGCTTATATGTTGCAAGTTGGAAGAGGAATTTGTGATGGAAAGGCAGAGGAGGAAAACACAAAATACACAAAATTAAACTTCTATTCATAAATCTTTCTCACATTACATCTACCGAATTTTGGATCGTCTCACTTCCTGTCTCTTGGCTTTCACACATTACAATGGCCCAACCACGGGTATATGAGGACTACACTTACTAAATATGGAATCATGCAAACTCTAAATTGACTTGCCTTTTCTCCAACTAACTGCTCCATACAAACTCACACTTGACTTCTAATAATGGACTCGACTTAACTCAACTCATCTCTTCATGCATTTCATGCATACAAGAGTAATTACTATGCGATATCCCCAATTTTATAAATTGCTAAAGTGTAGCACAATTTTGTAATTTTGGCATTGGAGACAATTTTGGGCCTTCGAACTTAGGAAAAGTGGGTATATGGGTCCTATGCTTTAGAAAAGGGAGGCACTATACACCCAAGAGGGAAAAATCGAACTCCTAGTGGAATGTGGGGGCCACCAAAGGAGGCAATTCGAACCTCAAGGAAGGGGGACAAATTGGTGGGTTGTGGGGGCCACCAAGGAGAGAGAAGGAGCCCGTGACTATAGAAGGTAGCAAGGAAGCATTTGAGCTCATCTTTTGACCATCACATTGCAAAATTTGACCTCTCTTGGAGTTGTTCAACGCAAGGGTTGGAGTGTTGTTGAGCACAAGGGATTTCAAGCGAAATTCCACACCGTCATTAGAGAACTTCGAGTGTCTCCCTAGCTGGGAATTTGGGAAGTCCATTCCCAGGCTTCCACAGAGCTATAATTGTAGCATAATTCCCTATGGTGCATACTACTAGAGCGCAAAGGCAGTTTGAGTAGTAGAAATAGGGCCAAGTATAATGATTTTGGTAAGTTGGAAAATTGCAGGTGGATTTCCTATCTTGGAGCTAGAATTTTGGTGGCATTTTGCTGGTCTAGATTTGGGCCATTCCTATGGGCCGAACTCACTCATTTTTTGTTGTGTGGGGGTTTTTGGGCAGATCCTGCACAAGTATAAGAGACACACAAATTCGAGGGGCCAAGGGCTGGAAGGATTTGGGTTTTCGGATATAATTCAAGAGTGTATCTTGGATACTTCTTCAGTTGTGGATTTGGGGGTACTTTAGTACCAATGTTTCCTAGCAGTGCGTACAACCAACCGGAGAGCCACCCACGCCACCTGGAGGGATTCCTCATCACTTGGAATCAACCCAAACCATTTCCGAGTTTTTATGGGTTTTAGGGGAGGAGTCCGGGGTTGAAGTTTCAGGGCATTTTGAGCAGTATTTAGAGCAAAATGTTCAATTTCAGTTGGCAGCCAACAATAGTCTTTTCTGGGCAGTGTGCATTTCCTGTTTCGGGCCATTTCTGTGAAAATTCCTAGATCTAATAATCTCAGGAATCTTACTGCAACCAACTGAATCTACTTCACCTAGATTGTAAATTACATTACAAACTTATTTCATATTTCTTCTTGAAACATTGAAGCAAATTACTTAAGCAACCTACAGCAAATTAAATATGATTCTGAAACATAGAAACTGAGCAAGGAAATACAAACCAATGTTGCACGAAGCGGGGACGCGGAAGAGTCATTTTCCAAAAATCTAGGAATCGAAGCGTCTGCTATATATATATATATTTATATTTTTTTGCATTTATACTCAAAACAAACATCCCAAATACCAAATTAGTCGTAGAAGACATGAAAACATGCATATTTTTGCATAAATCAAGATAGATATAACATCCATTGTACATTAATGATTAATTATTCGAGCATCAACCATCTAGAATCTAGATTCTTCTCCTCTTGTCTAGCCTTTGCCTCTACCTCGATTGTCTAGGGATATTAGTCAACATTGCCCAATTTTGATCAAACTATCTAATTCAAGACTTAAAATATGGTAGAAAAAGCTTAACACGATTGATCGATGATTTTGACTTGATTGAAAGGTAATTTTTTGCTAAGGGTGTGCCACGTGACAAAGGAGTTCAACAATTAACACCACCAACACTAGGGTACATATAGGGCTTGGTGCTCTTGATTAAATGCTAATCGCATACCTTCATACTTGATATAATCTAATGAAATGCCACAATCCCATTGATCATGAATTCCCGAAAACTATTAAGTTTGCTGAATTTTGAATAGGATATGAAATTCTATTCTCTATATGAAGTCCAATGAGGTTGGAACCACTCTCAAACATCCTGAGTCATTTCATGGTAATGTTAAAAATTTAAGTAAAAGGATGAAAATGAAAAATAAAGGAGAATGTCACTTTTACTTTAAGAATTTAACATTACCATGAGGGAGCATCTGCTATATTTATATTTTTTTTTATATTTTTTTTTGCCTTCATTCCTCACCCTAACCCAAGGTGGACCCAACCCCAACAAGCAAACTCACCTAAAATTAAAAAAAAAATTGAAAAAAAAATGATTTTCTAAACAGCGCGACGCTTTTCCGGAATCGTACGAAAGCGTACGCTTCACCCTCTAAAGCGCCACACTTCGTACTGTCGAAGTGTTGTACGAAGCACGCTTCGGAGATTCGGAAGCACACTTCAGAGGAAAGCGTCCGAATTTTCCAGGAAGCGTCCAAAACAGGCGGAAGCGCGCTTCCGAATTTTGGAAGTGCGCTTCCGAATTTTGGAAGTGCGCTTCCGGGGACGCTTCCTGGACACATCCGCACAGGACGCGCTTCGGGCCTTAGAACCCCGGGGGGGGGGGGGGGGGGGGGGGGGGGGGGGGGGATGCTTCCTGCAACATTGATATAAACACATAGGACACCGTTATTTTTGGACAAATGTCCCTGGAAAAACCCAATGCGGGAAAACTGGTGCAGCATCTCTCAGGGTTTTATTATTATCCAGGAGAAAATCTGAGGACAATTCTAGGATGCTCAACTAACAATCTGATACAGAGAGAATACTAGACAAAAGAATGGTGAAATGACCTCACCCTGTCACTGGGTGAATGAGTAACTGATCCTTCTGCATTGGAGGCTCTGCGTCACCCTCTGCGTGGCCTCTACGTAGAACTGCGTCACTTTCGACAGATTTTGCGTAACCCATAATGGGTATTACGTTGCCTCTCCTATGGATCCTCTATTGGCTGAGAAAATCAACCTTATGCCTCCTGGACTCACACCCTGGCTTCCGACAACTGAAACTCGATTTCCCTTAGCAGGAAACTCGACTTCCCCTCAAGGACTACGTTGCCTCTACATCAGGACTGTGTGGGCCAGCGCCAGCCTTCCTCTGGACGTCTTTCTGTCCTCCCTCTGCCTCGTACTCTCTGGAAATTCCTTCTTCCGGATTCTCAGTGCCCCTCTGCTGTAAGAAATCTCCTCAATCAATCTTTCCTCCTAACAACTTCTCACTTCAGAAAATCGATTTTCTTGATGTCTCGGCGTGTATTCCAAATGACGCTCAAGCCCCTTTTTATATATCACTGTTGGAGAACCAGTGGCCTAGATTAAATCCTAATCAAAGGCTCAGATCGTTTTGGCTTGATCCGTGTTTTTTTCTAGAAGTTTCACCCATGATTAGATTAATACACATTAATATTTTAATTTTCCTAAGTTTAGACTTAGGAACCCCATAAAAAATATTAATTATTTTAGTAAAATCACTTCTGGGTGGAATTTCCCAAAACGCTTTCTGGGTTCTTTGGAATACATGTTCCCAAGCCTCTTTGCAAAATTTGAGGCTTAGAGAACATCCTATGCTACCCCAAATCAAAACTCCCTCTTAGCGAGGAATGTGCTCTAGCAATACACTGCTACTGCATACTGCTCTGACTCTTAAGCATCGTCCTCTGCGATGCTGATGTCTGACATGCTGTCCACCAACTACTACGATGTTGCTGCTACTGTACTGCTGCCTTTTACACTGCCATTGGCAAT
This sequence comes from Pinus tabuliformis, assembly GCA_031772625.1. NCBI lineage: Eukaryota > Viridiplantae > Streptophyta > Pinopsida > Pinales > Pinaceae > Pinus > Pinus tabuliformis. The sequence goes on along the minus strand of CM062819.1, from coordinate 1,451,993,743 downwards.
GCTACATCTATACTACAACTCCCTCTCAAATGTTGCATCTGCTATGCTGCTAGCACTACCACTGCTAACACTGCATCCGTACTACAACTCAGTTGCTGAGAGAAGCAACTGAAAACACCCAAAACTAGACAAGTATCCAGTGGATACACCTCGGTGTTGAAATCCTATCTGCTGCTAGTTCCATGTTGTCTTCTAAAGCCATTGTGTTGCTGAAGCTCTGCACTGTGCCTCCATGCATTGTTGCCTCTCTGTTTTGCGCTGCTCAAGTTCTGGCGCTTCTAACTACTGCATTTGTCGCTCTAACACTCCATGGTACCAACTGAACACTCCACCATCCTGCTACTACTGATCATGGGCTCCCGTAGCAAGGTGATGATCCAAGAGGTGGGCTCCTCAAGGATCCTGCCCATCTGTAGCTCTATCAAACTACAGTTCTATATCAGCCCACCTCCCTCCTGGAGGTATCTTGGCTATCATGGCGAACTCCTCCTCCTGTTCAATATTTGCGGCTGCAACTTTAGGATCATGCTTCTCATCCTTGTCCTTTTTCTTCAAAGGACACTGGGATGCATAGTGGCCCATCTCGCCACATTTGAAACATTTCACCATAGAGATGTCCTTCTTCCGTCTCTTTTGCCCCTGTTGTCCCTTTGATGCAAGGGCGGTGTTATCCTCCTCTATTTTGGGATTTGACCCACTCTTGTTGTTGCTTCTGTCAAGTTTGACCTTGACCAAGTCTCTCCTTAGCTCTTCTTGTTTCAAAACTGCCCACATCTCGTCCCAATTTGGCAATGCTACTCTGCCCAGGATACTCTGGATGAAGACTTGCCATTAATCCGAGATGGAATTTAGAGCCAGTCTCACTAACTCCGAATCCTAAGGTGTGTGTCGCACAACCGACAACTTATCACAGGTCTCCTTCAGTTTCGTGAGGAATGGATCCACACGTTCTCCCTTTTGTATCTGCGCAGATCTCAACTTCTGTTCCAAGTACATCTTCCGTTGCTCAGAAGATCCCTGATACAATGTGGCTAAGGCATCCCACATCTCCTTAGCAGTCCCTCTACTAGCAACGTGACATACCACATGATCCTTGACTCCATCCAGGATCATCCTCTTCGCCTTCGCCATCTCAACTCTGTACTTCTTCAACGAATCTGTATCTGCCGGGACCGATAGCACACTATCAACATACGTCTTGAAGGCATGCTCATCTAGAAGGAAGGACATTCTAGCCTTCCATATGACGTAGTTGGAAGCCTCATCCAACCTATCCTGATCCCTCAAGCCACTGGTTGCCATATCCTCCGAAAAATGTCGAACAACTCGCTCTTTCTTCCTACTTCATAGCTCCTAGGCTGGCTTACGCACTCCTTGACGTTGCTGGTAAGTCTGCTGCTCCTCTGCTGCCCAACAAATGAGAAACACTGATTTCCTCGGCAAGAAATCATTGAGGAAGTATTCCCTCACTATGCGATCTGCTTCCTTCCAATGGCTTTTCTGCCCAACACTCAGCTTGCAGAAAACTGCATCCCTTTAGCTCTGCACTGAGGCTCTGCGTGGCTCCCTCTGCCTTAGCAAATTCTCAGTCCGACAGTCTTACCTCTATGTCGGTTCACTCAAAGAGAAACAACCCTGAAAATATCGCCCTCCTGACTAGAATTGTGCAATCTCTCAGGGGATTCGAACTGCTGCTTGCTGCAGCAAGTTGGCCCTAGCTTGAGTGCTAGATCTATTCTTTCCTATTTCACTTCGACAAGTCTGATACCATGTGAAAATTCCTAGATCTAACAATCTCAGGAATCCTACTACAACCAACTTAATCTATTTCACCTAGATTGTAAATTACATTACACACTTATTTCAGATTTCTTCTTGAAACATTGAAGCAAATTACTAAAGCAGCCTACACCAAACTAAATATGATTCCAAAACATAGAAACTGAGCAAGGAAATACAAACACATAGGACACCATTTTTTTGAACAAATGTCCCTGGAAAAACCTAATGCGGGAAAACCAGTGCAACAACTTTGAGGGTTTATTATTATGCAGGAGAAAACCTGACTACAATTCTAGGATGCCCAACTAGCAATCTGATACAGAGAGAATATTAGACAAAATAATGGTGAAATGACCTCACCTTGTCACTGGGAGAATCAATCACTGATCCTGCGGAACTGGAGGCTCTGCGTCACCCTCTGTGTGGCCTCTGCATAGAGCTTTGTCACTCCCAACAGTTTCTACATCACCCCTGTTGGGTATTACGCTGCCTCTCCTCTGGATTCTCTGTTGGTTGAGAAAACCGATCTTTTGCCTCCCGGACTCACACCCCGGCTACCGGCAACTGAAACTCGACTTCCCTTAGCAGGAAACTTGACTTCTCCTCAAAGACTGCGGTACTGCTGCGTCAGCACTATGTGGGCCAGTGTCAACCTTCCTCTGGAAGTCTTTCTTTCCTCCCTCTGCCTCGTACTCTCCGGAAATTCTTTCTTCTGGATTCTCGTTGTCCCTCTGCTGCAAGAAATATCATCAATCGATTTTTCCTCTTGAGAACTTCTCACTTTAGAAAATTGATTTTCTTGATCTCAGTGTGTCTCCCAAATGACCCTCAAGCCCCTTCTTATATCTTATTGTTGGACAACCAACGACCTAGATTAAATCTTAATCAAAGGCTCAAATTGTTTTGGCTTGATCCGTGTCTTTTTCTAGAGTTTTACCCATGATTATATTAATGCCCATTAATATTTTAATTTTCCTAAATTTAGACTTAGGAACCCCATTAAAAATATTAATTATTTAATAAAATCACTTTTGTGTAGAATTTCCCAAAATGCTTTCTGGAAAAACCCAATGCGAGAAAACCAATGCAACAACTTTGAGGGTTTATTATTATGCAGGAGAAAATCTGAGTACAATTCTAGGATGCCCAACTAGCAATCTGATACAGAGAGAATATTAGACAAAAGAATGGTGAAATGACCTCACCCTATCACTGGGAGAATCAGTGACTGATCTTGTGAAACTGGAGGCTCTGCGTCACCCTCTGTGTGGCCTCTGCACAGAACTCTGTCACTCCCAACAGTTTCTACGTCTCCCCTGTTGGGTATTACGCTGCCTCTCCTCTGGATTCTCTGTTGGCTGAGAAAATCGATCTTTTGCCTCCTGGACTCACACCCCGGCTTCCGGCAACTAAAACTCGACTTCCCTTAGTAGGAAACTTGACTTGTCCTCAAAGACTGTGGTACCGCTGCGTCAGCACTATGTGGGCCAGCGTCAACCTTCCTCTGGACGTCTTTCTTTCCTCCCTCTGCCTCGTACTCTCCGGAAATTCCTTCTTCCGTATTCTCATTGTCCCTCTACTGCAAGAAATAACATCAATCTATTTTTCCTCTTAAGAACTGTTAATTTTAGGTATGTTCTATGCTAGAGCAATTTATTTATTTAAATTTTCATAGTTAGCAATCACATCAACATTACTATAAATTGCAGATAGAACATAAATATAAAATCGCAGAAGACAAGCCAAGACAAGAGGACACAAGATATGGCGCGAGCAAGGGACAAACCCCACAATGTGTGGGGAAACCCTTTCGTCAAATATTCTTTTATCTTCAAAGTTCAGCAAAGAAAGAGAGAGAGAGAGAGATAGTACATTTGCAACAGAAGTCAACACTTTGACTTATTTAGATCTGAGCATAGATCATCTCCTATAACGATGAGATCAGTTGAAGACATTCTGCTTCAACTGATATCTATCATCGTGTGGCATCTAGTCCTCTTGTTGCATCACAGCATACTGCACCATGTTGCACTAATCATGATTATTATCATGCTGCCCTTCATGTCCATGATCTCATCCGCAACCGTCATCATCATCAAGCTGCCCATGCTCATGATTACATTCATCATGATGTTGTCCATGCTCCATGCATCATTGTGCTTCCCATGCACATCATACATCATGCTGCTCATATGTCATGCATCATGCTGCTTATATATCATGCTGCCCAGATGCTGCCCATATAACAATTTATATGTTTTCACCTGTGTGTATATATGTCCATTTTGTCAACCTCGTACATTTGCTGCATATGACAATTTATATGCATTCTCGACCAGCGTATATATTACTGCCCAGCATCCAGCGTTTATGTAAGTTTGTCCAACGTTTATAAACACTTTTATAAAATTGTCCAGCATATATGCAAGACTGTCCAGCGTTTGCTCAGCGTACAACATTTTCCCAACGTCCAACATTTATATTATTTCCCAGTGTATTGATTGTCCAGCATTTCCAGCGTATACCTGTATGTAGACTCCAAAACTCGAGTTTTGTTCCTCTAACCTACAGGCTTCATATATATTAGTTGCAGCTAACAGCGTTCCATTACAATGTCCTTCCATTATAGCGTATAACTGTACATGGATTTCGGAGAGCGTATTATATGACTGCGAACTATAGCATGAACCACGCTGCCAGATCTAGGGCTTGCGTGATATATATGTGTCCACGCATCTTTGCCTGCATCCTGACTGCATTCCAATAAATATCTTCATTCCCCGTATTATATGACTGTGTGGTATATGATAGCGTTCCAAGTGCGTGGTCTCCACATGTTTCTTCAGAACGTATTTCTTTGCTGTGTTAATATGCCAGCGTATATGTATATATATGTGACATGACCTGTGCATTAGAGTTGTGACCGGCATATTAGCTCCAGCATGACCTTCATTGACTGCGTGTAATCCTTTTCAGCTGTTCTATATACCTGACTGCGGCTTGGCTTCATATACCTTGGATCTCTTCGGCCCACTGATCTATGACTCCTTAACGCCTATTGACTGCGGCTTACTACGGCTGTTCTTTGTTCCTTTGAGACTGCGGCTTACTGTGGCTGTTCTTTGTTCCTTTGAGACTGCGGCTTAGGGTGGCAGATTAGGGCATCATCTGGTAGTTAGGGCATCATACTAGTCCTGCGTTCAGATACTAGGGCACTTCTTTTGGATCTTTTCTCCATCAAACCGAAAACAGGATGAAGAGAGATCACAAGAGTGTGAGTGAGTAGAATGAGTTAAAGTCTCCTTCTATTTATACTAAAAACGAGGATGATGAATAGACACGTCGGTTGGGCTTCTAAAGCCTACATAAGAGCTGGTCGGCTTGATAATAATTACATAAACAAAATAAATTCATATCTCCATAAATACTTATCGGAATCGGATGATCTTTGGATCAATCCTACACCTCTCAACGAGAGAGATCCAATAAAATTATCAGCTTCCATAAATAAACCGACCCACATGGAGTTTGGCCCTAGTTGCCAATTTAACACGCCCTCTCAACTAGGGAGAACTCCATCCACTGATCCATATGTACGACTGTACTATCTCTGCCATTAGTGCCTTGCACTACTCTGCCTAGCTCTACTAGCTCTGCTTAGCTCTGCTGGCTTTGCTCTGCTCTGCTCAGCTCTGCTGGCTCTGCTCTGCTCTGCTCAGCGCTGCTGGCTCTGCAAGCTCTGCTCTGCTCAGCTCTGCTCAGCGCTGCTAGCTCTACTCTGCTTAGCTCTGCTCAGCGTTGCTGGCTCTGCTAGCTCTGCTCTGCTGAACTATGAAGAAGAAGAATTGATCGAGAATGTCTCATACCATTCTCCACTGACTCGAATTCAGACTCAGAGTGCGTACCATTGGTCCCAGACCAGTCTCAACCGACCCAAAGTCAACATCATAGTAGGTACCACTCCTACTACTGGTCCCATACCAGTATCGCAGTTTCAGAGAGTGTACCATTGGTCCCAGACCAGTCTCAGTGGACCCGAAGTCAGCGTCATAGAATGTACCACTCTCACTGGTCCTAGACCAGTACTGTACTGACACGAAGTCAGTCTCGGAGTATGTACCACTGGTCCCAGACCAGTCTCAGCCGACCCGAAGTCAGCGTCATAGCATGTACAACTCATACCACTGGTCCCAGACCAGTATCGCAGGCTCAGAGAGTGTACTACTGGTCACAGACAAGTCTCAACCGACCCGAAGTCAGCGTCATAGTATGTACGACTCTCACTGGTCCCAGACCAGTCCTGCACTAACACGAAGTCAGTCTCGGAGTATGTACCACTGGTCCCAAACCAGTCTCAGCCGACCCGAAGTCAGCATCATAGCATGTACAACTCCTACCACTGGTCCCAGACCAGTATCGCAGGCTCAGAGAGTGTACTACTAGTCCCAGACCAGTCTCAACCGACCCGAGGTTAGCGTCATAGTATGTACGACTCTCACTGGTCCCAGACCAATCCTGCACTGACACGAAGTCAGTCTCGGAGTATGTACCACTGGTCCCAGACCAGTCTCAGCCGACCCGAAGTCAGTGTCATAGCATGTACAACTCCTACCACTGGTCCCAGACCAGTATTATTGATCCCAGATCAATGGAGGTCATCCTAGCGTAGGGAGTACGGTAGATACAACGATGCGTCCATCGGTACTACTATGGTCCCTAACTTCATTTCCCTGCTCATTGATCAAATGAGAGGTACTTCCCATGAGTCCTAGACTGCATGGGTAGGATGCCTCGACAGGAGAACTTAATCAATCCTGTCCTCACAGGAGAAAACATCAATCCTGCTACAATCGCCATGGAGAACACATCAATCCAGGCCTCACAGGAGAACTAATCATCCTGCTACACAAGAGAGCAAATCATCTTGTCCCACAAGAGAGCAAATCATCTTGTTCCAGTGCGCACCACCAGGGGAGGGTGAGTCACCCTGTGGTCGTATGTTGCTCCAGTAGAACTGCAAGCCCCCCAGAGCTCCCAGAGCTCAATGTATGCAACATGCAGGACCCTTTTACAAAGGTCTCTCGATGACTCCAAGTCGTTCGGGAAAATCACAAATTTGATCTTTCCTCGGGGCTCTGTCCTGTACATCATCTCAGTTTGATAATGCCTCCTTGATCATCGACTTACCATATCCCAGATAAGGCAGTATTTGATGTCTATCTGCTGGAGCAATTGTCGAATACGAGATTCCTCAATAATCGAATCCCACCTCTAGTTGTCATAGAGAATCACAGTGGTATTCATCATGTGTACAAACAGCTCACTGAAGAGCTTCAACAACCAGACTGCCTCACAGAAGGCCATACTATTAGCAATGTATTCTGCCTTGGTAGTGCTCAGAGTCACCGACTTCTGCTTCCTGCTCATCCAGGATATCGAGGCAGATTGCAAAGAGAAATAGCACTGAGAAGTGTTTTAGTGATCCTCCATACTGCCTGCCCACTCATCATTTGAATAATCATGTGGTTTCATATTTCCGGTAGTGTATCTCAATTCATGAGAGATTGTGCCCTGAAGATATCTTAGAAGATTCTTGGCACCAATCTAGTGAGGCTCAACCAAATATGAGCTCACCATGCTAACTGCAACACAGATGTCCGGACAGAGGTTCTCCAAAAACATCAACACGAATGAGTTTATGAAACTCAGAGGCATTTCCCAAATCTGGTCCGACATCATTACCATATAACTTCTGAAAGTTAAGATCCTCGAGGCAGTCACAAGCTTGCAGCTTATCTTCCCACATTCAGAATCCAACTCCCTTTGTCTCCTATAAATGAGAGGGTCTGCACCTGTCAGACATAGGTGTCGGTACGAGAGGTTTATCATCCACAACCTTCGAGTAATGGATTGGATTGGTTTCACTCCTAGTGAATCTCACCTGCATTAGACAGCTATCAATCCTCTCATACTATGCCCGAGGTGTTTTTCCTCAAGCCATAGAGGGCTTTCTTCCACTTATATACATGAGATTCCTTGATCATGATTCTCAAACTCCTTGGGTTGTTCCAAACCTGTGAACCTGCTGTATGAGGGGAATGGTCCCCTTATAATATTTTCCTTCGGTACATTTCAGACATGTACCTTCATGCTTCTTTTTGAATTCAGGCATCCTAGTCACCATCTGACTCACAGACCTCCAGAGCTGAGTCAATGGACATGGTCCCCAGTGGACTTCCTGCAACTTGATAAAACCCTGAACTCAAAAACATCTTTAAAAAGATCTATTTTCAAACACGTACCTTTCCATCAATAAGTGCCACCCTGTAACCTTTGACTTCCATTTCCGAGATGGACATCAGGTTCGATCAGGTACATAAAAGAGATTTTGGGGTTCCTTGCTTTTGTGGAAGAGTCGACCATTTCCTTGATGACCTGCATTACCAGTCATTCTTTTGATCATTGAAGATGTCCCAGGAATGATTGTTATCTTCATCAAGATATGTGTCTCTGCCATTCAGACACTCCTTCGTATAACGGTCGAACTTATTTCAACAAGGCATCCGCCTTTTCTTCCACCCTTAGATCCGAACTTCCCAATGAAGTGATCTTAAGATGGACCATCAGAATCTTCCGCTGCGCCATTCTGATAACATTTTCTGCTTTGACTTCACCCTAGGTGAATTATGAGGAACCCATTGATCCTTCTGTCTTGTCCCAACTGTCTTCGGTGATTGCTCTTTCACTCTTGCTTGGGCATTGTCTTCACCTCAGCTCTGATACCATGTTAATTTTAGGTATGTTCTATGCTAGAGCAATTTATTTATTTAAATTTTCACAGTTGGCAATCACATCAACATTACGATAAATTGCAGATAGAACATAAATATAAAATCGCAGAAGACAAGCCAAGACAAGAGGACACAAGATATGGCGCGAGCCAGGGACAAACCCCACAATGTGTGGGGAAACCCTTTCGTCAAATCTTCTTTTATCTTCAAAGTTCAGCAGAGAAAAAGAGAGAGAGAGATAGTACATTTGCAACAAAAGTCAACACTTTGACTTGTTGTCGCGCGGATTGACACGACAACGCTCAGATCGGGGGCTGTCACTCTGATCCCCGATCCCTCCGTTTAAGCCTGTCTCCCACGGCTAAGGGGGGTAGACCCTGAGGAAAGATGAAGGCCCACTGCCAAACAGTTGGGCCGGGAGACGAGATGCACTAAAATGGTTTTATTGATTTGAAAGACCAGTGCCTTGTTAGATTGGACCTAAATGATTGCTTTCTAGGTGATATAAGAGCATAAATCATAAACAGCAATCACCATTCATCAAATGACAGAATAATGCTTTAAATATCCAATAAAAACCACAAAGTTCCTCGAATAACGATATCTGGCAAACTAAGAGAAATAAATTGCTTTGAATAACAGCGAAACCAGATACTTATTTCGTATTCAGACCACAGCACGAAAGATATACGATGATAAACAACTGAAGGTGGTAAGAGCAATTCTCCACAAAAAGAAATTTCCACAATATTTTCAGGCAAAAAAAACAAATTTAAGGCCAAATTTTCCAACTAAACGCCAATCCTAAATTTTTTTTTTTTTTTTAAAAAAAAGGAAAACTAAAAAAATCTAAAATTTACAAAACTTTTAAAAAATCTATTCAAACTGAAACTAACTATAACAAAAAAAACTTTTTACTATTTTTTTTTTTTTAATTTTTTTTTTTTATTTATTTTAAAACTGAAATAAAAAAAATAAAATCTAATTTAAAAAAAAAAAAAATCTAATTAAAATCTTAAACTAAGTAAAAGAACAGAAACTAAAAATTTGAAACGAAACCCTTCCTTTACTTTTTTTTTTATTTTTGAACTTATGTCATAACAAAACTTTAACAAAACTTAAAAAAACTATGTTTTTTTAAAAAAAAATATAAAGTGATGTCCTAAATCTAACAACGATATGGCAAACAAATCCAAAATACACGCAATGGTCACATATGCGTAAATTTAAACACGCTAACCCTAGGACTACGCTAATGGCAGCAGATCGAACGTATTCGACAGCAGATCGAACGTATTCGAAACCACAACCAAGACTTGGAACCGAATATTAAGCCTGACGGAGAATACGCAGACGGGTTTATTGCAATTTCTAATACCAGAGAGAGAATTGAGACACGTTTCTTTCAGCAAACGGGGTCGAATGGAAACACGGGACGTAGCTGAACTTACCTGATCACGTTTGCCATGGTGCACCCGGCGACTGACCTCAATCCCTGCGCTGAGCTGAGAGAAAAACCGATTTAGACGTGCTGACAGCCTATGGCAATGACCGAGTCTGGCCACCGAAGATTAACGAGCTGCAACTTTGAAGCCGCTGTTTGCTTTCGTGAAAGGAGACTGGGCACGGTCTTGTTGTTTGCTGCCCTGATGCCAAACGCAGATAGCTATACCAGAACTGTGACAGTATATAAGTGGACAGAGAAACTTTCAAACGGATCAAACGTAACCCTTTTCTATTTTGCTTTACGTTGTGGGTGCATACGAATGGCCATTACAGTCAGACCAGTCACGGATTCAACAAATATGCTCAAACTGGAAAAGCTAAAGGCGGCAGAAACGATTTTAAAAAAAAAGAAATATCTGGAGATAGTGATACGCAGAGATTACCTGGTCACTGAAAGATTGAACTGCAACCTCACCTGATGACAGATATCCTGTGTCTTTTAAATGCTTGTGAATATTAAATCAATCTGCTTGATCTCTGTTCCGGAACAGCGTTTCTTCCGAAACTTAGTAAAAACCCCTTAATTGGACTATGTTCCTTTCAGTGCATGGTTTGTGGGACTCAATCCCTCAAAGCCAGCCCAGCAGATGGGCAGACAATCAGCACAATACCAGAGAAAACCCTTTTCACGATTTTGTCTCAGTAATCCTGCAGGAAAAGCAATCTGGCAGATATACACAAAATTTTGCAGTAAACCTTTCAAAAATTACCCAAATTCGCAAAAATTTATAGCTCTGGTACAGCCAAATTTAACAATGATTGCAGTAATATTTTTCGAATTTTAGAAACTTTGAACTTTGCTGTAAGCAGAAAGAAAATTCTCTCATGTAAAACAGGAAATAAAACTCTTAATGATTAACCCAGGGCCAAAACCAGCTAGGCTCTGCAAAGAACAGCCTGTGGGAGTCGGCTGGTTCAGCCCAGAACTTCCCCAAACGCCCACAAATACCCTTCACCTAATGGTTTCCTGCACACCTCAAGCAAACATCAGCAAAGAGGGCAAGAAATGCTGCTAGATTTCAAGAAATAATGGAGATAACTGCCACATTTCCAGAAACCCTACAACATGCAAACCCTAGCACGTGAGCAAGATACCTGTACTCACAATGCTCTGAAAAAAAAAACAGCTATTTTTAACTGCTGAAAACTGAAATATGCAGAAAAGCAAACATCTCACAGCAATTCCAGAGAGTATCACCAGCCAGTTTTGAACCCCAAAGTCTTCTTTATTAATCAGAAATCAGATTACAAGAGAGCTTTCAGTACAGACTCACAGATCAGATAAAAACTCTAAAATGACCCCCTAAGACCCTATATAAAGGAAATGATCCCAACAGCTAGTTTTGCATGCATTCACAAAATATTATTATTTTATTGCTTAGGGTTTTTGCTTTATGTTTTTTTTTTTTTTTTTTTTTTTTTTTTAATTTGTTATTTATTTTATAATTTTATTATTTTTATTCATTTTTTAAATTTTTAAATTCATTTTAAGATGGATCATCAAACTAAGCCGTTGGAAACATCACCTAGGACCTAGGACCTAGGACTCATGAGGGGATTTACAACATTTTCAACCCTCAAGACACATTTCATCATGATTTTTTATTTTTTTTACAACTTACATCTCAAAGGGATGAATCCACTTAATACAGACCCTCATAGAACACCCAGTTCTGCGACACAGCTATAATCTAGCAGATTAACATGCTAGGATTCTCCTAAAGTCCTAATAACAAAATGCATCCCGGCTTTGGGGTCGGGTTTGAAGGAAAACTCTGCCGATCCATGGATCGGTGAGACTAAAAACCTCCCGGGACGCAGATCATCATTAGAAAGTTAGGTCCACCTAGGCAATTTTACATACATGACTCTGATCTGCTTAGATTATTTACAATTCATACATGCAGACTGGGTTTACAACAAAAATGATCAAGCTGTTGATGACTGTAGGCTGGGACGGACACGTCGCTCAGGAGCTACCCCTCTCTGCCAACAGAAAGGAGGTGCACTGCATGGGCAGTTGACCAGTAGTGGTCAACATCTGGCTCTACTTGGGGACACGTTGCTGCACTGGTAGGAATGTGAGAATCCAGAATCTGCATCCATACAACACACAAATGAAAATAAGTAGCGTCCATTCCAAAATCATCATATACATTAAGTACAGGAAAGATAAAAGCTCTTCATTTATTGACTAACTAATAACATGAAAAGTAAATCTAATCCTAAAAACAGAAATGAAATGCTGAAAAGACAAGGAGTAGGGATAGAAATACAATACAAAAGATGCCCCATGGCATCAGATATCATCTCTGAAGAACAGCTTGAGCATTTGGCCGTTCACTGGTAGATCAAGTGGTTCGCCATCCAATCTGCTCAAGTAGAATGAGTTTGGCCCAGCTATATCTCTAATGATGTATGGTCCCAGCCACAAGCTGTCAAACTTCTTATGCTTTCCCGGTTTTTCATTTTTGCGGTCCCAAAGTAAAACCATATCTCCAACCTGCAAAGATCTAGATCGAGAGCATTTATCAAAGCTTTTCTTAATATTAGATTGATTTTTACATATAGTCTCAAAAGCTGTCCGACGAGCCTCATCCAATTCCACAATCTGATCTATCCTATTCTGAACAACATCTTTATTATCGGAAAAATTTTGGAGAAGCTGATAAGCTGGCAATCTTAGGTGCACAGGTAAGGTAACATTTAAGCCGTAAACCAATTCAAAGGGGGATTTACCAGTAGATTTCTTCTTAGTAATTCTGTCTGCCCACAAAGCGTACTTGATTTTGCTGTCCCAAGATCGCTTGTTATCTCCTACTATCTTCTTTATAATGGTTATGAGATTTTTATTACTTGATTCAGCCAAACCATTACCCTGAGGATAGTAATTCGACGAATGAGATAAGACAATGCCATATTTGAAACAAAAAGATGTAAACTCTGAAGAACTAAAAGCCTTGGCATTGTCCGTAGTAATCTTAGCGGGGACACCAAATCTAGTAATGATGTTATTCTCAATGAAATCCATAATCACCTTTTCAGTGGCATTCTTAGCAGGAATGGCTTCGACCCATTAGGTGAAATAATCTGTAGCGGTCAAAATCCACGAGTAGCCATTGCTAGAATTTTCATGGAATTTCCCTATGAAGTCCAGACCCCAATGCTGAAAAGGTGCCTCCACAATAACAGGTTGTAGAGGAAGGGCAGCAAGCTTCTGCTTCCCAGTGAACAGCTGACAGGCTTGACACGTTCTAACAAACTTGTGCACATCAGAAAAAATCGAAGGCCAATAATAGCCAGCTCTCAGGATTTTGTGGGCAGTAGTTCTAGCGGCATAATGACCACCACAAAATCCTGAATGAAATTCGGAGATTAATCTTTTGGACTCAACATCGTCAACACACCTAAGCACTATGCCCTCTGGATTTCTCCATCCAAGGCCATCCTTCATAAGGCAGTACTTAGTGGCTTTTAGTCTAAGAGCCCTTCTCTTATGAGCGACTAAGTGGTTAGGACATGCAAGGTTTGTTAAGTAGTAAACTATGTCCTTATACCATTCATGCTCAGCTAACCTTCTTAATTCTGGTGAAGATAGATCGTCAAGGCAGAACAAACCAAGAGTCTTTTCATTACTTTCAGCTAACATTTGAGCTAAACCTTGGCCTTTGATCAGCTTAGTGGGTCTAATCTCTAAATCATACTCCTGTATCTTAGTAACCCACCTAGCACGAGTCCCTAAGCAATCAGTTTGAGTTAATATGTCCTTAACAGCAGAATGTGGGACGAAAGCGATGATCTTAGAATAACCCACATAAGTTTTAAAATGCTTAAGAGACTTGACCATGGCATAAGCCTGCTTTTCCATGGTATTGTACTTCAATTCGGAGTTTTGAAGTGCTCTACTCATGAAAGCGATAGGTTGCTCATGACCATCTTTATTCTTTTGAAGCAAGACACCGGCAATGGTATCCTCAGAAGCGAAAGAAAAAATCATGAAATCTTTGGAGTAATTAGGACTAACAAGGACAGGAGCTTTCGCGATAGCAGACTTGATTTCTTGGAAAGCCCTTTTGCCCTCTTCCTGCCAGACAAATTTCACATCTTTCTTCAGAAGACTTTGAATGGGCTTAGCTATTTCCGCATAATTCGGGATAAATCTTCTAATAAAATTTATCTTTCCAAGGAAAGACTGAAGGGACTTGAGGTTATGCGGGAGAGGAATCTTTTGAATTGCTTCAACTCGTTCAGGATCGACCTTGACTCCTTCCTTAGAAATGATATGACCCAGAAGTTTCCCTTCAGTTACCCCAAAGACAGATTTAGCCGGATTCAAAGAAATTCCATATTCTCTGCATCTATCGAAAACCTTCCTAAGATGATCTATATGGCTGATACCATCTTTAGAGAAAACAGTAAGATCGTCTTGGTAAATTTCGATGATTTTCCCGATTAACCCTTTGAAGGCATAATCCATGGCCCTCTGGAAAGTAGCCCCAGCATTTGTTAACCCAAATGGCATTCTGATGTATTCAAAAGTGCCCCATGGTGTTGTGAATGTGGTCTTGTGTCGATCTTCCTTTTTAACCCAAACTTGATTATACCCAGAAAAACCGTCTAGCAATGACATCATTCCAGACCCAGTTACTCTTTGCAACAAAGTTTCCATTTTTGGCAAAGGGTAATTATCCTTTTTGCATGCTAGATTAAGGTTCCTAAAATCGACACAGAGTCTTATTGTACCATTCTTTTTCCTGACAATTACTAAATTCGAACACCATGTCGAATGCCTAGTTTGAGCGATGATCCCTGCTGCAAGCATTTTCGTAAGCTCTTTCTGGACCAGGGGGGCTAACTTAGGATTAATCTGCCTAAGCTTCTGCCGGAAGGGTCTAGCATTTTCGTCCTTTAATGGAATAGTATGCTCCATAATATCTTCCCTATAGCCCTTCAACTCATCATAGGAAAAAGCCAAAACATCTCGATATTCACGAAGTAAATCAATTAACTTTTTCCTTTCCTCCAGACTAGTACCTTTACCGATTTTAACCATTTTCGGATTTTCAGAAGTACCAATGTTAACTTCAAGGTACTCGCCTGGGTCCAACTTGTCTTCTTCTCTCAGCTTCGTGGCATCATGCCGATCAAAATGTTGCTCTAAGGCAACCACATTTCTGGGAGTGGGATTTATGATACGTCTATGATCTAAAGACCCATCCTCGTCAGAAACTAACCGGAAATCCTCAAACTCGTCTAAACTATTGAGAAAACGAACGACTTGCTTTTCATCATTAAAAACTTGCCAATGTTCTGAGTTGTCTGGGACAGATGGTCTGAATATTACCTCCATTTTAATTTTATCGTTAATTAACTCATCGGACAACTGGAAAGTGGTAGCAGCTACGGCAAGCTCATCTGCCGAACTATTTAGCTCTCTAGGAATTGCTTCAAGGTTAAGGGCATCGAAGTGCTCCATAGTATCCCACACAACATTTCGATAGTTTCTTAATCTCTGATTTCTACATGTGAATTTGTTCTTAAGCTGCATGATAACCAGATCGGAATCCCCCTTTATGCTAAGCAACTTAATCTTCAAGGCTTTGGCCAATTCAAGGCCCAACAATATGGCTTCATACTCAGCGACATTGTTGGTTGCTTCAAATTCTAGACGATAGGCAAACTTGAATACGTGACCAAGGGGAGACTTAAGCACAATTCCAGCACCCTTACCATGACTAGAGAACGCACCATCGAAATACATATACCAGACTTCATCTTTAAGATTTTTGACCTTTTCGTCGGGAGGAGTTATGAAGTTAGACAGTATAGCATAGTTCCCAATGTCAGATTGCTCTCTAATTATTTCGTTATGAGGCTTTTTAGGATTTTCAACATGAAATTTCCTCTCAGGCTCTCTATTTAGTCTAACGAAACCGTCACCGCTAGGAGAAGGAATCATAGCGTATGACCAATTCATCTGAATGCTTCCCCCTAGATCAGAGGCCCACTTCCTAGACAACAGCATACCCCAAGCATCAGGTACATCAACGACAACAATATCCATAACAACCATGATGTCTGGATAAACCGAAAGATGAACTTGCAAATCCTTGATTAAACCATGTACTTCGATTTTCTTAGAATCCATGGCACATATATTATAGTAGGGTCTGGAAACTCTTAAGTTAAGCTGTTCCATAACCCTTTTAGTCATGACACAAGCAGATGCACCTGAATCCAACATGCAGTTATTCAATTTATACCCATTGACTAACAAGGTGATAAAGAAGGGTTGATGATCCTTGTTATCAGCATCTACGCTTTGCAGGTAAATAGGAGCATCCTGATAGTCAACCTCACGAATCTTCTGTTGAGAAGCATTGACTTGAGGACCCTGAATTGCTTTTAGTAACTTGTCTCTTTGGGAAGGGATCTTAACACTCTCAGATACGGGAACCCAGATTTTAGCATTATTAAACCAACTCCCCAAATCGACATCTATTCCAGAGTTTATACCAGGGTTTAAAGTTCGAGGAGGAATTTGATTCCCGCTCTGATCTTTATCCCTTCTCTGGTATGTTAAACCCTTATCTCTAGCAATTTCCAGAATTTTCTCAGGATAGGGTTTCTCACCATACAACCTAGCCAAAATGTCATCTTCGTCTTCAAGGTTATTTATATTAAAAGCAGATTGAGGATTCCCAACATCATAGCTCCTTTCCTTAACGTCTATCCAATCATTCATAGGCAAAGGAAACTTGCCCCCTACTACGTTTATTTGCTCACCTGTCCCAAACATTCCATTGTCTAGGAGTCTTCTGATGGTGGGACAGGAGGACTCTTCGTGAAAAGCATCGCAAGCACGACAGTAAGGAGGAGCATTATCAACCAGATTAGTAAGCGGATTAGGAGGCCTCTGCTCACTGGATTGACCCTTTCTTTGCCAGTTACTATTTCTGTTATTATTATTTCGTGGTTGAAAATTTTGCGATTGCGCTCTTTCCATTTGAATCAACCTATTCTGCAAAGTGTTTATCTCCTTGTTATGATTAATTTCCATGGTTTCAATTTTCTGAAGCAATTTGAGAACAAGTTCATTTTCAGGCTCTTGGACTGCTTTTCCCTTAGGTTCCTTCAGTTTTGTAGCAGCCCTGTCATAACCTGGGATTTCAGACTTCCCAGAAGCTGCCTTGTCCTTCTCAAGTTCTACAGCTAAGGCTTGGCAATCTCGATAATCAGTAAGTTTAGCACGCCTTAACTCATAAGATGGTTCAGGACCAAAGGCATCAATATAAAAATCTTGGAGAGTTTTATCTGAAGGTTTATAGTCTTGAGGTAATTCTCTAATAATACCATTAAACCTTCTATTGAATTCTTCAACAGTTTCGTCTTCTCTCTTTTTCATCAGAGTAAGAGCTCTTATAAGATGTCTTCCCTCCCTCTTATCTCCATATTTTTCTCTAAATGAATTAATGATTGATTGTAAAGAGTCAAAAGAATTAGGAGGTTTTTCTGTAAACCAGTCATGAGCATCACCTCCTAGAGTCAAGATAACAAGGGTCATCCTGACATCTTCATGATCAAAATCAGGAGATCTAGCATACTTAGCCATCCATATGTTGAAATCTCGCAAATGGGAATTAACCGTAATGGCATTATCTCCATGAAAGCTAGGCAATTTGTCTATTCCAACAGATGGAATATCATTGGGGGCTCCAGGAATGTTAGAAAAATCACAAGGGCCCAACAGACTCATGGTGCTACGCCTAACTCGACCCCTAAAGAGCAAATGAATGTCAGAAAGGGCTTCTTGTCCAAGATTTGTAAGGAGCGTACGAGAAGCGAGTTTGTGCGATCGCACCCTGTAAACCTTTTCAGGATCAGGAGTGGGGTTGCACAGACTGCCTGGATGTCTTCTAGTGTACACTCTTGCAGATAATATGGGAGGTGGAGTCGCCACTTGAACAAGAAGTTAAGCACAGACAAGCTTGGAATGAAAGAACCAAGGACAGAAAAACTCTATCCCCGGCAACGGCGCCAAAAAATGTTGTCGCGCGGATTGACACGACAACGCTCAGATCGGGGGCTGTCACTCTGATCCCCGATCCCTCCTTTTAAGCCTGTCTCCCACGGCTAAGGGGGGTAGACCCTGAGGAAAGATGAAGGCCCACTGCCAAACAGTTGGGCCGGGAGACGAGATGCACTAAAATGGTTTTATTGATTTGAAAGACCAGTGCCTTGTTAGATTGGACCTAAATGATTGCTATCTAGTTGATATAAGAGCATAAATCATAAACAGCAATCACCATTCATCAAATGACAGAATAATGCTTTAAATATCCAATAAAAACCACAAAGTTCCTCGAATAACGATATCCGGCAAACTAAGAGAAATAAATTGCTTTGAATAACAGCGAAACCAGATACTTATTTCGTATTCAGACCACAGCACGAAAGATATACGATGATAAACAACTGAAGGTGGTAAGAGCAATTCTCCACAAAAAGAAATTTCCACAATATTTTCAGGCAAAAAAAACAAATTTAAGGCCAAATTTTCCAACTAAACGCCAATCCTAAATTTTTTTTTTTTTAAAAAAAAAAAGGAAAACTAAAAAAATCTAAAATTTACAAAACTTTTAAAAAATCTATTCAAACTGAAACTAACTATAACAAAAAAAGCTTTTTACTATTTTTTTTTATTTATTTATTTTAAAACTGAAATAAAAAAAATAAAATCTAATTAAAAAATCTAATTAAAATCTTAAACTAAGTAAAAGAACAGAAACTAAAAATTTGAAACGAAACCCTTCCTTTACTTTTTTTTTTTTTTTTGAACTTATGTCATAACAAAACTTTAACAAAACTTAAAAAAACTATGTTTTTAAAAAAAAAAATATAAAGTGATGTCCTAAATCTAACAACGATATGGCAAACAAATCCAAAATACACGCAATGGTCACATATGCGTAAATTTAAACACGCTAACCCTAGGACTACGCTAATGGCAGCAGATCGAACGTATTCGACAGCAGATCGAACGTATTCGAAACCACAACCAAGACTTGGAACCGAATATTAAACCTGACAGAGAATACGCAGACGGGTTTATTGCATTTTCTAATACCAGAGAGAGAATCGAGACACGCTTCTTTCAGCAAACGGGGTCGAATGGAAACTCGGGAAGTAGCTGAAATTACCTGATCACATTTGCCATGGTGCACCCGGCGACTGACCTCAATCCATACGCTGAGCTGAGAGAAAAACCGATTTAGACGTGCTGACAGTGACAGCCTATGGCAATGACCGAGTCTGATTAACGAGCTGCAACTTTGAAGCCGCTGTTTGCTTTCGTGAAAGGAGACTGGGCACGGTCTTGTTGTTTGCTGCCCTGATGCCAAACGCAGATAGCTATACCAGAACTGTGACAGTATATAAGTGGACAGAGAAACTTTCAAACGGATCAAACGTAACCCTTTTCTATTTTGCTTTACGTTGTGGGTGCATACGAATGGCCATTACAGTCAGACCAGTCACGGATTCAACAAATATGCTCAAACTGGAAAAGCTAAAGGCGGCAGCAACGATTTTTAAAAAAAAGAAATATCTGGAGATAGTGATACACAGAGATTACTTGGTCTCTGAAAGATTGAACTGCAACCTCACCTGATGACAGATATCCTGTGTCTTTTAAATGCTTGCGAATATTAAATCAGTCTGCTTGATCTCTGTTCCGGAACAGCGTTTCCTCCGAAGCTTAGTAAAAACCCCTTAACTGGACTATGTTCCTTTCAGTGCATGGTTTGTGGGACTCAATCCCTCAAAGCCAGCCCAGCAGATGGGCAGACAATCAACACAATACCAGAGAAAACCCTTTTCACGATTTTGTCTCAGTAATCCTGCAGGAAAAGCAATCTGGCAGATATACACAAAATTTTGCAGTAAACCTTTCAAAAATTACCCAAAGTCGCAAAAATTTATAGCTCTAGTACAGCCAAATTTAACAATGATTGCAGTAATATTTTTCGAATTTTAGAAACTTTGAACTTTGCTGTAAGCAGAAAGAAAATTCTCTCATGTAAAACAGGAAATAAAACTCTTAATGATTAACCCAGGGCCAAAACCAGCTAGGCTCTGCAAAGAACAGCCTGTGGGAGTCGGCTGGTTCAGCCCAAAACTTCCCCAAACGCCCACAAATACCCTTCACCTAATGGTTTCCTGCACACCTCAAGCAAACATCAGCAAAGAGGGCAAGAAATGCTGCTAGATTTCAAGAAATAATGGAGATAACTGCCATTATTCCAGAAACCCTACAACATTCAAACCCTAACACGTGAGCAAGATACTTGTACTCACAAATTACAATGCTCTGAAAAAAACAGCTATTTTAACTGCTGAAAACTGAAATATGCAGAAAAGCAAACATCTCACAGCAATTCCAGAGAGTAACACCAGCCAGTTTGAATCCTAAAGTCTTCTTTATTAATCAGAAATCAGATTACAAGAGAGCTTTCAGTACAGACTCACAGATCAGATAAAAACTCTAAAATGACCCCCTAAGACCCTATATAAAGGAAATGATCCCAACGGCTAGTTTTGCATGCATTCACAAAATATTATTATTTTATTGCTTAGGGTTTTTGCTTTATGTTTTTTTTTTATTTTTTTATTTTTTTAATTTGTTATTTATTTTATAATTTTATTATTTTTTATTCATTTTTTAAATTTTTTAATTCATTTTAAGATGGATCATCAAACTAAGCCGTTGGAAACATCACCTAGGACCTAGGACCTAGGACTCATGAGGGGATTTACAACATTTTCAACCCTCAAGACACATTTCATCATGATTTTTTTTTTTTTTTACAATTTACATCTCAAAGGGATGAATCCACTTAATACAGACCCTCATAGAACACCCAGTTCTGCGACACAGCTATAATCTAGCAGATTAACATGCTAGGATTCTCCTAAAGTCCTAATAACAAAATGCATCCCGGCTTTGGGGTCGGGTTTGAAGGAAAACTCGGCCGATCCATGGATCGGTGAGACTAAAAACCTCCCGGGACGCAGATCATCATTAGAAAGTTAGGTCCACCTAGGCAATTTTACATACATGACTCTGATCTGCTTAGATTATTTACAATTCATACATGCAGACTGGGTTTACAACAAAAATGATCAAGCTATTGATGACTGTAGGCTGGGACGGACACGTCGCTCAGGAGCTACCCCTCTCTGCCAACAGAAAGGAGGTGCACTGCATGGGCAGTTGACCAGTAGTGGTCAACATGACTTATTTAGATATGAGCATAGATCATCTCCTATAACGATGAGATCAGTTGAAGACATTCTGCTTCAACCAATATCTATCATCGTGTGGCATCTAGTCCTCTTGTTGCATCACAGCATACTGCACCATGCTGCACTAATCATGATTATTATCATGCTGCCCATGTCCATGATCTTATCATGCTGCCCTTCCTGTCCATGATCTCATCCGCAACCGTCATCATCATCAAGCTGCCCATGCTCATGATTACATTCATCATGATGTTGTCCATGCTCCATGCATCATTGTGCTTCCCATGCACATCATACATCATGCTACTCATATGTCATGCATCATGCTGCTTATATATCATGTTGCTCAGATGCTGCCCATATAACAATTTATATGTTTTCACCTGTGTGTAGATATGTCCATTTTGTCAATCTCGTACATTTGCTGCATATGACAATTTATATGCATTCTCGACCAGCGTATATATTACTGCCCAGCATCCAGCGTTTATGTAAGATTGTCCAACGTTTATAAACACTTTTATAAAATTGTCCAGCATATATGCAAGACTGTCCAGCGTTTGCTCAGCGTACAACATTTTCCCAACGTCCAACGTTTATATTATTTCCCAGTGTATTGATTGTCCAGCATTTCCAGCGTATACCTGTATGTAGATTCCAGAAACTCGAGTTTTGTTCCTCTAACCTACAGGCTTCATATATATTAGTTGCAGCTAACAGCGTTCCATTACAATGTCCTTCCATTATAGCGTATAACTGTACGTGGATTTCGGAGAGCGTATTATATGACTGCGTGCTACAGCATGAACCACGCTGCCAGATCTAGGGCTTGCGTGATATATATGTGTCCACGCATCTTTGCCTGCATCCTGACTGCGTTCCAATAAATATCTTCATTCCCCGTATTATATGACTGTGTGGTATATGACAGCGTTCCAAGTGCGTGGTCTCCACATGTTTCTTCAGAACGTATTTCTTTGCTGTGTTAATATGCCAGCGTATATGAATATATATATGTGACATGACTTGTGCATTAGAGTTGTGACCGGCATATTAGCTCCAGCGTGACCTTCATTGACTGCGTGTAATCCTTTTTAGCTGTTCTATATACCTGACTGCGGCTTGGCTTCATATACCTTGGATCTCTTCGGCCCACTGATCTATGACTCCTTAACTCCTATTGACTGCAGCTTACTGTGGCTGTTCTTTGTTCCTTTGAGACTGCGGCTTAGGGTGGCAGATTAGGGCATCATACTAGTCCTGCGTTCAGATACTAGGGCACTTCTTTTGGATCTTTTCTCCATCAAACCGAAAACAGGATGAAGAGAGATCACAAGAGTGTGAGTGAGTAGAATGAGTTAAAGTCTCCTTCTATTTATACTAAAAACGAGGATGATGAATAGACACGTCGGTTGGGCTTCTAAAGCCTACATAAGAGCTGGTCGGCTTGATAATAATTACATAAACAAAATAAATTCATATCTCCATAAATACTTATCGGAATCGGATGATCTTTGGATCAATCCTACACCTCTCGACGAGAGGGATCCAATAAAAATATCGGCTGCCATAAATAAACCGACCCACATGGAGTTTGGCCCTAGTTGCCAATTTAACAAGAACTTCTCACTTCAGAAAATTGATTTTCTTGATCTCAGTGTGTCTTCCAAATGACCCTCAAGCCCCTTCTTATATCTTCTTGTTGGACAACCAACGACCTAGATTAAATCTTAATCAAAGGCTCAAATTGTTTTGGCTTGATCCGTGTCTTTTTCTAGAGTTTTACCCATGATTAGATTAATGCCCATTAATATTTTAATTTTCCTAAATTTAGACTTAGGAACCCCATTAAAAATATTAATTATTTTAATAAAATCACTTTTGTGTAGAATTTCCCAAAATGCTTTCTAGGTTCTTTGGAATACATGTGCCCAAGCCTCCCTTCAAAATTTGAAACTTAGAGCACATCCGATGCTACCCCAAACCAACACTCCCTCTTAGCAAAGAATGTGCTCTAGCAATACACTACTACTACATACTGCTCTGATTTTGAAGCATCATCCTCTACGCTGTTGATGTATGACATGTTGTCCACCAACTACTGCACTATTGTTGCTACTGTACTGCTGCCTTTGACACTACCACTGCCAATGCTACATCTATACTACAACTCCCTCTCAAATGTTGCATCTGTTATGCTGCTAGCACTGCCACTGCTAACACTTCATCCGTTTTGCAACTCAATTGTTGAGAGAAGCAACTGAAAAACACCCAAAACTAGACAAGTATCCAGTGTATACACCTCGGTGCTGAAATCATGATTGCTGCTAGTCCCACGTTGTCTTCAGAAGCCATTGCGTTGCTGAAGCTCTACATTGTGCCTCCACGCACTGCTGCCTCTTTGCTCTACGCTGCTGAAGCTCTGCTCTGTGCCTCCACGCACTGCTGCCTCTTTGCTCTTTGCTGCTCAAGTTCTACCGCTGCTAACTACTACATCTGTCGCTCCAAAACTCCATGGTACCAACTGAAAACTCCACCATCCCGCTACCACTGATCATGAGCTCTCTTAGCAAGGTGATGATCTAAGAGGTGGGCTTCTCAAGGTTCCTACCCATCTGTAGCTCTATCGAACTACAGTTCTATATCAGCCAACCTCTCTCTTGGAGGTATCTTGGTTGTCATGGCGAACTGCTCCTCCTGTTCAATATTTGCGGCTGCAAATTTAGGATCATGCTTCTCATCCTTGGCCTTTTTCTTCAAAAGACACTGGGATGCATAGTGGCCCATCTCGCCACATTTGAAACATTTCACCATAGAGATGTCCTTCTTCCATCTCTTTTGCCCCTGCTTTCCCTTTGATGCAAGGATTGTGTTATCCTCCTCCTCTACTTTGGGATTTGACCCACTGTTGTTGTTGTTTCCGTCAAGTTTGACCTTGACCAGGTATCTCCTCAGCTCTTCTTGTTTCAAAACTGCCCACATTTCGTCCCAATTTGGAAATGTTGCTATGCCCAGGATACTCTGGACGAAGACTTGCCATTCATCCGAGACGGAATTTAGAGCCAGTCTCACTAACTCCGAATCCTAAGGTGTGTGCCGTGCAGCCGACAACTCATCATGGGTCTCCTTCAGTTTCGTGAGGAATGGATCCACACGGTCTCCCTTTTGTATCTGCGTAGATCTCAACTTCTGTTCCAAGTACATCTTTCGTTGCTCAGAAGATCCGTGATACAATGTGGCCAAGGCATCCCACATCTCCTTAGTATTCCCTTTGCTAGCAATGTGACATACCACATGATCCTTGACTCCATCTAGGATCATCCTCTTCGCCTTCGCCATCTCAGCTCTGTACTTCTTCAGCGGATCTGCATCTACAGGGACAACTACCACACTATCAACATACGTCTTGAGGGCATGCTCATCTAGAAGGAAGGACATTATAGCCTTTCAGATGACGTAGTTGGAAGCCCCGTCCAACCTATCCTGATCCCTCAAGCCACTGGTTGCCATATCTTCTGAAAAATGTCAAACAACTCGCTCTTTCTCCCTACTGCGTAGCTCCTAGGCTGGCTTACACACTCCTTGATGGCACTGGTAAGTCTACTGCTCCTTTGCTGCCCAGCAAATGAGAAATATTGATTTCCTCGGCAAGAAATCACTGAGGAAGTATTCCCTCACTATGTGATCTGCTTCCTTTCGACGGCTTTTCTACCCAACACTTAGCTTGTAGAAAAATGTGTCCCTCTAGCTCTGTGCTGAGGCTCTTCGTGGCTCCCTTTGCCTCGGCAAATTCTCAATCCAGCAGTCTTACCTCTATGTCAGCTCACTCAAAGAGAGACAACCCCAAAAATATCGCCCTCCTGACTAGAACTGTGCAATCCCTCAAGGGATTCGAACTACTACTTGCTACAGCAAGTTGGCCCTAGCTTCAGTGCTAGATCTGCTCTTTCTTGTTTCACATCAACAACTCTGATACCATGTGAAAACTCCTAGATCTAACAATCTCAGGAATCCTACTACAGCCCACTGAATCTACTTCACCTAGATTGTAAATTACATTACAAACTTATTTCAGATTTCTTCTTGAAACATTGAAGCAAATTACTGAAGCAGCCTACACCACATTAAATATGATTCCGAAACATAGAAACTGACCAAGGAAATACAAACATATAGGACACCGTTATTTTTGGACAAATGTCCTCGGAAAAACCCAATGCGGAAAAACCAGTGCAGCAGCTCTGAGGGTTTTATTATTATGCAGGAGAAAATCTGAGTACAATTCTAGGATGCTCAACTAGCAATCCGATACAGAGAGAATACTGGACAAAAGAATGGTGAAATGACCTCACCCTGTCACTGGGAGAATCAGTGATTGATCCTGCTAAACTGGACGCTCTGCATCACCCTCTGCGTGGCCTCTGCGCAGAACTCTGTCACTCTCGAGAGTTTTCGCGTCACCCCTGCTGGGTATTATGCTTCCTCTCCTCTGGATTCTCTGTTGGCTAAGAAAATCGACCTTTTGCCTCTTAGACTCGCACCCTGTCTTCCGGCAACTGAAACTCGACTTCCCTTAGCAGGAAACTCGATTTCCCCTCAAGGACCGCGCTGCCTCTACGTCAGCACTGCGTGGGCCAATGTCAGCCTTCCTCTGGACATCTTTCTGTCCTCCCTCTGTAATCTCTGGAAATCCCTTGTTCCATATTCTCACTGCCTCTCTGCTGCAAGAAATCTCCTCAATCAATTTTTCTTCCTGAGAACTTCTCACTTCATAAAATCGATTTTCTTGATCTCTCATTGTGTTTTCCAAATGGACCTCAAGCCCTTTATTATATCTTCATGTTGGACAACCAGCGACCTGTATTAAATCCTAATCAAAGACTTAGATCGTTTTGGCTTGATCTGTGTCTTTTTCTAGAAGTTTAACTCATGATTAGATTAATACTCATTAATATTTTAATTTTCCTAAGTTTAGACTTAGGAACCCCATTAACAATATTAATTATTTTAATAAAATCACTTCTATGTGGAATTTCCGAAAACGCTTTCTATGTTCTTTGGAATACATGTGCTCAAGCATCCCTGCAAAATTTGAGGCTTTAAGCACATCCGATGCCACCCCAAATCAACAATTTCCTCATCTGGGTTCGAGATATTTCACCTAGGTTTTGGATAGCTTGCATAGCAAGGCCAAGTTCTATCAGCCCTACTCATTTTATGTACCTAATTCTCATCATTAATAAAATGGTTTGGTTTGTTCTACTAGATTTCTTGGTGTTCTGATTTGTTTTTGTGGTTTTTAATTTATCTTATTGTTCCTAGTTCATCGCTTTGGTATTTACTGTTAATTTCCAGTTAGGAATATTACATACTATTTCTAACACTCCCACTTAATTACGACTGTATGCCTCAACATTAACTTATCATGACTCAACTATGCCTAAGAGGCTTACAATAAAAAATTGACTTAATCATAACTTGAACATGCCTACTAGTCTAAGTCTCAGCTAGGCTTACAATGACTCAACACATTTCCTATGTTGGATTTTCTTTTTCATTTCTTCCAAATTCTATACCCTTGAAACTGCTTCATTCTCTGTTGTGTTTTCTTGTTGTAGGCTCCACGTTTCTTTACTTGTTTCTACTGTAATTTTTCTTTGACTTCTCTTATATTTGTTCTGAATCTGTCTTCTACAACTTCCTCTTCAAAGACTTGTTTACTTATGCAATGGTGCCACAACTCTTCATCATCAAATTGTGAACTTTGCTCTACTTCTTGCGATTCATATTCTTGATCTTCTTTCTACCATATTTTTTGATAGCATAATTTAATCTCTTCTTGAATTCATTGTTGAAAGATTGTTTCAATGCTTTCTTCTTCGTCTTCAAAAACTTCCAATCTCCTTTCCTGCATCTTTTTCTTCATCTTCTCTTTTAGCTATCACTATCATTGGTTTGTCGTCCTGTTTATGTGAAAATTCCTATGCCAAAATCCCTACTGCAACAAACTGATGTTATTTCTCCTACTTGTTTAAATCATGCAAGTTATTTACTGTGTTCTATGGTAAATCCCGAAGCAAATACATCTGCAACCTTCACTTAATTTACATATATGCGAAAACGAAATATTGAGCAAGAAAGAAAAATACAACACATAGGACAATTATTTTCGGACAAACAGTCCCCGGAAAAAACCAATGCGGGAAAACTGGTGCAACAGCTCTGAGGGTTTATTCTCATTAAGTAGTAGCAAAATCTGAATACATTACTGAATACCTCACAGGGTTATTCAGTTACGGAGAGATACTGGCAGAAGCTTTGTGAGTTTACCTCACACAATCACTGAGAAAAGTCCCTAATGTTCCGACTACTGGATGAGATGCCCCCCTCGCAGGCTCTGCGCTGCCTCTACGATGTATCAGCGTCAACCCTTTCAGGCATTGTGTCACCCAGCTGGGAATTCTATCAGAAGCCCAAAGTCACTGCTCTCAGCCTCCCAGTATCACACCTCGGCTTTCGGCTGCTGAAATTGACCCTCTGCTCTGATTTTCGACTTTCTCTCTCTACCTCTGCATCACTTCTGTGCGGCCCTTCTAACCCTGCGTCAGCCTCTGCGTCAAGGCTTCTGGATCACTTATTACCTATCTCTGCTGATGTATCTCCGATTGATAATCTCTCTCTCCAGAAGCTGCTATCCCAACCCCTCAACTACAAGAGATCTCCTCAATCAATTTTTCCTCCTTAGAAGTTAGAACTTCTCACTTCAGAAAATCGATTTTCTCTCTCTATGTATTTTCCAAATGACCCTCAAGCCCCTTCTTATATCTTCCTGTCAGACAACCAACGACATAAATTAAAACATAATCAAAGGATCAAATCATTTTGGCTTGATCCGTGGCTTTTTCTCAAAGTTTCACCCCTTATTAAATTAATACCCATTAATATTTTTATTTTCCTAAGCTTAAACTTAGGAACCCCATTAAAAATATTAATTATTTTAATAAAATCACTTTCGGGTGGAATTTCCCAAAACACTTTCTGGGTTCTTTGGAATACCTATGCCCAGGCCTCTCTGCAAAATTTGAGACTTAGAGCACATCCGATGCTACCCTAAATCAACACTCCCTCTTAGTGAGGAATGTGCTCTAGCAATACACTACTACTACATACTGCTCTGACTCAGAAGCATCGTCCCTGCGCTACTGATGCTGACATGTTGTCCATTAATCACTGCGCTACTACTGCAACTGTATTGCTTCCGACACTACCTCTGTCAACACTGCATCCGTACTACAGCTCCCTCTGCATTTGTGCTACTATTGGTCCTGCTACCCAGCACTACATCTGCACTGCAACTCAGTTGCTGAGAGAAGAAACTGAAAACACCCAAAACTGGACAAGTATCTAGTGGATACTCCTCAATGCTGAAATCCTGATTGCTGCTAGTCCCATGCTGCCTCTGAAGCCATTGCGTTGTTGAAGCCCTGCACTGTGCCTCCTTGCACTGCTGCCCCTCTGCTCTGTGTTGTTCAGTCTCTGGCTCTCCTAGCCATTGTATCTGTCGAATCAACACTCCATGGCACCAACTGAAACCCCACCATCCCACTACTCCTAATCATGGGCTCCCGTAGCAAGGTGATGATCCAAGAGGTGGGCTTCTCAAGGATCCTGCGCATTTGTAGTCCACCTGACTACAACTCTATATTAGCCCACCTCCCTCCTGGAGGTATCTTGGCTATCATGGCGAACTCCTCCTGTTCGATCTTTGCAGTTGCAATCTTGGGATCATGCTTCTCATCTTTGTCCTTTTTCTTCAAAGGACACTGGGATGCATAGTGGCCCATCTCACCACATCTAAAGCACTTCACATTGGAGACGTCCTTCTTTTGTCTTTGTTGCCCCTGCTGTCCCTTCGATGCAAGGGTTGCGTTATCCTCTTCCTCCACTTTGGGCTTCGACCCACTGTTGTTGCTGCTCCCATCAAGTTTGACCTTGAGAATGTCTCTCCCCAGCTCTTCTTGTTTTAGAGTTGCCCACATCTCGTCCCAATTTTGCGACGCTTCTCTGCCCAAGATACTCTGGACAAAGATCTGCCAATCATCTGAGACGGAGTTTAGAGCCATCTCACTAACTCCGAGTCTTGAGGTGTATGTCCCGCAGCTAACATCTCATCACGGGTCTCCTTCAGTTTCGTGAGGAACAGATCCACTCACTCCCATTTCTGCATCTGAGCAGATCTCAACTTCTTCTCTAAGCACATCTTTCGCTGCTCGGAAGATCCCTGATACAATGTGGCCAAGGCATCCCATATCTCCTTCCAGTCCCTTTGCTAGCAACGTGGCACATCATGTGATCCTTGACTCCATCCAGGAAAATCCTCTTCGTCTTAGCCATCTCAACTCTGTACTTCTTCAGAGGATCTACATCTGCTGGGACAGCTACCACATTATCAACATACATCTTGAGGGCATGCTCATCTAGCAGGAAGGTCATCCTAGCCTTCCAGATGGCATAGTTGGAAGCCCTATCCAACTTGTCCTGATCCCTCAAGCCACTAGTTGCCATCTCCTCCGAAAACTATTGAACAACTCCCTCTTTCTCCCTACTGCGTAGCTCCTAGCCTGACTTACACACTCCCTGATGGAGCTAGTAAGCTGCTGCTCCTCTGCTGCTCAGTAATTGAGAAATTTTGATTTCCTCGACAAGAAATCACTGAGGAAGTATTCCCTCACTATGCTGTGTTGCTTCTTTCTTCTGACATTTTTTCAGTCTGGCAAAGCTTCCCATTGAAAAATCTGCATCCACCAACTGCTCCTCATGCCGAGGCTCGGCGCTGCACCCTCCGCCATGGGAAAATTTGAATTGGAAGCTCTTTCTCCCTGTCAACTCACTCGGAGAGAGACTACCTCGAATTTTCAGCCCTTCGGCTAGAAATGTGCAAACACTATGCGGTTTCGACTTGCTGCCTCCTGTAGCTTTTGGATTTCCCCTTCTGTTCAGCGCTGGGGTTTCTGGTTCTGCTCTTCTTGTCTTACTTGCACTAGCTCTGATACCATGTGAGAAGTCCTAAGCCGGATTCCCTACTACAGCAAACTGATGTTACTTCTCCTACTTGTTTAAATCATGCAAGTTATTCACTGTGTTCTATGGTAAATATCGAAGCAAATACATCTGCAACCTTCACTTAATTTACATATATGCGGAAACAAAATACTGAGCAAGAAAGAAAAATACAACACATAGGACACAGTTATTTTTGGACAAATAGTCCCCAGAAAAACTCAATGCAGGAAAACTAGTGTAGCAGCTTTGAGGGTTTATTCTTATTAAGCAGTAGCAAAATTTGAATACATCACTGAATACCTCATAGGGTTATTTAGTTACAGAGATAAATACTAGTAGAAGCTTTGTGAGTTTACCTCACACAATCACTGAGAAAATTCCCGGATGTTCTGGCTACTGGATGAGATGCCCCTAGCAGGCACTACGGTAGCTCTGTGTTGCCTCTACGCTGTATCAGCGTCAAACCTTTCAGGCACTGCGTCACCCAGCTAAGAATTCGATCAGAAGCCCAGAGTCACTACTCTCAGCCTCCTAGTCTCACACCCCGACTTTCGGTTTCTGAAACTGACCCTCTGCTCTGATTTTCGACTTTCTCTCTCTTCCTCTACGTCACTTCTGCGTGGCCCTTCTGGCCCTTTGTCAACCTCTATGTCAAGGCTTCTGGATCACTTACTGCCTCTCTTTGCAGATGTATCTTTGGTTGATAATCTCTCTCTTCGGAAGATGCTATCCCTGCCCCTCAACTGCAAGAAATCTCTTGAATCAATTTTTCCTCCTGAGAACTTCTCACTTCAGAAAATCGATTTTCTCTATCTCTCTATGTATTTTCCAAATGACCCTCAAGCCCCTTCTTATATCTTCCTGTTGGACAACCAACGGCCTAGATTAAAACATAATCAAATGCTCAAATCATTTTGGCTTGATCCGTGGCTTTTTCTAGAAGTTTCACCCCTGATTAGATTAATACCCATTAATATTTTAATTTTCCTAAGTTTAGACTTAGGAACCCCATTAAAAATATTAATTATTTTAATAAAATCACTTCTGGGTGGAATTTCCCAAAACTCTTTCTAGGTTTTTTGGAATACCTGTGCCCAAGCCTCCCTACAAAATTTGAGGCTTAGAGCACATCCGATGCTACTCAAAATCAACAATTTACCTGCACGCTCAAAATCAATGTTAAAAACATATTCATTATGCTATGCAGTGAGAATTTTCACCTCTTCCTCTTTCTTCTCTGCCTTCTATTATTCTTTCATTGCATAATAATTTTCATTTTCCATTTTTTTACCAACCTTTGTTGCTACAAACATGTTGTCTACCACTTCGCTTCCAGACAAAAGTGGGCTTTTCTCACCAAACAAAAACATTCAATAAGAGGTTTTTGTTGCATCATGTGCAACCACTCATCACTAGTTAATTGTTCTTCATTAAAATTAACATCAATATAATTTTCATCCACTCTATGGTGGGATATTCGAACATGCATGTGCTCATTAACAATTTCATCTTCACCAAATTCATCAGTTGCTATTGAATTCACGAGAGATGTACTCTCTGTTTCACAAACCCTTACCTCATATGACAAACTCTATTTGTCATTCTCAAACTTAAATTTCTCAACCTTTGATGCAAAGATTTCATCATTAGCTGCAATATTACCAACTATATCACTCATGTTATTCTCTGCTTTACTAAAAACTTCACCATCATCAACAAGGTTTATTGCTGGATTCACCAGTTCACAACTCACTTTGCAATCATCATCCACGTGTCTCATCACAGTGGGATTCATCATCATCTTCACCATCCACATTATAATGGAGTTCTCGAGCAGTTATATGCTCATGCTCTGCTTCACGCACAAAGACTTCATCTTTTCTTTTTGCAATTTTTTTTGCGTCTTCTCCATCCATATGCATGTTTGCATCATGGGTTTCACTTTTACAGTCTTCACGACCATCATTCACATTTGAGTGGGGTTCTCCAAGTTCTGTTGTCCTCCCAGAGTCTTGCTCATTTAATCTCAAACCTATAGCTAACTTCTCTATTGATTCTTCAACAAATTATGACACAACTTGCTGCTACATGTCACCTTCCTTTATACCAAATTCTGCTTCCAGGATCTTCCATGCTTCCTGGGAAGATGTAGCTTTTGCTACCTTGCACAAAAACTTCTCATCCAATGCTTATTTTATAAAATCCAATACTTAAGCATCGCATACTTCATCATATGGGTTATTAGACCAATGCTCAATTAACTCTTTACATCGAAGAGAAGTTTGCCTTTTGACAACCCAAAAAACAAAATTTTTACCACTAAATTTTGGCATTGTTACCAGATCCATTTTGATACATTCATCCTCAAATTGTTCTGCCTGATTTGCTTGTCTTTTAGATTCCTCGGTTGCAGCGAGAACCTCTATGAGCTCTTCGAAATACTCTGACGCTTCCTTTCGATTTCTTTTCTTTGTCTGCTTCAGTCTCACTTTGCCACCCATGACTAATGTCTTTGTTCTGTCTTTTGTCTTCTTTCCTTATTGCATGAGGCTTCTCTCCATATCGCCCCTGAAAAAAGAAAATGATTTTCAATATGCACCCTCATAAGGCACAATCTTCACCAGATTCACGTATCCTTATGATACAAAGGGATTTTTCCTAACTCAACACGCTGACATGCTTGATAAAAAAAAAAAAAAAATTACAAACTGACGCATGGCTATGTTATCAATATCACGGTGGCACTTTAGACCACTCACAACCATTGACAACTATTTCCACCTCCTCTTATGGATCACAACTCTCCGAACCACATGGCCCTTTTTTTTATAAAACTCAGATAAATCCTTTCAAACAAAATCCTTAAATAAAACCCCTTTTATTGGCTCAAATAAAACCCTTGTTATAATATGCACCTTTGTTTTTTTAAAACATATGTGCCCCACTAAATATATATATGGGAACAAACTCCAATATCTCCAACCTTTACAAAACAACTCTTTCGAATAAATGTTTCTAAAGCTTTTCAACTAGGATAGTCTTTATCCTCTTAAAATAAACCCTTGTAATAACCTTTTTAATGCATCAATCCAAAATATATCATGTAACATGCTTGGTAATTGACTTTCTCCTCTTTGACTGCACAAGACTTAAGAAATTCTCCCCATAAATAATCTCCAATCATTAAAAAGAAAACCTTTAATAAATGAGCCAAACCTTTAAACTTGCTAATGAGGCATGAGATAAGGAGGGCCATGTTAGTAACGCCCCTTAAGACAATGATGGCCCACGTTAGTGCGCTAACGCACCTGCCAATGGAGGAAGTCTGTGTCAGCGAAAAACCAGGTAAGTTGAAGAGATGTAACGCGACTTACCCTGCGTCTCTCCTATGTTATAATGCGAATTTAATAGTTTCTTGAGTGCGTTACTGCAACACCCTTCAAACAAAAAAATCTTATTTTCACGCAGAGTACAACTGCGAATTCTATGAGACCTTAGCTCTCCCTTGACTCTTTTCTCTTGATATGGTGACATCTCTGCAGGATCTTCACCTCCTTCTAGCTCCTCGGATCATGAAACTCGATCTCAACTTTGATACCAATCTGATGGAAAGGTAGAGTAGGAAAACACAAAATACACAAAATTAAACTTCTATTCACAAATATTTCTCACATTGGCTTGTCTCTCTTCTTGCCTTTTGGCTTTCACACATTACAATGACCCAACCATAGGTATATAGGGACCACACTTACTAGATATGGGATCATGCAAACTCTAACTCGACTTGCCTTTTCTCTAGCTAACTGCTCCTTGCAAACTCACACTTGACTTCTAATATTGGACTTGACTTAACTCAACCCATCTCTTCATGCATACGGAAATAATTACTATTTCTAACAATTTGAAACTAAACAGGGAGATAACAATTTCTCCTACCCACCACCCATGCTAAATCCAATTAGCAAATTTCAGTTATTTACCAAGTCAATCTTTTGGAAATTACCAAATAATTTCCATATAAGTTTCCTTTTTATTAACAATTTTAATTTTTTCGTTTTAAACTGCAAGGTTTAGGCTTGCAGTGATAGCGTTAGGGAGTGGATATTTTATCTCTTCAATGAACAATAGATCTTTCACATTTTGGATTCAGATGAGAAAATGATCTCACACTAGTTTGGATAAAATGCTTGATTTCTTTGACTATCTAACAACAAAATGTCAATGTCTAAATGTTTTTTATTCATACTAGTTCCTTGCCAATCACTTTTGTTCCACTGACATGTCCTGCTTCACCTACTTTTCAGCTTATTATGCGGAGGTTGCTGGACTTTATTACAATATTTATAACACTAGTAACGGGTTCAAGGTACATATTTCATTAAATCTTTCTTTTAATTAATGATCATTAATGCAAAAAGAAATATATAGCAATCTCTTAGTACAAAAGATGAGTGCATTATCTTGAGCAAAAAAATATGAACGAAAAAAAAATCTCTACAAGAGTAATTTTCCTTTTCTTAATTTGTTTTGCACTTAGAATTGGTTCACCTCCTACTAGTAAAAAGAGATTAGGACACTGCTCCCATGGGAAGTATATAAAAGGTGCTATTTAGAGGAATCTCTGTTTTGCAGACCTTCTTTTCTTCCGAAGATACAAAATATTTCGTATAAATAGTATTGTTCTTGTGGTCTCTGAACTTGGAATTCACCATACCATCCAGTATATTATTGATCAAAGTAGCATGCATTAGAATGTATATGTTTGTATATTTTACATAAAAATATTGTTCGTAGCCCTATTTGTTTTTCATATAGAAAGAAAGCAATAAATTACGTTAACTCAACAAATGATGAAAATTGATGATTGGGATAAGTCAATATTTGCAGTTAATGCCAATAATAATATTAGAGTAAATATGGGTCTAAAATGAGCCTTAAGAGAAAAAATATGCTTAATGTGTTGGAATTCAAAAATCAATAGAATTTCAAAAAATTGGATCAATGAACAATAGATCCAATAGAAATATAAAAATGATAATATATCTATTTTTTGTATGGAAATAGTCAATTACATATGATAACCTTGTATTGATGTATGTTGCACGGGAACCCATCCCTACCAAAAAATCTCTCGTACCCTACATTCCCGCGTACCAAGAGATTTTATAGGGGTTGGGAACATCCCCAATTTTTTGGGGACTTCATTAGGGACTTGGGGACTTCCAAGCCATTCCCAGTCTG
Organism: Pinus tabuliformis; assembly: GCA_031772625.1. Lineage (NCBI taxonomy): Eukaryota > Viridiplantae > Streptophyta > Pinopsida > Pinales > Pinaceae > Pinus > Pinus tabuliformis. The sequence continues at coordinate 1,451,958,056 of CM062819.1, read as the reverse complement.
TCCTAGGTAGATTTTGGGGACTTTTCGGGCACTGTTCCGCTGGCCCTAAGGAAAAAACGGTATGTCTGACCCGATTTTGACTGGGATTAGTTTGCTGTTTGGATGGATTTTCTTGCTGTTTTGGATGGGCTTTTAGCATGAAAGCTTCAATATTAACTGTAGGAAACAGTAAATAATTTGTTTCAGTAATTAACAAATAGAAGAAGTTTAATTAGTTGCTACAGTAGGGATTCTGGTTCATGGAATTTTCACATGGTATCAAAGCTAGTGCAAGTGAAGCAAGAAGAACAGTGCCAGAGAACCCAGTGCTCAGCAAAAAAGGGAGGTTGAAAAAGCTGCAAGAGGCAGGAGTTCGAAACCCCAGAGGGTTTCCGCAGTCCATGCCGGAAGGGCAGAATTTCGAGGCAGTCTCTCTCTAAGTGAGTCGACAGAGAGAAGGGCTTCCAGAACGAATTCTTGTTGTGGCAGAGGGAGCAGCGCTGAAGCCTCAGCGTGAGAAAGAGCTGGTGAGACGCATTTTTTTGCAGGCAGTTTGCTGGGCATAAGATCGTCAGAATAGAGAGAAGAAGCACGATTGAGGGAATTCTTCCTCAGAGGACTTCCAGCCAAGGAGTCTGAATTCTCACTTGCTGAACAACAGCGGAGAGGGGAATATCTACAAGCTCCAACAGGGAGTGCGTAGTCCAGTCTAGTCCTGAGCAGAGGAGAGAAGAGGTTATTTGAAATTTGCATTTAGCAGAGATGGCAGCCACATCTCCAGGAGGGAGGTGGGGAGATTTGGAGCTGTAGTTTGAAAGAGCTACAGATGGGTAGGATCCTTGAGGAACCCACCTCTTGGATCATTACCTTTCTACGAGAGCTTAGTTTTGTGGTAGCAGGATGGACTAGTGTCAGATGGTACCGAGGAGTGTCGGAGAGACAGTTGCAGTTGCTAGAAGCGCCAGAGATTGAGTAATGCAGAGCAGGGTTGACAGCAGTGCAAATGGCACAGAGCAGAGGTCAGCAACGGCGAAGAAGATTCAGAGGGTCAGTGCAGAGACTAGCAGCAACCAGGCTCCAACATTCACATGGTATCATACTGAACACAGTTAGTTCAGTAATTTGGGATGTTTTCCCATTGCTGATGCAGTAGCAACAACAATTTGTTTGCAGTGGTAGTGCCAGCAGCAGCACGGATGCCGAATTTCAAAGGGAGTTGCAGTACGGATGCAGTGTTTACAGTGGCAGAGTTAGCAGCAGTACAGATGCAGCGTTTGTGCAATGGTTGGTGGACAGGATGTTAGACATCAATGGCGCAAAGGGAGATGTTACAGAACAGAGTGATGCTTCAGGAAGTTGCATTGCTAGAGCACATTCCTCGCTAAGAGTGAGTGTTGATTTTTGGTAGCATCGAATGTGCTCTAAGTCTCAAATTTTGCAAGGAGGCTTAGGCACATGTATTCCAAAGAAACCAAAATGTGTTTTGGGAAATTCCACTAGGAAATGGTTTTATTAAAATCATTAATTATTTTTAAAGGGACCCTAAGTCTAAACTTAGGAAAATAAAATAATTAAAGGGTATTAATATAAATTTTGGTGTAACTTCTAAAAGAAGACGAGGATCAAACAAAAATGATGTTAATTGTTGATTAGTTTCTAATCTGGGCCGTTGAATGTCATTGAGGAGATTCTTTAAGGAGGCTTGAGGGTCACTTGGAAAAACACACAGAGAGAGTTCAAAAGATCGAATTTCTTAAGCAAAGCAGCTGCCAGAGAGAGATTCGAAGTGAGCCTTTGCTGTGAAGGGCAGGGATAGTATTCGAAGGGAATTCTTCCCGGTCGAAGAATACTCAACAGAGAAGACAGAGAGAGATCCAGCAGTGGCAGCGCAAAGCCAGAGAGGTTGACGCAGAGCTATGTAGGCCCACGTAGAGGCCGCGCAGAAGCCAAGAGGAGGTCCAAAAATCTGGTGGGAGATCGATTTCTGTGGCTGGATTCTGGGGTGTGAGACCGGGAGAGTAGAAGTCATATTTCCAAAGGCAAATCGAGCAGCCGGGGAAAGTGACACAGTTTCTAGATAGTGAGACGTTGGAATGACGTAGAGACAGCCAAGAGCTATTCACTCAAGGGCTAGATCAACCAGGATTTCCAGTGATAAGGTGAGGTGATCTCACTTATCCTTCTGTCAGTGACATTTTTCTATAATTGGATTGGTGGGAGGGCATCCAGTGATTGTCTTCAAATTTACTACTTCATAATAATAAAACCCTCAGATCTGTTGTACTGGTTTTCCCACTTTGGGTTTTTCTGGGGACATTTGTCCAAAAATAACTGTTTCACTTGTGTTGTATCTTTCTCTATTTCTCTGTTCTTGTTTTGGGCATATTATTAATTGGTGTAGGCTACAGTGTGTTAGCTTCAATATTTGTTTTAGGAAGCAATGAACAATTTGTTTCAGTAATTAACAAATAGAAGAAGTTTAATCAGTTGGTGCAATAGGGATTCTCGTTCACAAAATTTTCACATCTAATAGGTTCATAATCTAAGTGATAAGTAGATATTGTTCTCATCATTATGTTCTAAAGTTGTTCTTGTGCCTAATTACTAAAGTAACATCAACATAAGAGGCTTTAAATACATTGAGAAGCTCTAATAAGCATTCTTGGATAATTGATATTGCTTATTTTGTTTCATTGAGATAAAGTATTCTATAAAGTGCTTCATTCATTTGTTATGGTCATCTTGTGATCTTGTGTTGAGAAGTAATTTCAAAATTGTCATATTGAAGCATTTTACATATTGTAATCTCATTGAAGCAATCACTCGTAATCTGCACCTTTATTCTAAGTTAGAAGTGCATCTATAAAATATACCTCTAAGCATAAGCTTGGTTGTAAAAGAGATAGGACCACCTTCTTCACACAATTTGAGAAGTCTAGACCCTCATTCACAGTTAACATAGGTGACCTTGCAGTTCTCTTGTGGGCAATCCCTTGTAGGAACGGAGGCACTTAGGTGGTTAGAACTCCATGGGAGGTATCATTAATGAGGTCTTAGCCTCCTTCCTTTGGGCTTCTCTCTACAACTTGCATTCGAGACTAGCTTCAAACGAATCAAGAGGAAGAATTCACCTAGACTAGGAATCTAATTAAAATTGTCTGAGATCTTGCATCACACATTAGATTTAGGTCCCGCACTTCATTTAGGATATATCTTGCATCTTGCAGCAACTGTTCATCCAGTAAATGGGCATATTAATATTTATTTGTGCAAGTAATTAATCTTGAATGTGCAAGTAATTAATCTTGAATGCATTGGTCTCCCACTTATATCTTAAAGAATCTAATCTAATTGTGCTTAATAATCATACTTGTTGCTTAATTTTAACCAAAGTTGCTGGGCCACTCAGTTATAACTCCTAGACTTGTTGGTTCCCGACAAGTTTCTCATCATCTCATCCATAGGGACTACCCCCCTTAGCCTGCAGTAAGGAGATAACTTAAATGGAGAGGGTAGGGATAAAAGTGATAGCCCCTGCCCTGAACGTTGTTGCATAAAGGTGTACAATTCGGGCAACAACAGGACCCAGTGGTCCTTTGGACCCAAAGAGGGAAGATGATGAAATAGGTTGTGGAGGGGAGTGAAAAATGTGGAACGTGAAAACAAGACTGTGCTACCAAAATCTTGGTTTCCCAAGTAGTTCCCATCTTAGAGTTATGAGCTAGTAGGGGAGATCCCATGGGACTAGCATTGAGTATTAACCCCCCAGTTAAGGTAAGAGAACAAGAATACAATCAAAACTCTTCTTCCTTTCAAGTCACCCAATAATCCATACCCAAGTGTGCCCAAGAAAAACAAGCATAAGCACCTAATTGCATTATGAAAAATCATACTTTTAGGATTGGATGGCCCACCTTCAAACATACGATCTCGACAGATGGGTGAGAGGACATATGACTAGTTCGGGGAGCGGAGACATCTGGCACAACATCGGCTACATTGGTCGCTGTCAGGGGTTGCCGGCTGTTAGCTGAAGACAAATATAGGAGAAAATTTCTCCTATGGGGTAACCCACTAGTGGTGGGTAACATGGCCATATATGCTTTTATATTTATTTTAGCAACATCAACCTATTAGGAAAAAGTTTATGGGCCCTGGCTTAGAGATGTGGATTAGGGTGCCAATACCAGTGACAAATGACAATCAACCCAAAGAATCGAAATGAATATTAGGGATAGATGGAAAATGACAAGTATTGATTACCTTGGGCATGCTATATCAATTAGTGCCTCCTATCCATGCCCCTCATGGATAGTGCAAAGAAAATACCTCGTGGGAGGTTACACTAGACTAGGGTCAAAGGATAACCTCCCAAGTGAACTGTGGAGACAAGGGTACAATCAAGGGCATTCAATCATCCAACTTAACCTGTGATCCATATTTGAATACGATTAACGTTAAATGAAAACACATGATTAGAAAAATTCTTAGTGTACCCTCAAATAGATGGCCCACCTTCCTTTAAGAAGTATGCTAGATGGGAGAGAGTATTGACAACAATAAAGTTATCTATGAATCACCATAAAACTGTTGGTTGGCTAGCTGACCAAAGGGGAGAAAATTTTTCTTTTTTGGGTTGCTCACTTGGGTGGTTAATGTGATGACCCATTTCAGTGTATAACCAAAAGAGTATTAGCATGCATACAATGTGTGCATATGATAGCTACATATGCACACATCATATGTCTTGCACTAGTATATTTATTAAATAATTAAGAAAAAGTTAAATATTGATTAATATATATGTATATAAACATATATTTATATTAATCAAAGTTTTTAATATCATAAACATTACTAACTATTAAATTTGTTATTATAATTAAAAATTTATAAATAAATATATATATATATATATATATTATAAAATTTTATTAAAACTTTATAAGAAAAATTAAAAAATAAATAAATAATAAAACAAAATCATTAAAGTTAAACATGACAAAGACTTTAAAATTTATATACTCACCTCATTCTACACGTTGTTGACCACCACGTGTCAACTTCCCATAGTCGTACACCCCCTTTTTTCACAAAAGGGATAGCGCTTAATCGACATGTCCGTGCCATTCGACAGTCATCATCGACCTGATCATGTTATGTTGTAAACCCAGTCTGCATGTGTGAACTGTAAATAATCTTAGCAGAGTTGAGTCATGTATGTAAATTGCCTAGGTGGACCTAATTTTCTAGTGATAATCTATGTTCCGGAAGGTTTTTTGTCTCACCGATCCATGATCAGCAGAGTTTTCCTTTAGCCTAACCCCAAAGCCAGAATGAACTTTGTCATTAGAATCTTAGGGGAATCCTAGTGTGTTGATCTGCTAGATTATATGTGTCGCAAGACTGGGTGGTATATGAGGGTCTATGTCAAATGGGTTTTCCCCCTTGAGATGTAAAATTGTAAAAGTTATGATGTAAAGTGTCTTAAGAGTTAGAAAATGTTTTAATCCCCTCATAAGTCCTAAGTCCTAGGTCCTAGGTGATTTTTCCAAAGGCTAAATTCGAGGATCCAAAAATAAAAAATAAAAAAACAATAAAAAATAAAATAATAAAATTAAAAAAATTAAAAATAACTAAAAAAATAAATTAAAAAATAAAATTTAAAAAATAAATAAAAAGTTGAAAAATAAAATAAAATAATAAAATAATAATAAGTCAATTTTTGAGAAAATAAATGCAAAGTTTTAATTTTTTAATATATTAACATGCATTTAAAATTCGACGGATGAGATAAAAAGAGATTTTGATCCTCATCGACGGTTGAGATCATTTTGACATGGATCACTTGAACTAGCCGTTGGGAATTTTTCCTTTAAATAGGGTTAGGGGTCATTTGAGATTAGATTGGATCTGTGAGTCTGGTGCTAAAGAAAGCTCTCTTGTAGTCATTTTTGTGCAATAAAGAAAAACTTTGGGGTTGAAAATCTTGCTGGTGTTACTCTTCTAGAAATGTTGTAAGATGTTTTATTTTTCTGCATAATTTTATTTTCAGCCATCGATAATAGCTTGATGAAGATTGATTTAGACACAAGTATCTTGTCTGATCTTTGGGGTTTGAATGATAGTTTAGATTCTGAAATATAATGGCAGGTATCTCCATTTGATCTAGATTTCACTATTGTTTTCTCCTTCTATGTTAATGGTTGATTTTAAGCTATGCGGGAAATCTTAGTTTTGAGTTTACCGGCGTTAGGGGAAGTTCTCGGCTGAACCAACCAACTCCCGGATTGTGTTTTCTAAAAGAGCCCAACTAGTATTAATCCCGGGCTTATCATCTGAAATTTTTTATGAATGCATGCAGGGTTTTCTGAAGTATCTCACATTAAATTTAAATTCTGAAAATATTACTGTGGATTGTTGACAAATTTGGCTGCTTAAGAGTCGAAAATTTGTAAATATTGTATTTTTTTAAACTGGTTTAGGGTTTTTAGTTTTCTTCCTTGCACATATTGTTTCTGGGTATTTTGTTTTGCCATTGCAGGTTACAGGTCTGGAGAATTTTTTGTGGGGTTTTCAGCAGGCAAATCTGCAGCAACAGGATCTGAAATTTTTATCAATTTTTCTAGAGAATTTTGTCATCTGTCTGTTGCTGCCTAGCGTTTCATTTTCATTGAAAAGTTTCGAAATTTTCTAGGGCATGCAATTTTTTTTTCTGCTACCGCACACGTGGCTTCCTTCTCCACGCTGCTCGCAGCCATCCCTCGCGTTCCTGCACCTACGGATCCCTCCTCTCATCATTGCCAGAGCAACATTCTCCTCGCCATTGCATCTTTCTGCCATAGCTCCTTCAAAACTCCGTCAACTATCTCATCCGCTGTCCTTTTTCTCTTTGCTGCAGCCCCATCCGACCTGCTTCCCTTCTCTTATGTGTATTCATTCCAGCACCTGCAAAAAAAAAAAAAAAAAAAAACACGCTGCCCCTCACGCATCGCCTGTATGCTGCAGCAACCATTTTTTTCTTTCTGCGCAATGCTTTCCTTGCCATCTGTCCACCTGCAATTTCATTGCGGCCAGCTCATTTCCCCTCGCGCAGTCAAATCCGCTCCAGCTCCCTCTGCATTCCTCACGTCCATCCTCACGCGACCCTCGTTGTTTTCAAGTCTTCCTTGCCCTACGCTGGCCATTTCTTCACTTAGCCGCAGTTCCCTCCACGACTCCATCACTCCTTCGACCTACAGCTTCTCCTATCCCTGATTTGCTCAAGCTCCTTGCAAACCTGCAAAAGAAAATGACAGCAATAAACAGTAATACACATTCGATTTTTATTTTTTTTGTGAAGTATGGGTAAGATTAAATAGGTTTCATTTTCGATTTAGCATAGTTATTATTTGTGTCTGGTTTATTTGTTGTTCACGTTAGCTTTTTTTTTAATTTAATTTTAGTTTAGATTTTCATTTGGTTTTAAATTTAGATCTAAGTTTTATTATATTAATTTTTAGTTTATTTATTTAGGTTATACGTATATTAAGCTTAGGATTTTATATATGAAAAATTAAAAATTTCATAAAAAAGTAAAAGTTAATAAAAAAGGTTCCTTTTTTATTTCTTTTAGAATCTTTGATTTTTTTTTTTAAATTTAAAAAATAAAAAAAGGTTTAAATTAGATTTGGTTATAGTTTAGTTTAGTTTTATTTTATTTTAGAATAAATTAAAAATAAATAAATAAATAAATTCGTAAAATCTTAAAAAGCTCCTTTTTATTAGATTTTAGTTTAGATTAGATTTTAAGTTAGGATTTTAATTTTTGTTCTATCTCATATTTTTTTTTAGCTTAGAATTAAAAAAAAAAAAAAAAAAAAAAAAAAAAAAAAAAAAAAATTGAAAAAGGGTAATTAAAATTTGGAAATTCTTTTTTAAAGTCTTTTCTTTGTTGTGATGAAGTTAATTGTGCTTAAAATGTTTATATCTGGAGATTAACTATTTGAAATCTAGTCAACGTTTAAATTTCGTGGTTGCTTAAAGCTTTTTAGCTTTTAAAATTTAGTTGCTGGATCCTTATTAAGGCGTTGTGCGTCTGTTGAATATCTTGCAATCTGCTTGGGTGATTTGATGATAAATGATCGTTTTACAGGGTTTATATTTCTGCAACATTTAATAAATAATTATTTAATCATTAACTCCATAAGGCACTGTTCTATTAACTTAATAAAATCAAATAAGTGCTTGTTTTCCCTCGTGTCTCCCAACCCAACTGGTCCATAGTTGGTCTTCATTCATCCCATAGGGTCTACCCCCCTTAGCCGCGGGAGACTGCTTAAATGGAGAGATTGGGGATCAAGGTGATAGCCCCCGGTCTGAGTGTTGTCGTGACAATCTGTGCAACAACATTTTTTGGCGCCATTGCCGGGTATACTTTATTCTCGGTGTTTCAACGACTTTTCAACATTCATCGTTCATATTTCTATCATTCATTTGAGCCAGCAACACCAACATTTTCTGGCGCCATTGCTGGGGACATTTTATTCTCGCCGTTTCAACGACAATCATCCTTCTCATTTCTTATCTTTTCATCTAGCCTAGCAACGCTAACATTTTTTGGCGCCGTTGCCGGGGACAGAGTTTTTTCTGTCCTTGGTTTATTCAACATTCATCTTCTCATTTCTCATCATTCTTTCATCTTTTTCATCTCTCATTTGAGCTGGCAGATTCAACATTTTTTTGGCATCATTTGGATCTTTTCATCGCCTTATCTTTCGTCATATTAGCAACTACTCTTCAGTTCGTTTCTTGTTTGGGTGGCGACTCCATTTCCTTTATTTTTCCCAAGCAAGAAGCCTCCCTTATATCTGTTTGTTTGTTTCTTTTTGAATCCTAGAATTAGATTCATTGTTCAAGTGGCAACTCCACTTCTTTCATCTAGTGATTTTCATGAGCAGAGATCTCGTTCTATCATCCATTTGGTCCCTCGTTATTCATCATGGATTATTCGTTTAAACCATGTCATTTTACTGATAATCTCCATGATTTTCCGGAAGAGGCCATTTCTAAATTATTTTTGTTCTCAGGTGGTGATTCAGTCGTTGTTAGAAAACATTTAAACAAGTTTACTTGTGTAATGATCATATATTGTAGACTTCCTCAATATAATCATGAAGATGTCAAAATGTGTCTATTTGTCTGTTCTTTAAAGGGTGATGCTTTGAACTGGTTTAATAATTGTCTTGAAGATTCTTTCACTTCTTTACAAGACATTATCGATGCTTTTAAAGATAGATATGGTGATCCAGATAGCTCGCTTTGTGCCCCTAAAATTGTGCAATGGAATGAAAGTAATCTTGTAAAAGGTCCAGCTATCGATGAAAGATTTCAAGACAATTCTTCATATCAGAATGTGCTATCCACCTGTACCATTGCAATCAAATCCATGATAGTGGAAAAGTAGGGACAAATTGTAAAAACAGTGTTGACAATGAAAAGGAAGATCATAAGCAAATTATACAAGAACTAATGCAGCTGGTAAAAAATATGGAGATCAATCATACTAATTACGCCAATGATGTGAGAACTTTATACACCCACCGGGAAAAACGTAATAAGGAGATGGAGATCATGAAAATTAAACACTCTGATTGCATAACCGACATGCAAAATCAACATGCTAAGGAAATTGAGGCCATGAAAACTAATCGTGACATAGAAATTAGTTTTATGCAAAAAAAGTTATCAGGCTTAGAGGAAAATATGATGACCATGAAAGCTAATCATGATAAGGAAATTAATTCTATGCAAAATAAATTATTGACCATGGAAGAAGACCATGCCAAGGAAATCAGTGCTATGAAGGTTGAACACTCTAGTCAGATAGATGCCATTAAAATACAGGTTCAGAAATTTCAACAACTGTCAGAGGATGAAAGAAACCAGGGAACGTCAATAGATCAGGAGCCTCCTTATCTGTTACAGCAAGCTCCATCATATTATGAGGTCCTTTGTTCCACTGAAAAGTGGATAATTGAAGGTGACCTGGATAAAAGGGAAATTAATAATCAGATTGATGCTCACACGGTTAATCCACCAGTCATTGAAGATCAAGTTATAACTCATGGCACCTGTGAGATTGATCCATCATCCTTGGCAGGGCAGATGCAGAATGAAGAAAAATGCATCACGCATATCTTACATACTTCATCTGAGAGCTTTGAAGCAGAAAGTTCCACGTCATCAGTAATACAACTTGCCAGGAAGAAAAAGCGCAAGAGAAAGAGAATGAGAAGAAGATTTGATGCATCAGATGGCTGCGAGCAACTTGACTTTCGGATAGGAAAAACTCCTACCATATGTAGAATTGGACATGGAACATCCAACAAGTAGCCGATAGATTTTCCTGAAAGCAGGCAAATGCTCAGTATACACTATATTGAACACATCTGATGCCATGGGGCATCCTTTGTATTGTATTTCTAACCCTACTCCTTGTTTTTCAGCATTTTCATTTCTGTTTTAGGATTAGATTTACTTTTTCATGTTGTTAGACTAGTTAATAAATGAAGAGCTTATATCTTTCATGTGCTTAATGTTATATGATGATTCTTGAATGGACGCTACTTATTTCTATTGTGTGTTGCGTGGATGCAGATTCTGGATTCTCACATTCCTACAGTGCAGCGACGTGTCCCCAAGTAGAGCCAGATGTTGACCACCACGTGTCAACTTCCCATAGCAGTACACCCCCTTTTTTGCAAAAGGGATAGTGCTTAATCGACATGTCTGTGCCATTCGACAGTCATCGTTGACCTGATCATGTTATGTTGTAAACCCAGTCTGCATGTGTGAATTGTAAATAATCTTAGCAGAGTTGAGTCATGTATGTAAATTGCTAGGTGGACCTAATTTTCTAGTGATAATCTACGTTCCAGAAGGTTTTTGTCTCACCGATCCATGATCGACAGAGTTTTTCTTCAGCCTAACCCCAAAGTCGGAATGAATTTTGTCATTAGAATCTTAGGGGAATCCTAGTGCGTTGATCTGCTAGATTATATGTGTCGCAAGACTAGGTGGTATATGAGGGTCTATGTCAAATGGGTTTTCCCCCTTGAGATGTAAAATTGTAAAAGTTATGATATAAAGTATCTTGAGGGCTAGAAAATGTTTTAATCCCCTCATAAGTCCTAAGTCCTAGGTCCTAGGTGATTTTTCCAAAGGCTAAATTTGAGGATCCAAAAATAAAAAATAAAAAAAACAATAAAAAATAAAAGATATAAATAATAAAAAAATTAAATTAAAAAAATTAAAAATAACTAAAAAATAATAAAATAACATTTAAAAAAAATAATAAATTAAAAAATAAAATAAAATAAAATTTAAAAAATAAATTAAAAAATAAATAAAAAGTTGAAAAATAAAATAAAATAATAAAATAATAATAAGTCAATTTTTGAGAAAATAAATGCAAAGTTTTAATTTTTTAATATATTAAAATGCATTTAAAAATTCGACAGATGAGATTAAAAGAGAATTTGATCCTCATCGACGGTCGAGATCATTTTGACATGGATCACTCGAATTAGTCGTTGGGAATTTTTCCTTTAAATAGGGTGTTAGGGGTCATTTGAGATCAGATTGGATTTGTGAGTCTGGTGCTAAGGAAAGCTCTCTTGTAGTCATTTTTGTGCAATAAAGAAAGACTTTGGGGTTGAAAATCTTGCTGGTGTTACTATTCTGAAAATGTTGTAAGATGTTTTATTTTTCTGCATAATTTTATTTTTCAGCCATTGATAATAGCTTGATGAATATTGATTTAGACACAGGTATCTTGTATGATCTTTGGGGTTTGAATGATAGTTTAGATTCTGAAATATAATGGCAGGTATCTCCATTTGATCTGGATTTCACTATTGTTTTCTCCCTCTATGTTAATGGTTGATTTTAAGTTGTGCAGGAAATCTTAGTTTTGAGTTTACTGGGCGTTAGGGGAAGTTCTCGGCTGAACCAGCCAACTCCCAGATTGTGTTTTCTGAAAGAGCCCAACTAGTTTTAATCCTGGGCTTATCATCTGAAATTTTTTATGAATGCATGCAGGATTTTCTGAAGTATCTCACATTAAATTTAAATTCTGAAAATATTACTGTGGATTATTGACAAATCTGGCTGCTTAAGAGTCGAAAATTTGTAAGTATTGTAAATTTTTTTTAACTGGTTTAGGGTTTTCAGTTTTCTTCCTTGCACATATTGTTTCTGGGTATTTCGTTTTTCCATTGCAAGTTACAGGTCTGGAGAATTTTTTGTGGGGTTTTCAGCAGGCAAATCTGCAACAACAGGATCTAAAAAAAATTATCAGTTTTTCTGGAGAATTTTGTCATCTGTCTGTTGTTGCCTGGTGTTTCATTTTCATTGAAAAGTTTCAATATTTTCTAAGGCATGCAGTTTTTTGCTGCTGCCACACACATGGCTTCCTTCTCCACACTGCTTGCAGCGATCCCTCGCGTTCCTGCACCTACAGATCCCTCTTCTCATCGTTGCCAGAACAACATTCTCCTCGCCGCTGCATCTTTCTACCATAGTTCCTTCAAAACTCCATCAGCTCTCTCATCCGCTGTCTTTTTTCTCTTTGCTGCAGCCCCATCCGACCTGCGTCCCTTCTCTTATGCGTATTCATTCCAGCACCTGCAAAAAACAAAAAATAAAAAAACACGTTGCCCCTCACGCATCGCCTGTATGCTGCAACAACCATTTTTTTCTTTCTATGCAGCGCTTTCCTTGCCATCCGTCCACCTGCAATTTCATTGCGGCCAGCTCATTTCCCCTCATGCAGTCAAATCCGCTCCAGCTCCCTCTGCATTCCTCACGTCCATCCTCACGCGACCCTCGTTGTTTTCAAACCTTCCTTGCCCTACGCTGGCCATTTCTTCACTTAGCCGCAGTTCCCTCCACGACTCCATCACTCCTTCGGCCTGCAGCTTCTCCTATCCCTCGTCTACTCAAGCTCCTCGCAAACCTGCAAAAGAAAACGACAGCAATAGACAACAATACACATTCGATTTTTTTTGTGAAGTATGGGTACGATTAAATAGGTTTCATTTTCGATTTAGGCATAGTTATTATTTGGGTCTGGTTTATTTGTTGTTCATGTTAGCTTTTTTTTAATTTAATTTTAGTTTAGATTTTCATTTGGTTTTAAATTTAGATCTAAGTTTTATTATATTAATTTTTAGTTTATTTATTTAGGTTATACGTATATTAAGCTAAGGATTTTATATATGAAAAATAAAAAAATTTCATAAAAAAGTAAAAAGTTAATAAAAAAGGTTTAAATTAGATTTGGTTGTAGTTTAGTTTAGTTTTATTTTATTTTAGAATAAAAAAAAAATCGTAAAATATTAAAAAGCTCCTTTTTATTATATTTTAGTTTAGATTAGATTTTAATTTAGGATTTTAATTTTTGTTCTATCTTATATTTTTTTAGCTTAAAATTATAAAAAAATAAAAAAATAAAAATTTTGAAAAAGGCTAATTAAAATTTGGAAATTCTTTTTTAAAGTCTTTTCTCTGTTGTGATGAAGTTAAATGTGCTTAAAATGTTTATATCTGGAGATTAACTATTTGAAATCTGGTCAGCGTTTAAATTTCGTGGTTGCTTAAAGCTTTTTATCTTTTAAAATTTAATTGTTGGATCCTTATTAAGGCGTTGTGCGTCTGTTGAATATCTTGCAATCTGCTTGGGTGATTTGATGATAAATGATCGTTTTACAGGGTTTATATTTCTGCAACATTTAATAAATAATCATTTAATCATTAACTCCATAAGGCACTGGTCTATTAACTTAATAAAATCATATAAGTGCTTGTTTTCCCTCGTGTCTCCCAACCCAACTGGTCCACAGTTGGTCTTCATTCATCCCATAGGGTCTACCCCCCCTTAGCCGTGGGAGACGGCTTAAACGGAGAGATCGGGGATCAGGGTGATAGCCCCCGGTCTGAGTGTTGTCGTGACAATCTGTGCGACAACACGTAAAAGTGTTCTGCCAAAATCAAATCTAAGGAGGGCGGTGGAAGAAGGCAGTGATTGCCAAAAGGGGTTACTTATTCTGAGCATGCAGAGGCAAAGGGGGGATATTTTCTGGCTGGAGGAGGAGGACAGGGATGAGAGTTAGAGATCTAAATCAAAGTTGGGATTCCATTATTCCTGAAGCTTTTGGGCACGGGAAACCAAAATAATCCAATTGGGAAGTATTTTGAATCTGAGTACCAAGGTTGTGCTCAGCTTGGTTGGGTGGTTTTGGTCTTTTGGTAACAGAACGGGAGCAGGAGGAAATTGGAATTGTCTTCATGCTGTTTTCTAGGTATTCCTCTGTACTTAATTTTCAATTTCTATGTCTGATTCATGATAAGCTTAAGGCAAATCAAGGATGCTGATATAATGGTTAAGATAGATTTCTATTAGGCAAAATGAGGACCTCACAGTTAACAGGGCTCACTCATTTTATGATTTTATCCCAATCAAGGACAAGATCATTGACTTGAATTTTCTTATCAATGGATGCATGTTTATCAAACTAGCACTTGAAAATCCGCTGGTGAGCTGCAAATTTCTGCACTTCACTGTGATAATCAAGGACTGTTGAAGTTGGCAAAGAGCCTTGTTTTTCATGATTGAACAAAGATTGCAGAAGTTAATTGTTGCTACATTTTACAGCTGGTGAAAAATGAAGAAATAGTGCTGCAATATTGTGCAACACATGTGGACACTGTAGACATATTCACCAAGCCACACAGTCTAGATAGTCTAGATAAATTTGTGTGTTTTAAAGATAATTTTGGTATCTCTTCTAGTTTTACCATTAAGGAAGGGTAATGGGATATAATATGTAATTGTTTTATCTAATATGTTTAGTTAGGAAACAGATGATCAATTGTTATCACTTCATTTTCTATTTAATTATAGAATTGTTGGAATGTGAAGTGAATTCATTCCCTTCATATAGTCACATAAAAGGATTTTCAAAAATAAATGAAATGTGATATGAATGGTTTATCTCTCTCAATTTCTGTTGTGAATTGTCTGCTATTGTATGTAAATTATTAAGACTTCCCTTGTATCAAGAGAAAACTAACACCATAATATCACATATCTAAGGCATTATATTTTATAATCAGGAATTTTATGTTTTCCTTCCTATATATCACAATTTCCAACATATGCAACTTTTTAAATGCTCATGCAAATTCATGGAATCTTGTTCAATATCCTATGCTACTTGAGGCTTTCTTTGATGGAGTGAAAGACACTTGTATATAAAAATTATATGCAAGTACAGCTTGCACATCATAAAATTATTATTATGTTATGCTATTTCATTAAATGCTTGTTATAATAGGTGCATTGTAACATTTTCAGGTGACTATAAGTGGATACAGTCATAAGATGAGAATTTTACTGGAGAAGATTTTTGAAAAGATAGTACACTTCGAAGTCAAGCAGGATAGATTTTCCGTGATCAAAGTAAGAACTTATTTCAATGTCTTACATGTGATAGAAAGAAAATATGTTAATGTTCATTGTGCATAAATCCAAAAGGTGCATACATGTTCAAAATATACAAATATGTGATAGAAAGTATGGGACACATGAGAATACAGGTAGCAGGTAGATGTTAACCCAGGTTTGTTGTGATTTGTTTGTAGTTGAAATTGAATTTCGACTCTGTTGTCTCTTATTTTATTTTATCACACCGTAATGTAATTAAAGGGCATGTGGTGGAAATGTTTAAAGTCCTTTTATGAGGTTGTAATTAATTGGTGGGCAAACCGTTCAACTATTGTAGAAGAAACCACTTTCAGTGTAAAGAAGGATTCCTTTTTCAAATGGTGTGATCTCAAATGTTGGGCATCACCTGTACTCTTATGGCATATATATATGACTGTTGTACTACGTCAATAAGATTGTCCCTTTTTTGTATTCTCCTGAATATTTATCTATATGTTTTCCTACTTATCTAAGCCATTTGTGCACACATATTTGTTCTTTATGTCATTAGTTTATATTTGCAACCAAGAAAATCTATATTCAACATTAGTTTATTATGTTGGTGGACCATGTGTATGTTGACTGGAACACGTACATGGCCAATATTTAAAGAATTTATCGAATGAACCCACTCTAAAGTAGAATCCCATGCATTTGTATTGAAAAAGGTGTTGAAAAGTGTAACTAGGTTCGGTCTTCATAATGACATGTGTAATTGCGATTTTATGTAATTGATGAAAAGAAGAAAAATAAAATTATTATTGTAATGCTTGTCTCATGGGTTTTATGAGAAATGAATTTTATCTTAGTGATGGCTCCCATTGTGAGCTAGTCATCAAAGTCAATTTGAGTCTGTCATGTATGAAGGACCCTTCTTGGGCATGTTACATTTTGTATGAGTCATTAGATAAGTATAAATAGCCCTCCAAGACAAGCACATGCATCTCTCTTCAAGTTGGCTTCAAGATGAAATTAATAAACTCCTCCAACAGACATGTCGGCTCACCCTCTTCAAGTCGGCTTCAAGATGAAATTAATAAACTCCTCCAATAGACATGTCGTCTCACCCTCTTCAAGTCGGATAATTTGAGGAGGAAACAACTATAAATAGGGTTGCTTGGCATCACTTCTGGGACAGATTTTCGGTCATCATCTAGTCTGAAGTAAAAAGGTACGAAGTACAGCGAGGAAGCTCATTATCAAGTGAAGAAAAGAAGAGTATAATCCAAGATCTTTTCTGGTTTGTTTTAGGGTTTATATCATCTACATGTGTGAGGCAGCAAGAGTTTAGTTGCAGCAAAAGAAGCTGAGAAGAAGTAGCAGTCCTCCTGGCTAACCGAGCTAGAAGAAGGTCAAGTCTAGAAGGGAGGCTGAGACAAGAGTTGGAAGAAGGTCAAGTCAAGAAGGGAGGCCGAGACAAGCTAGAAGAAGACCCTATCCAAAGCGAAGAAAGTTGAGGCATAAGATAAGGTCTTGTGCATAAGCTAGGGTTTCTGAATTAGGATTGCATACCTAATTCAAGGAGGCCGAAGGTTTGAAGTAGAAGGAGGTCGAAGTGGAAGAGGAGCCAAGAAAAGGAAAGGAGCAAAAGGTTGATTGTCGTTGTTTAAGGATCTCATCAAGGGAACTTGTGTCTTGGCCTTGGAGTGGTGAATCGGTCAAGGCTCTTGGTCTTTGTATTCATCAATTGAAATATCTATAAGAAGAAGAATTTTTTCAGGTTTTCCTCTCAAGTAGGTGAGGTTTTGGCCCTGGATGATAGCCTATATTCTGTGTCTCTTGTCTCTTTATGGTTTATGCATTGGTAGTTGCTTGATGAAGAAGAACACTAATAACCTAAATAAAAGAAGATCCTAATCTAAAGAAGTAAAAAGCACTCACAAGCAGTTACTAATAGAAGAGAAATCAATTAATTGCTATGCCCTAGATTTCTCAACAAAAGGTGCCCCTGAACCCATAGGATTTCCTACTTATTTAAGCCATTTGTGCACACATATTTGTTCTTAATGTCATTATTCTATATTTTCAACCAAGAAAATCTATGTTCAATATTAGGTTATGTAATGTCCCTGCCATTTTGGTCATTTATGCTAAAAGGGTGACAATAGTATGTTATGTTTTGTAAAAAGGTGGCAATCAAGTACACTCAATTTAAAATTAAAAAGCATTATCAAGGAACAATTATAAAAAGGGACAAGTGGCTCATTTTTGGGGTTCACTCTAATTTATTAATTTCATCTACAGCAGAACCAGAGCTCAAGTGAGTTCAAGCAGAGAATTTCAAAAGAAGTTCTCAACTAGTTTCGGTGAACTTAAATGTCACCCTAGGTGGCCTCCAATTTCAGTGAATTTTTATGTCACCTTAATTGGATTTTCAATTGCCCAGATTGTGCTAAATCATTTGCAAGGGTTTGGGAGCCCAATTTTGGATAGCACTTTGGGAGGGCCAAGCTTCCTTCTTGTCGGTGGGATGAGTTTCCTTGCTAGAGGGCCGAAATCTTCACTCATTGAGGCTAGGTTACCAATTTCACAAGTGGGTCGATTTATTTATCTTTTGAGGAGCTGTACAAGCAATTCCAGGAGGGCCACATTCTCCATTTGCTCCACCAAGGCCAAGTTTGCATACATAATTATCACCTGGGACGAATTACTGTGTATGGGGACCAAGAACCACATCATTGAGGCCGAAATGAAGCTTCTCCTTGGTAGGCCATGTTCCAATTAAAGAGGGTCGAGTTCATTTGCAGCTGGGCTAAGTTTTGGCAGTGGGTTCTTTTACCCACCATTTTGTGGGTGATATCCCTAGGAGAAAATTTTCTCCAAGACAGTCCTTAGTTGGCAGCGAACAACCCCTTGCAGCCACCAACTAACTCGTTGTGTCGTTTCTCCGCCACCTGAGCCAGCCATGTGGTCCCTCACCCATCTTTCATGATTGTATGTTTGAAGGTGGGCCTCCCAAACCTAAATGTACACCTTGTCATTTGATAATTTAGTATTGTAGTTTGCTTATCATGGAAACTTCTAGGCATGGATTAATGGGGGGATTCGGTGAAAAGAGTGGGCTCGGTCTGTGCTTTTGTCCCCTAGACCTCTTTTGGATGTTACCCTTAGATCTTAGTCTCGTGGGATCTCCTTTACTGACCTTTGGGTGTTAGGGTGGTACTACATAGGAAACCCTGATTTTGGTTGCATGGTCCCTGTTACCCACCATTTTGTGGATTATATCCCTAGGAGAAAATTTTCTCCAAGATGGTCCTCAGTCGGCAACCAACAGCCCCTTGCAGCCACCAACTAGCTTGTTGTGCCATTTCTCCACCACTTGAGCCAGCCATGTGGTCTCTCACCCATCTTTCATGATCGTATGTTTGAAGGTGGGCCTCCTGAACCTAAAGGTATGCCTTGTCATTTGGTAATTGAGTATTGTAGTTTGCTTATCATGGAAACTTATGGGCATGGATTAATGGGGGCATTCAACAGAAAGAGTGGCCTAGGTCTGTGCTCTTGTCCCTTAGACCTCTTTTGGATGTTAACCTTGGACCTTATTCTTGTGGGATCTCTTTTACTGACCCTCGGGCTTTAGGGATGGTATTACATGGGAAACCCCAATTTGGGTTGCAAGGTCCCGCTCCCTCATCCATATATATTTCTCCCCTTCCACTCATTATAACCTCATTCATCATTTCTCCCACTTGGGTCCACATTCCTCCACTGGATCCACATAGGGTTATCTTTCCCTTTCCCCTTGACCGCAACTTGGGTTGGGCTTGGAATGATGCCCTGGCGGTTGATGCAGCTGAAAAGAAAATTAAAAGCATAATTGGCCACATCCAACAGGAAAATGTACCACAAAATGCAAAAGATGGTTGGGAAAAACACATTTACCACGTGGGCAAAAGCCAATACATGAGCTCTACCCCATCATCATGGCCATCACCTTGGTTCCTACAGGCCCTAGATGAGCCTCCTTTATCATTTAGGAACCCATGATTGTCCCAACCCCTAGTGGGCAATGAACCACCTTACCTTAAAGGGGGTATCCACTGCTATATCTCACACATCATGCTCTTACCCCTTGAGCCCCGAGCAGTCAATTAAAGAAAAATCATAAAAAGAAAAAGGCATATAAAGAAGGGTGGAAAAATCAACTTCGGGGCACCTCACGTACCACGATTTCTCCCTCCTATACATTATATACCCAAGTGTGAGCTTCCATTTTTCTAGCTACCCTTGCACCCTAGCATGTGGCCTAGGGCTGCCCCTTTTCATTCCCCACTCCATTCATCTCTTTATCGCATGCCACTACCTTTTGAAGGGTGTACTTGGATAGACTATCCCCTTTAGAAGTAGAAACTGTTGACCTCTACTGGTCAACTACCCATGCAGCACATCCCCCTTTTTTTTGGGCAAAAAGGGGCAGCACCTGATCAGCATGTCCGTGCCATCCTGCCATCATCAGCAACTTGATCTTTTTGATTGTAAACCCAGTCTGCATGTATTGATTGTAAATAATCTTAGCAGACATGAGTCATGTATGTAATTTGCCTAGGTGGACCTAACTTTCTGATGATAATCTACGTCCCGGAAGGTTTTTCGTCTCACCGATCCACAGATCGGCAGAGTTTTCCTTCAAACCTGACCCCAAAGCCGGGATTGATTTTGTCATTGGAATTTTAGGAGAACCCTAGTGTGTTGATCTGCTAGATTATAGTTGTGTCGCAGAACTGGGTGACTTGTGAGGGTCTATGTTAAAGGGGTTTTCTCCCTTAAGATGTAAATTGTAAAAGTCATGATGTAATGTGTCCTGAGGGTTGAAAAATGTTTTAAATCCCCTCATGAGTCCTAGGTCCTAGGTCCTAGGTGATGTTTCCGAAGGCTTAGTTCGATGATCCATTTTAAAATGAATTAAAAAATTAAAAAATGAATAAAAATAATAAAGTAAGTAAAAATTAAAAAATGAAATATAAAGCAAAAACCCTAACTAATAAAGTAATAATATTTTAAGTGAATAAATCGACGGATGAGATCAAGAGATGTCTTGATCCTCATCAACGGTCGAGATCATTTCTACATGGATCACTCGAACTAGCCGTTGGAGGCATTTCCTTTAAGTAGGGTGCTAGGGGTCATTTCAGGTTTATCTGATCTGTGAGTCTATACTGAAAAAGCTCTCTTGTAATCTGATTTTCTGGTTAATAAAGAAGACTTTGGGGTCCAAATCTGGCCGGTGTTACTCTCTGGAATTGCTGTGAGATGTTTATTTTTCTGCATATTTCAGTTTTCAGCCATTAATAACAGCTTGTTTTCAGAGTATTGTGAGTACAGGTATCTTGCTCACTTGCTAGGGTTTGAATGTTGTAGGGTTTCTGGAAATAATGGCAAGTATCTCCATTATTTCCTGAGATCTAGCAGCATTCTCTCTCTCTTTGCTGATGGTTGCTTGAGATGTGCAGGAAAACCTTTCTGAAGGAAATTGTGGGCGTTTGGGGAAGTTCTAGGCTGAACCAGCCGACTCCCACAGGCTTTTCTTTGCAGAGCCCAGCTGATTTTGGCCCTGGGTTAATCATTTAAAATTTATTTCCTGTTTTGCATGAGAGATTTTCTTTCTGTTCACAGCAGAATTCAAGTTTTCTAATATTTCGAAAGTATTACTGCTGTTATTGCTAAATCTGGCATTTCAGGGGCCACAAATCTGTAAATTTATTAGCTGTCTTAGAGTTTCAAATTTTTTTCATTAGGGTTTTAGATTTTGCTTTATGCAGTTTTTATTAGGGTTTCATTTATTTTTATTGTTTCTAGGTCCTGGTTGCCTGTTTCATTGTTTTCAGGTCACAGTTCGAATTACCCAAGGTCTACTTGCCTTAAAAAAAAAAAAACTGCAAATTGATTCTGCCGTAACCAAAGCCATCTTAAATCTGAGCTGCCAGAAGACAAGAAAACTCGAAAGTCTGCGCAGTTGTTACAACTCGGATGAACCCGCACTTGCAAGCTTTTGTCCATCGAAGTTATCCGACTCATTCAACGCAGAACTGGCTAAGCAATATCTGATCGATGTCATCATGCGTGTGAGGGATCAAAGCTGTAAGCTGCCGACAGTCACAATATGAAGATCAGATCTCAAAATCGTTTCGATTTCTTCATACAAGCCAGGTTATGCTTTAGTCATTGACGCACCCTCAATCACGCCATTGAAGCATCCTGATCCACGCATCTCAGTCATTCAGGATTCAGGTAAACGTATCGCCCAGGTATCGTTTTCGAAACCGCATATTAACCTGCAAGAGAAAACACGCAAACCCTCAGGTAAGAAATTTTAATGACCCGTGCTTTATTTCTGCTATCACATCGATGCTCTACGCGTTCAATCTCTGGGTTACGAAATACGTTTTCTCTTCCCGATAGTTTCAGATATCACCGTATAGCTTAGACGCACTTTCGATTTTGATTTTATGGTATGAATATTTGCGGTGGTTTAACCTTTCAGCGGTTTGGGCCTACGTTATGAGCATGTGCAGGTAAATCAAATTCGTATTGAAGTTCTGTGGTTATACGCGTAGCTTTAGGGTTTGGTCATTTCGAATATCATTTTTTTTGTTAGATGTTATAAGGATCATCAGCGTAGGTTAGTGTTGGTTCTTTTTTCTTTAGGATTAGATTTAATGTATTTAAAAGGTTTTTTATAGTTTTGTTTTTTTTTTTATATATATAGATTTTATGTTTTAGATTTAACTTTAGATTTTAAATCTTGTTTATTTTGGTTTTAAAATAAAAAATAAAAAATAGTAAAAAGTTTTTTTTATTTTTGTACAGTTTAGTTTTGATATAATTTAGTTTTAGAATAGATTTTAATTTTTTAGGATTTTTAATTTTCATTTTTATAATGTTGAAAAATAAAAATCGAAAAAAGATTTAAAAAAAAAAAAAAAAAAATTTGAAAAATATTTAAATTTTGTGGAAAATTGGTTTTGCCAGTTTCAGTGGTTTTTCATGTTATATCTTTCATGCTGAGATCTGAATTTTTTCGAGGCGAGATGCGAAATTGATATCTGGTTAATGGTTATGATTCATGGTGGTTTAAAGCATTCATTTTTTTTTTTTTTTAAATTTCAATTGCTGGATATCGTTTTGGTCATTTTAAGAGCTTTGTGATTTGGCTGATGATAGATGATTGCTGTTCATGGTCCGTATTTTTTCAAGTAATCGTTTTAACCGCAATCTCCTAAGGCACTGGTCTGCTCATTTAATTAAATCATTTTAGTGCTTATCTTGATCGTGTCTCGTGTCTCCCAACCAACTGGTCGACAGTTGGTCTCATCATCTCACAGGGACTACCCCCCTTAGCCGCGGGAGACAGGCTTAAACGGAGGGATCGGGGATCAGAGTGACAGCCCCCGGTCTGAGCGTTGTCGTGTCAATCCGCGCGACAACATTTTTTGGCGCCGTTGCCGGGGACACTTTGTTCTCGGTGTTTCAAACGACAATCATTCATCTTCTCATCTTTCTCATCTCTCAGTTGAGCTGGCAGATTCAATATTTTGGCATCTTTTCATCACATATCAGCAGCGCCTCTTGGGTTTGTTTCCTGTTTGGGTGGCGACTCCACTTTCTTATTTTTTCCTAACAAGAAGCTTTCCTCATATCTGCTTGTGGTTACTTTTTGGGATCCTAGAATCAGATTCATTGTTCAAGTGGCGACTCCACTTCTTTCATCTCTTAATTTTCTTGAGCAGAAATCTCTTTCTATCATCCATTTGATTCCTTGTTGTTCATCATGGATTATTCATGTAAACCATGTCATTTTACTAATAATCTCCATGATCTTCCGAAAGAGGCCATTTCTAAATTATTTAAGTTCTCGGGTGATGATCCGGTCGTTGTTAGACATCATTTAAACATGTTTACTTGTGTAGTGACCATATATTGTAGACTTCCTCAATATAATCATGAAGATTTCAAGATGCGTCTATTTGTCCATTCTTTAGAGGGTGATGCCTTGAATTGGTTTAATAATTTTCCCAATGATTTTTTCACTTCTTTACAAGACATTCTCAATGCTTTTAAAGATAGATATGATAGTCCAAACAGCTTGCCTTTTGCCCCTAAAATTGTGCAACAGAAAGAAAGAGTTCAAGATCAGAATGTGTCATCAACCGGAAATATTGCAGACCAAGTTCATGATAGTGAAAAATCAGGGATAAATGACAATGAAAAAGAAGAGCAAAAGCAAATAATACAAGATTTAATGATGCTGGTGAAAAATATGGAAAGCAACCAAACTAATCTTATCAATGATGTTAAAACTTTACGCACCCATCTGGAAAAACGTAATAAGGAGATTGAGGACACGCAAAATTAGCATGCTAAGGAAATTGAGGCCATGAAAACTAAACATGAAACATAAATTGGAAACATGCAAACGAATCATGAAGAAGAAATAAATTCCATGCAGCATTGCTTGATGAACATAAAGGAAGAAAATGTTAAAGTAATAAAAGACATGGAAGAACATCATGCCAGACAAATTAGTGCTATAAAGGTTGAACACTCTAGATAGATGGATGCCATTAGAATACAGGTTCAAAAGTTTCAGCAATTGGAAAATGAAAGAAACCAGATAACATCAATAGATCAGGAGCCTTCTCATTTGTTGCAACAAGCTCCATCTTATTATGAGGAGGTTATTAGTTCAGTTGAAAGATGGTTGATTGAAGATGGACTTAAGAATGATAAAGATCAGATGCGGGCTAAAGAGAGACATATCACGCATACTTCATCTGATAGTTTCGAGACAGTTCCAGCTCATCAGTAATTCATCCTGCCAGAAAGAAAAAGCGCAAGAGGAAGAAAATGAGAAGAAGATTTGACGCATCAGACGGCCGCGAGCTGCTTGATTTTCGGATAGGAAAAAGTCCTACCATATGCAAAATTGGACATGGCACATCCGACAAGCAGCCGACAGATTTGCCTGAAAGCAGGCAAATGCTCAATATGCACTATATTGAACACATCTGATGCCGTGGGGCATTTTTTGTATTGTATTTCTAACTCTACTCCTCGTCTTTTCAGCGTTTCATTTCTGTTTTAGGATTAGATTTACTTTTCATGTTATTAGATAGTTAATAAATGAAGAGCTTTTATGTGCTTAATGTATATGCTGATTTTTTGGATGGACGCTACTTACTTTTGTGTTGTATGGATGCAGATTCTGGATTCTCACATTCTTGCAAGCAGCAACGTGTCCCCAAGTAGAGCCAGATGTTGACCTCTACTGGTCAACTACCCATGCAGCACATCCCCCTTTTTTTTGGGCAAAAAGGGGCAGCACCTGATCAGCATGTCCGTGCCATCCTGCCATCATCAGCAACTTGATCTTTTTGATTGTAAACCCAGTCTGCATGTATTGATTGTAAATAATCTTAGCAGACATGAGTCATGTATGTAATTTTCCTAGGTGGACCTAACTTTCTGATGATAATCTACGTCCCGGAAGGTTTTTCGTCTCACCGATCCACGGATCGGCAGAGTTTTCCTTCAAACCTGACCCCAAAGCCGGGATTGATTTTGTCATTGGAATTTTAGGAGAACCCTAGTGTGTTGATCTGCTAGATTATAGTTGTGTCGCAGAACTGGGTGACTTGTGAGGGTCTATGTTAAAGGAGTTTTCTCCCTTAAGATGTAAATTGTAAAAGTCATGATGTAATGTGTCCTGAGGGTTGAAAAATGTTTTAAATCCCCTCATGAGTCCTAGGTCCTAGGTCCTAGGTGATGTTTCCGAAGGCT
The DNA here is from genome assembly GCA_031772625.1 of Pinus tabuliformis. Lineage (NCBI taxonomy): Eukaryota > Viridiplantae > Streptophyta > Pinopsida > Pinales > Pinaceae > Pinus > Pinus tabuliformis. The sequence goes on along the minus strand of CM062819.1, from coordinate 1,451,932,774 downwards.
TAGTTCGATGATCCATTTTAAAATGAATTAAAAAATGAATAAAAATAATAAAATAAGTAAAAATTAAAAAATGAAATATAAAGCAAAAACCCTAACTAATAAAGTAATAATATTTTAAGTGAATAAATCGACGGATGAGATCAAGAGATGTCTTGATCCTCATCAACGGTCGAGATCATTTCTACATGGATCACTCGAACTAGCCGTTGGAGGCATTTCCTTTAAGTAGGGTGCTAGGGGTCATTTCAGGTTTATCTGATCTGTGAGTCTGTACTGAAAAAGCTCTCTTGTAATCTGATTTTCTGGTTAATAAAGAAGACTTTGGGGTCCAAATCTGGCCGGTGTTACTCTCTGGAATTGCTGTGAGATGTTTATTTTTCTGCATATTTCAGTTTTCAGCCGTTAATAATAGCTTGTTTTCAGAGTATTGTGAGTACAGGTATCTTGCTCACTTGCTAGGGTTTGAATGTTGTAGGGTTTCTGGAAATAATGGCAGGTATCTCCATTATTTCCTGAGATCTAGCAGCATTCTCTCTCTCTTTGCTGATGGTTGCTTGAGATGTGCAGGAAAACCTTTCTGAAGGAAATTGTGGGCGTTTGGGGAAGTTCTAGGCTGAACCAGCCGACTCCCACAGGCTTTTCTTTGCAGAGCCCAGCTGATTTTGGCCCTGGGTTAATCATTTAAAATTTATTTCCTGTTTTGCATGAGAGATTTTCTTTCTGTTCACAGCAGAATTCAAGTTTTCTAATATTTCGAAAGTATTACTGCTGTTATTGCTAAATCTGGCATTTCAGGGGCCACAAATCTGTAAATTTATTAGCTGTCTTAGAGTTTCAAATTTTTTTCATTAGAGTTTTAGATTTTGCTTTATGCAGTTTTTATTAGGGTTTCATTTATTTTTATTGTTTCTAGGTCCTGGTTGCCTGTTTCATTGTTTTCAGGTCACAGTTCGAATTACCCATGGTCTACTTGCCTTAAAAAAAAACTGCAAATTGATTCTGCCGTAACCAAAGCCATCTTAAATCTGAGCTGCCAGAAGACAAGAAAACTCGAAAGTCTGCGCAGTTGTTACAACTCGGATGAACCCGCACTTGCAAGCTTTTGTCCATCGAAGTTATCCGACTCATTCAACGCAGAACCATAGTTTTAAAAACCGGTGGAAAAAACCGGTTACCGGCCTAACCGGCCGGTTGGAAGCTTGGCCGGTCCGAACCGGCCCTTCTAACCCGGTTTAGACCCCCTCGTGCCCAAAAAAAGGCCCTAACCGGTAAAAACCGGCCGGTTTAGGGCGGAACCGGCCGGTTTATAGCAAACCGGCCGGTTCCGTCCTAAACCGGCCGGTTTATGGACAGGCCGCCGGTTAAAGCAAAAAAACGCAGCGGTTTTGGAAATGAGGGTGGTTTAGGGGTTTTGGGGGTGAGGGAAAGGTATTTTCCCTCTAAAAACACCCTCACACTTGCTATAAGACACCCCTCTCACTCTCATTTGTCTCACACAACTGATTTGGAGTGTTTGTGAGTGTTTGTGAGTTTGTTTGTGAGCTTGGAGAGTGTGGAGTTTTTGCTTAAGTAGTCATCTTGGAGTTGGAGTTGGAGCTATTTTGGAGATAGTGTGTAGCTGTCAGTGGAGTTGCCATCATCAAGAGGAGGCTAAGGGAGCTACTTTGCATTTCCAGGTAAGGATTTGCACTTGATAATTCCTCATTTGAGTCTGCTGTCCATGAATTATTTTTTTTGTGCTATAAACTTCTCACTTCAATGATCTATCATCTATGCTAAGCCTATGAACTCTCTAGCTCTATGCTATCAAATTTTGCAGCTTGCATGTGCATTTTTTTCCTACATTTATCATTGGTTTTCCATGTTCCTTAGCTGCAATTTTTTTTTTAAATGGCAGATTTATCTGCAAATTGTCATTATTTCAAGCAAACATGGCTCCAAAAGGAAAGGACAGTGCATGGGTTCATTGTGATGTAATTGAGGGAAAAATGATATGCAAATTATGCCATAAATCTATTGGAGGTGGGGGTATTCTTAGGTTGAAACAACACTTGGCTGGGGTAAGAGGCCAAGTAAAGCCATGTGATGCACCAAAAGAACTGTTAGGTCCTATTAGGGCAGAATACATTGCCAAGCTTGAAAAATTTTATGAGGATAAGGCTAGGGAGAAGGCCATCCAAGATGAAATTGCAAGGAAGAGGGAATTAATGGAAACCATGAATGTTTTGAAACAGAGTGGGTATGATGATTATGAGATTCAAGACTCCACTTCTATCCCTTCCACCAATGACCCCTTTCACTATGTTCATCCTTCTGTTGGAGTTGGCCAACCATCAAAAGGAACAAAGAGACCAAACATCCAAAGTTATTTCTCATCTTCTGCCACCATTGCCTCTTCTAAATCTAATCCCACTTCCTCCCATCCAAGTTCTCAACCCACTTTGGATCAGCATTGGAAAAAACAATGCAAAGAAACTTCTCACCAATACATTGCTAGATGGTGGTATGATTCAGATATCCCATTTAATGCTGCTCGCTCACCTTATTACCAAGCTATGTGGGACTCTGTTATAGCTGCAGGAAAGGGCTTCAAAGGCCCTAGTATGCATGACTTGAGGGGAGCTCTTTTGCAAAAAGAGATATCTTCCATTGATGAGTATTTGGTTGAGTTTAAAGAGTCATGGGTCAAAACAGGTTGTTCCATTATGTCAGATGGATAGACCGATGGAAAGAACCGCACTATCATTAATTTCCTTGTTTCTTGCCCTCAAGGAACCATGTTTTTGAAATCAGTTGATGCATCTGATAGGGTAAAGGATGCAAGCCTTCTATTTGAGCTTTTGGATAACATTATTCAGGAAGTTGGGGAGCAGCATGTTGTGCAGGTCATCACTGATAATGCCTCAAACTATGTTCTTGCTGGAAAGATGCTTGAGGCCAAATATAAGACCATATTTTGGACTCCATGTGCTGCACATTGCATAGACCTCATGCTTGAGGATATAGGCAAGGTGGAGTGGGTAAAAAACACTGTAGAGCATGCCAAGTGCATTACAAAATACATTTACAACCACTCATGGGTATTGAGCCTAATGAGGAAACACACTGGAGGCAAAGAGCTTGTTAGGCCTGCAATTACGAGATTTGCAACTCACTTCCTCACGTTGCAATGTCTCAATGGTCAACATAGAAACTTGCAGAAAATGTTTTCCTCTGATGAATGGTCTGAATCTCGGTGGGCTCGTAGACCAGATGGAAAAGACACCAAAAAGAAAGTGTTAGACACTTATTTTTGGAAAAGGTCTGTAGAGCTTGTGAAAATTACCGAGCCCCTTGTTAAGGTGCTAAGGTTGGTGGATGGGGAAAGATTGGCCATGGGCTACATTTATGAAGCTATGGATCAGGCAAAGGAGCAGATACGGGCAGCTTACAATGACAGGTTAGCTAAATATGGCCGTATATGGGAGATCATTGATAACAGATGGAACAATCAACTCCATCGTCCTATACATGCAGCCGGGTATTTTTTGAACCCAAGGTATCACTATAAAAATCGGCTAGGAGATCAGCATGATGGGGAGGTCAGAGCTGGATTGATTGATTGCTTGGAGCACATGGTCCCTAACCATGTAGACCAGTTGGATATACATAGACAGCTTACTATTTTCAATCAAGCAAGTGGTACTTTTGGCAAAAACTTGGCAAAGATGGCAAGAGATGTGGACCAACCAGGTAAGCAATTCCAATTTCCATTTTGTTTTTCATTTCAAGTTAAAATTGTTTACGTTCTTTACAATTCAAATTATAAACTAAGTTACTAATTATTGTCTTTTTCTTTGCAGCACATTGGTGGGAGTCATTTGGTGGCCAGTGTCCTCAATTGCAAAGGTTTGCAATTAGAGTCCTCAGTCAAACTTGCAGTGCTTCAGGTTGTGAGCGCAATTGGTCTGTTTTTGAGCGCATACACACGAAGAAGAGAAACCGTTTGGAACAAAAACGGTTAAATGATCTTGTTTTTGTGCAATACAACCTTCGACTGAGGAGGAACCAAATGATGAGCAAATCACCTGATCTAGATCCCATTGTGTTGGACGATATTGATCCAACATCAGAATGGGTGGAGGAGACTGAAGATCCTGTGTTTGAGGCTGATTTTGATATCGACATGGCTTTAGCGGAGGATGAGGTAGATTATGTGGCGGCATCAGAACCAGGATCAGTAGCGGCATCAAGGAAAGGCAAGGAACCAATGGAAGGCACTAGTCGTGCAGGTCGACAAACTCGTGCTTCCATTAGGTCCACTTCTATTGTCATTGGTGGCATTGATACTGATGTTGCAGATGAGGCAGAGGCATCCTCAGACTCTGAACCAGATGATGTCTATGTAGCTCCTGATGATGATCCTGTGTCTAGTAGTGGTGATGGACTTGATGATTGATCATGTGTACACTGTAGACTTGTAGTAGGCCAATGGCCTCATAGCTTGCAGCATTGTTTTTGGACTTTATAGGCCATTTAGAGCCTCATTTCTTATGTATTTTGCTATTTTGTCGATGATATGTATTGCACTCGGTGCCATTTTGATATATTCACCTTTGCATGGTATATAAATGAGCAAACTTTGCATATTTTGTCTCTATTGGCTTGGAATCATGGTTTTACATCTTAAAAATAGTTTTGTCTCATTAAAAATTAATTATTTAATGTATTTTTTAAAAACCGGTTCGTTTAGACCAAACCAGTCCCGGTTAGACCGGTTCCGGTCGGTAAACCGGTTCATTAGGTGGACCGGTTCGGTCACCGGTTCCGGTTTTAAAAACACTGGCTAAGCAATATCTGATCGATGTCATCGTGCATGTGAGGGATCAAAGCTGTAAGCTGTCGACAGTCACAATACGAAGATCAGATCTCAAAATCGTTTCGATTTCTTCATACAAGCCAGGTTATGCTTTAGTCATTGACGCACCCTCAATCATGCCATTGAAGCATCCTGATCCACGCATCTCAGTCATTCAGGATTCAGGTAAACGTATCGCCCAGGTATCGTTTTCGAAACCGCATATTAACCTGCAAGAGAAAACACGCAAACCCTCAGGTAAGAAATTTTAATGACCCGTGCTTTATTTCTGCTATCACATCGATGCTCTACGCGTTCAATCTCTGGGTTACGAAATACGTTTTCTCTTCCTGATAGTTTTAGATATCACCGTATAGCTTAGACGCACTTTCGATTTTGATTTTATGGTATGAATATTTGCGGTGGTTTAACCTTTCAGCGGTTTGGGCCTACGTTATGAGCATGTGCAGGTAAATCGAATTCGTATTGAAGTTCTGTGGTTATACGCGTAGCTTTAGGGTTTGGTCATTTCGAATATCATTTTTTTTGTTAGATGTTATAAGGATCATCAGCGTAGGTTAGTGTTGGTTCTTTTTTCTTTAGGATTAGATTTAATGTATTTAAAAGGTTTTGTATAGTTTTGTTTTTTTTATATATATAGATTTTATGTTTTAGATTTAACTTTAGATTTTAAATCTTGTTTATTTTGGTTTTAAAATAAAAAATAAAAAATAGTAAAAAGTTTTTTTTTATTTTTGTACAGTTTAGTTTTGATATAATTTAGTTTTAGAATAGATTTTAATTTTTTAGGATTTTTAATTTTCATTTTTATAATGTTGAAAAATAAAAATCGAAAAAAGATTTAAAAAAAAAAAAAAAAAAATTTGAAAAATATTAAAATTTTGTGGAAAATTGGTTTTGCCAGTTTCAGTGGTTTTTCATGTTATATCTTTCATGCTGAGATCTGAATTTTTTCGAGTCGAGATGCGAAATGGATATCTGGTTAATGGTTATGATTCATGGTGGTTTAAAGCATTCATTTTTTTTTTTTTAATTTCAATTGCTGGATATCATTTTGGTCATTTTAAGAGCTTTGTGATTTGGCTGATGATAGATGATTGCTGTTCATGGTCCGTATTTTTTCAAGTAATCGTTTTAACCGCAATCTCCTAAGGAACTGGTCTGCTCATTTAATTAAATCATTTTAGTGCTTATCTTGATCGTGTCTCGTGTCTCCCAACCAACTGGTCGACAGTTGGTCTCATCATCTCACAGGGACTACCCCCCTTAGCCGCGGGAGACAGGCTTAAATGGAGGGATCGGGGATCAGAGTGACAGCCCCCGGTCTGAGCGTTGTCGTGTCAATCTGCGCGACAACAGAAACCACCTAATAGGATATTGGGTTAACCCCATTTGGAGCTTGGAGACATTAGCACATGCTGAAGCTCATTATGGAAGGGCATGCCATTATGAATTCCCCACCTGTTTTCCATGGTTTGTAAGCTCTTTTACTCGACTTCCTTGATGAATTGTTGTACAGGAAGGCTAGGGGATGCATTGGATCTTATGCAGGATTATAAGTGGTTTCCATCTTGGGTTTGGTCTCCCTCGACGGGGTCCTAACCATCTAGAGGGCTACATTGACACATGTAGGGTGTGTGTTGAGAGACATGGGTCTCCACAGCAGTAAACAACACTCCATGGATCCCCAGAGATGTTCAGAGATTGCTCGAGATTCACCTATATGATGAGGAAGATGCACTTAGTTCACCTTTGCCCAACCAACCCCACAGTTGCACCATGCACTTGGGAAATGGCCTAGGACTTGTATGCTGATGTGGCATCACTTACACCATCATCTAAGCCCCTACGGATGGTCTACAGGCATTTTCAACTTACTTGGAGACCTATGAGGTCATTTGTGTGCCCTCACACCCATTGGGAGCACCACGGGTTTATTATGCGGAGAACAAGGGGCCAACCCCTTGTCCATTACTTTTGGAAGTCCTATTCATCATTATTGCACTTATGGACTTCACCAGGCTTCTTAGAGATCCCTACGACATGTATTATTGATCATTCAACCTCTTAAGAGGCTTATTATTTTGTTTATGAGGTAGTTTGGTGGGCTTGTCACCAAAAGTTAGTTATTTGCACATTATTTTTATTTTAGGGGCTAATGTAGGCTCAAATAGGTAAATTGAACTCATTAGCAGAGTATAAATACAAATTATGAGAGTTCGTTTCTCATCATCACTTGAATTGGATCATTCTCTCTCTTGAGAATTTCACATTTCCTTATTGGCGGACGAAATTGGAGCATGGACGAATTTTGATGTTTGGATTGCATTTTCTTATCTTGGAGCTTCTTAATTGGCAAATGTATTGATGGTTGGATATAGTCTCTTACATGTAAGTACAATTTTGATGCTATTTTCTTTTACTTTGTCACATACATTGATCATGATATTTTCCCTATTTTAGGGCTAATTGTTGCCTGCATTTACTGCTTCATTATGGAATTATGTTTCTATATAGCATATCTTTGTGTATGAGCCATGTTTGTTGAACGAATTTTCCTAGAGATCGAAGTTATCTTGATAAGCCATCTTTATTTGCAAATGAAGTATAAACGTTTTAAGGTCACTCTCCTTTCGCCCTAATGCTAAACGAATTTTCCCTTAAAGCCTCCTTGAGCTAAAACCGAGATCCACTCTCATAATTCTTCTTGACTCCATATCCCCAAAGGAATTAGGCATTGATTCACCATAATGTGATCACCTTAAAACCTCTTTTTCTTCACTTTTCCCCCTTTTTTCTAGGTCTAGCCACGTTGGGCCACCTAGGGCATCATTTCCCGATAAAATAGCCATAGAAAGAGTTTGATCTCCTGGCCTCTACTGCGCTAGTGTGTCCTTAAGTTCCCCTCCAAATTTGAAGAAATTCCGATGGTGGGATTGCGATATATCCCAAGCCCTAGCCCGGAGACCAAACTTTGCCCTGGTGTTCCCTAGGCTAGTACCTCATAGGATCAATTTGGCACCTCTAAGTGGAAACCCTTGTTTTGATCCTTTCCCCTTCCTTGTTTAGGTTAAGATCATCATTGGTTGCTAAACTCCCTCCCCTTAACCTAACTTCGGTCCACTTGGTCTCGTGTGGTCCCACACCTTTGAAAAGTCAATTCTTCAAAAACCACTTGGGAAGTTCAATAAGGATTTTAGGGTTTTGGAACCTCCTTTACAATTCACACTCCTTGAACCTAGCCCTTAAATCATCATCCCCTTATCCTAGAAAGCTTTGTACCTTGCTTAAGAAGTAAGCAAGTCCCATTCTTGAGCCTCCCCTAAGAAAGGGTCCTCGAGATGGCTTCACACCAATCTTAGTTTATCTATCCTTTATAAGGGATTCTCTATATATCGGGTTTCCTCCCATCGGTGAAAGTTCGAAAAGAGTAGGAAGCTTTAGTTGTGGTGATAATGGGCTTTAGCTTCATTGTTTCTCTTGACCTTGCAAGTGCCCCTCTAGGACCCCCTGCTAGTTTGAATGGTAATAGTCCCACTCCCACATCCACATACATTACTCTTCTTCCATTCATTGTAGCCCCATTCATCTTTTTTCCCACCTAGGTCCACATTTCCCCACTGGGTCCACATAGGGTTGGCCTCCCCTTCCCCTTGCCCACACCTTGGGTTGGGCTTGAAACAATGCCCCGGAGGTTGATACAGCTGAAAAGAAAAGTAAAAGCATATTTGGCCACATTCAACAGGAAAATGTACCACAAAATGCAAAAGATGGTCGAGACAAACACATTTAGCACATGGGAAAAAGCCAAATGCATGAGCTCTACCCCATACCCATGGCCATCACCCTAGTTCCTATAGGCCCTAGATGAGCCTCTTTTATCATTCAGGAACCCATGATTGTCCCAACCCCTGGTGGGCAATGAACCGCCCCACCTCAAAGGGGGTATCCACTGCTATACTTACATATCATGCTCTTACTCCTTGAGCCTCGAGCAGTTAACCAAAGAAAAATCATAAAAGGCAAAAGGAAAATGAAGAAGGGTGGAAAAATCAAGGTCGGGGTGACTCATGTACCACGATTGCTCCCTCCTATACATTATATACCCAAGTGTGGGCTTCCCCTTTATTAGCTACCCTTGTACCTTGGCATGTGACCCAAGATTGCCCCCTCCATCCCCTACTCCGTTCCATCACTTTATCACATGCCACCACCATTTGAAGGATGTAACTTGGACATATCGTCCCCTTTAAAAGTAGAAACCACCTAATAGGGCACTTGTTTAACCCCTTGAAGCTTGGAGACATTAGCACATGCCAAAGCCCACTATGGAAGGGCATGCCATTATGAAATGCCCACCTGTTTTCCATGGTTTGTAAGCTCTTTAACTCGATTTCTTTAAATGACTTGTTGTACTGGAATGCAAGGGGACACTTTGGATCTTTTGCAGGATTACAAATGGTCTCCATTTTGGGTTTGGTCTCCCTATACAGGGTCCTAGCCCTCCAAAGGACTACATTAACACATGTAGGGTGTGTGTAGAGATCCATGGGCCTCCACCACAGTAGACAACATTTCGCGGATCCCCAGAGATGTTCAAAGATTGCTCGAGTTTCATCATTGGACGAGGAAGATGCACCTGGTTCACCATGCCCAACCAACCCCACAGTTGTATTATGCACTTGGCAGATGATCAGGACTTATATGCTGATGTGGCATCACCTACATTATCATCTGAGCCCTTACAGATGGTCTACAGGCATCTTCGATCTATTTGGAGACCCATGAGGTTACTTGTGTGCCCCCACACCCATTGGGTGCACCACATGTTTATTATTTGGAGAACAAGGGGCCAACCCTTTATCCACTACTTTTGGGAGTCCTATTCATCATTATGGTACTTATGGACTTCATCAAGCTTCTTAGAAGACCCAACGATGTGTATTATTGATCATTCGACCTCTTAAGAGGCTTATTCTTTTGTTTATGAGCTAGTTTGGTGGGTTTGTTACCAAAAGTTAGTTATTTTGCACATAATTTTATTCTAGGAGCTTATGTACGCCTAATTAGCTAAATCGAACTCCTTAGAAGTGTATAAATAGAAGTGATGATGATTCATTTTAGCATCATCACTTGGATTGGACTTATATCTCTCTTGAGAATTTCGTTATCCTTCTTGGAGGACAAATTTTGGAGCATGGAATGAATTTTGATGTTTGGATTATTTTCTCTTGTCTTGGAGCTTCTTGATTGGCAAATTCTTGATGGTTGGATATACTCTTAATACATGTAAGTACAATTTAATGCTATTTTCTTTTCTATTCTTGTCACATACATTGTTGTTGGGATTTTGCTATACTAGGGCTAATTTACTGCATCCATTTATGCATATGTGGGATTTTGTTATCACATATGTTGGATTGGGATTTTATTATTTTAGGGCTAATTGTTGCATGCAATTATTGCTTAATATTATGGAATTGTCTCTATTATAACGTTCTCTCCATGTATGGGCCATGTAGTGTGAATGAAATCTCGTAGGGGTAGAATTTGACCTTGATAAGCCATTCCTCTTGTGCATTTGAAGTATAAAATTTGCAAGATTGCTTTCACTTGACCTAGAGGGTTTGTGAAGTAATTTTGAGGCCTCCTTGACTGAGAACCAAGAAATCTTACACATAATCAACATAGACTCCATTATCCCAAGGATTAAGGCATTGATCTACCAAAGGTGGTCACCAAAACCCTTATTCTTTCACCTTCTTCCAAGTCTAGCCACATTGGGGTGCTTAGGGCATTGATTTTCCGACAAGCTAGCCACTAAAAAAATTTGATCTCCTGGGGTCTCTTGCGCTAGCCTTTCCTATAGCCCTCCTCCAAATTTGAAGACATTCTGACAGTAGAGTTGGGAGAAAAGCCAAGCCCTAGCTCCGGGACCAAAACTTGCCCTGTCATCCCTAAGGCTAGCACTTCCCAGGGTCAAACCAACATCTTTGAGTAATTATATTTTCTTTGACCCTCTCTCCACCTTGTCTAGGGTAAGAATATCATTGGTTGCTACATTCCTATCTCATACCCTAGACTGGGTCCACTTGGCCCCGTGTGGTCCCACTCCTTTGAAAGGCCATTCTTCAAGAACCATCTGGGATACCAATTCTAAAACACATTTTAGGGATTGCGAAGCTCCTTCACAATTCTTATCTCATAAGCCTAACACTCAAATCCTCTCTTCCTTTCCCTAGATTACCTAGTACCTTTCTTACAAAACAAGCAATCTTTATCCTTTAAATTTTGGGAAAAGGTTATTTGTGTCACTCATATCCATTGACTTATCCTTCATTAGTGACTCCACACATACCAAGTCTCCTCCCATTGGTGAAAGTCCGTAAATAGAAGGGAGCCTTAACTGAGGTGATAGTGGGCTAAGACTCCATTTGTTTCCCTTAGCCTAACACTTTCCATTTAGGGATTCCCCCTTAGGTCTCCTGCTAGTTTGAGTGGTAGTAGGCCCCCATAGCAAGGTATCGATCCATGAGGTGGGCTCCTCAAGGATCCTTCCCATCTGTAGTAATTAGGGGCTACAACACCAAATCTCCCCACCTCACTCGTGGGGGTATGTCAGCAAACATGGTGAAGTCTTCCTCTAGCGTGGAAGACAGCCTATCAATCCCTGTTGATGCTGCTTGTTGGTCCTGATTCTCCTCCTTGTCCTTCTTCCTGAGAGGACACTGGGTACTGTAGTGACCAAGCTCACCACTATGAAAATTCGGTGACCCGAATCCCTACTGCATCAATTGACTAAATTTCTCCTACTTTTTAATTTTTAAATCAAGTTATTTACAGTGTTACATAGTAAACATCAAATTAAAATCTATCACAGCCTTCACAACATAAAATACTGCAGAAACAAAATACTGCACAGGAGAGAAATAAACACACGCAATTACACTGTTGTTTTTGGACCAATATCCTTAGAAAAACCCAACTTGGGAAAATCGGTGCAACAGTTGAGGGTTTTATTATCATGCAGTAGTAATTTGAGTGCAAATCGTTAGATGCCCAAACTGACAATCTGATACAGAGAATAAACTGGCAAAGAGGTAGTGAGAAAAATCTCACGCTGTCACTAGCGATCCGAATCTGATACAGGCTCTAGATGGCTAGCCCCACGCTATCTCTACGCAGTCTCTGTGTCAGCCTACGCAGATCTGCGTCACAGCCTCTAGGAATTGTGTCACCTCCTTCTTTGATATTCTACTAACTGGAACTTCGACCCTCTGGCCCTCCGGTCTCACACCCCGACTTCTGGCTCTAGATCTCCACTGCTCCCAGCAAAAATATGGACTCCCTCTGAAGCTCTGCGCTTCCTCTGCGTGGCACTACACTGCCTCTCTAAACCTCTCGTTGCCTTCTCTACCTTGCACTCTTCGGAACTAGAAAATTCTCCTCCGGTCTATGATATCTGCCCCTCACTGCAAGAAGATCACTCGATCTCTCTCCGGCAACTCAGCGTTGCTACTCTTGAGAAATTTGATCTCTAGATCTCACTATCTCGATGTGTTCTCCAAGTGCCCATCAAGCTCTTTCTTGTAATCTCTCGTTGGAGCACCAACGGCCAAGATTAAATCATAATCAAGGGCTAAGATTCACTGGGAGTTGATCCTCTTCTTTATCTAGAAAATTCGCACTAGATTTAATTAATACCCTTTAATTAATCGCATTTCCTAAGTTTAGACTCAGGAATACATTAAAAATGATTAATTATTTTAATTAAACCATCTCTTGGTGTAATTTTCCCAAACAATTTCTAGGTCTTGGAGAATGCATGTGTCTTAGCCTCTCTGCAAAATCTCGAGGCTAGAGCACATGCAATGCTACAAAAATCAACAAATACAAGTGAGCAAGTAATAAATATATAATATAGTATTAAAATGTAACTGCCTCGTGAACATAATTGTCTTCAATGAATTTTATTCTCCACATTTCACTGGTTAGACTTCATCCCAATATTATTTTTAATATTTTACTGTTCTCCAAATTGGAGGGCTTGACCATCTATGATCAAACTATTTCTTACTATTGACTTCCTCAGAAAATATGGATATCCAAACCACCACTTTACTGTACAAGAAATATGTCTAAACATGAAGAGCGGACAACCTGTTGATCTATAAATCTCCTCTTATACTTGAAGATGACAAATTTTCTGGACAGTTACATATCACAAGCTAAATATCATAATGTAGTCATTCAGCCCTCTTCGAGCAGCCCTTAATTGTTTCTTTGAAATGACCTTATTGCAGTTTTGAATTTAGTTACTTTGAGATAGTTTGGATGTGCATAATTTCTTTGAACTAAATCCTGATTTGCATGCTCATTATGTGTCTACTATTAATTATCACCAAGGCACCTAATTTTACAGACAAACATGAAAAATATAGTCCTTTTGTTTCAGTCTTCATCCTTAATTTCTTGCACTTTAAGGGGCATATTTATTTAAGGATTTAACTATTTTTCCCTCAAAACAGGAAAGTGTTTTCAAGAATTGCCTAAATTTCAAATTTCAGCAGCCATACGAGCAGGCTTCCTATTACAGTTCGTTACTTCTAGAGCATCGGATGTGGCAAATTAATGAATTCCTTGAAGTTCTTCCCCATATTGAACCGGATGACCTTGTGAACTTTTTCGCACAGATAACTTCACGGACTTTCTTTGAATGTTATGTTGCAGGTTCGGTTCGCTATCCTTGGTATTTACATTTTTTTTTTGCACCTGAGAGAGGAAACATGGATTTTGTGTTATATATGATTATATCTTTTTACTGCAGGTAATGTGACATCGGAGGAAGCTGAGCTCCTGGTTCAGCATATTGAAGAGTCTTTGTTTAAGGGCCCTGGGGCTCCAAGCAAGCCACTTTTTCCATCTCAGCATGTGGAAGAAAGAATTATCAGACTAGATTCAGGCACAAGTCGTTATTATCCTGTTGAGGGTCTAAGTGAAAAGAACGAGAATTCCGCGCTGCTTCATTACATTCAGGTAAATCTTCAAAACACTCTTTCATTTATGGCATCGCCATTCAATTTTAGGGTCCATGTTATTCCTTCTTGTGGTTACAATTGTTTTATCATTGTTCTGATTTGGCTATTGTTTATTAGCTTTTTTTTCTGATTTGGCTTTGCAAAGAGCTAAAAACAGGGAACTGATGGTCTGATACATTATTTTTAGTCTCGTAGATCTTAAAATATCATTTCATTATTTCCAACCTAATTTAGTATTAGATGCCTTTTTGTTTAAATCTACATATATTTTTATGTGATTTTAAATGTTACTTTTCTATCTAGTTAAGTTTTTTATCTTTGTCTCTTTGGAAAGAGATATTGTACTATACATTGTTTACCATTCATTGACATGTTTATTAACAACATGACCCACAATTTAATGGAGTGCTTTAGTTTCCTTCAAAAATGATACAGGAAGTATTGTTTACGAACTTGATATTTGTGTCATTGTTTAAGTCGTTTCTTGTGCTTCATTGTCTTTTCTTTTGTTATTTGGGAGAACGCATAAGTAGATTGGGATATCCTGTTTTACTTGAATGTTTCACCTTCTATGTGATTATTTGTCTTAGAGGTTTGATTGTTTTATCTTGAAATATTAATATTATTTTTATTTTTATTATTATAAAACATATCCATTGTGTTACATTTTGATATCATTATTTATGTATTTTGAAGGCAAATCTTATTCGTTACATTTAAATATTATTATTTATAAATCTTTTTCATTACATTTAATTATTATTATTTTTTAAAGAAATTCTTTTGTACACAACCACTTGAAAATATCACTATTCTACGTTATTATTATTATAATAACCTGAATTGCCAAGGCACTAACAGACGGAAAGAAAGAAAGAAAGAAAGAAATTATTTTAATGTCCACGAGGCTAAAGATAGCCTATGGGACAGATTGTTTCTTCATCTGCTTGATGTATTTGGCCCTTTTTCTGTGAAGCTTCACAATAAATGCTCCCAGCATCTCGACAAACCCCTCGTTAAATAGATTATCCGAAGAGCTTGCTGCCAGCATATCTGCATAACTTTCCCTGTTGTCTTTGAAGGCCTCACATTCTAAAATGAAATGTTTTTCTGTTTCCACTTTTCCGGAAGAACAAAAAATGCATATCCTTTTCTCCCACACTCCCTTTGGCCTTTTCCAGCGCCCTGTTTCACAACGGAGTTGATGAGAATTAGTCCTTAACTGAGCAATAAGAATTTTGGCTCTCCAAGAGATATTGGCCTCTATGTATGCTTTTGGTTGATGATTATGAGTGGGATTAAACACTTCAATATAGTGATTTTTCTTTCTTCTTAGCTCCTTATCCCAAGTACATTTGTGGAACTTTTCCATAACAAAAGCTTTTATCGCTTTGTTGTTTATGGTACACGCATTCAAACAAATACCCCATTTACTAAACCATTTGTTATTTTGCTGCATCCAAGTTTTTTTGCTCTTGCACAATCTATCATTAAAGACAACCTTAGGCCATCTACCATCTTCCATTTGCTCAATTTTTTTTAAATACCTTATGACTCGCACCATAGCAATTTCTTCAATAGGAGCAGTCCCTATTTCACTTAACAAGATATCATAAGGAACTACACTTTTCATCTTAAATTTGTTTGTAATCAAACGCTTCTGAATTTTCTAAATTTGTTTCCACTGCATGTTGGAGGTACTGCTAGCCCACATTTCACAACCATATAGAATCACCAGAATCACTAGAAGCCCAAAAAGAGTTTGAGTGGTCTTCTAGTCCCATAACTCTGCCTCTCTACACCTATTTTGAAAAGCATAAAATGCTTTCCAAGCCCCCAAAGTTATTTTCTTTCTACAACCATTCCAGCTTAGATTTTTGTTGAAGTCAATCCCGAGGTATTTGTAATCCGCAACTTCTTCCAAAATGTTGCCTTCAAAGTAGAACTGATGCTGGTTATGTTTTCTTTTCTTAGAGAAGACCACTACTTCTGTTTTGCTGATATTGACTTGCATCCCCACACTTCTACAAAAATACTCAAGGGATAGTAAGTGCTCTTGCAAACCAAGAGCCAATTTAGCAATCAGAATAAGGTCATCTGCATACAAAAGAAGCCTTATAACAAACTTGCACAAATAGATACCATCACCCCCTTGCGAATTTAACCACTCTTCAAGCTTGTCAATATATAAACCAAAAAGGGTAGGAGACAGTGGGCAACCTTGCTTGACCCCGATATCGCTTCTAAAACTTTCAGAAATGCCTGCTGAAGTTCTAATTTTGACTTTCACATCTTCATACAACCTATGCACAGCTGCTCTCAAATGTTTAGGAACCCCAAGTTCCTCCATTCTCTGCCAAAGTTTATCCCTAGGAACCGAGTCAAACGCTTTTCTGAAATCAACAAAGCAACAAAAGACTTTTTCCTAATTCTCCCAAACTTTTTCAATGATGCGCCTTAAAGTTATGCAATGATCAACTGTGGAATGTTTAGGTCTAAAACCTGCTTACCCTTTAGCACGCTTATCTCTTTCTTCTGCCCACTTCCTAATTTTTTTTTTCTAGCATGCTTCCAAATAGCTTTGCAAACAAAGGTTTTATCATGATGGTCCTATAATTGGAGGGATTATTAACGTCACCGCTCTTGAAAAGAGGTATTGCCAGACTAGTTGACCAATCTGTGGGGAGCCTTTGTTGTGTGATGTTGAAGATTTTTGTAATGTGAGGTGCAAGAATCTTTGAGCCCCACTTTAGATATTTTGCTTGGAGTTCAACTAAGTCTTTTTCCTTTCCAACGCCCAACTTCTTGATACCCATCTCTACCTCTTGTACCATGAAGAGTTCAGTATCAGTGTTGACCAAGGGGGGAGGGTCAACCTTGGGAACTTGCTCATAGAGTTTTCTTGCATAATCAAACCATTTAGAAGCTGTAATATTATTTCCAATTTGTATCTTTTTCGGTTGGAGCTACTTCCAAAATAATTTGGAATTATTTTTCCCAAGGAAGATTAGTTCTTCCCTCCTTGAAACCATGAAATCAGCATTTTTCTTGCTTAATAACTGCTTGTACGATTTGAGCTTTATGTTATCCTTGTTTGACTCTTTCCACATTCTCCTTGCCTTTTTGCATTCCTCGTCAAACCAAGCATTAACTGGAAAGCAATTTGTTTCAGACTTCTTAATTTTTGTTCTTTTGCACTTTGCAAGTGCGTATTGAATTAAATGTGTTAATTCATGACTATGAAGGTTGTGAATTGTAATTTTCTCATTCTCAAAGAGCCTCTCTAGCATTATTTTGAAGGTATTACAATTTTCTAGTGTCAAAAGAATTCTACCCTATGGGAGATTTTGTTGGACATGCTGAATTTTTGACTCTAATTGTTTTTTTCCAATCCAAGAGAAACATAAATAAATTGGCTTGTGATCTGATTTCAAATCCCACAGCGGATCTCCAACCAAAACTTCTTCCATTTTCTCACACAAACCATGCGAGCAAATTACATAATCTACCGCACTTGCTCCATTGTAAGTATTGCAAGTAAAATTACCGGACTTTGCCCATCTAGTCAAGCCATTACAAATGACTAAATCAAAGGCCCCACATAGAGTAAGCAATTGTTCACCAAAGAGCTTGCAGCCCTTGTCCTTCGAAATTCTTTCCCACTGATGATTACTTTCTTCTGTAAGCGAAATAGGGTCACAATCATCTTTACAACAAAGAATGCTAGCTTGCTCACTTGCAGTCCTAGCATTGAAATCACCCACTATAAGGACTTCACCTAGCTGCGAATATGTTGCAATATCCGCTTTTAAAGCTAAAAATGGATCTTTGTGGTCAAGCTCTCTACCTTTGTAGATTTTTGAAACCTGTGGCGCAAAATAGCATGCTGCAATTCTGATGTGATTTCCATTTTCTGATATTTTAAACCAAATGAATTGCTTATTTGAGTCTTCTTTTTCTAACTGAATAAGACGACCTTCTTTCTCCCTTACTAAAACCATGATACCCCCGTACCCTTTGCCATTCCCTACTGCCTTGTTCCACACTGCCATATTCCAGTATCCTTCAAACACAGGTGTCTTGCACCCTTCATGCTCATGTGTTTCTATGAGGCAAATTATGTCTCTATTTTCTGTAACAAGCCCTAACCCAAGACCTCATCTCCATGGGTAACCTCTGCAGTTCCAACAAACTAATCTTAAGGAAACCTGGGTATGACTTGATTGCTATTTATTTTGACATGCAAGACTCACATTTGAGTCTTTGTCCCTGTTTTCCCATACCAACCTTGCTTTCTGATTTCCTGTTGAAGAGTTTGTTGCCTTTTCTTTATTACCATCTTGCTGCTCTATTCTAGGAGGTCCAAATTGTGATATCACAGCTTTGCCTTTATAAATCCATGCTCTCTTTCCTTCATCTCTTGCTACCCTAACCTTTAAAATTTCCTCCCTTTTTTCCTCCTGTTGTTTTACAGTTAGATCTTCTTCTAGGAAAAAATGAGAACCCCTCAAGAGATGTTTCTTGCTTAGAATAATAGATTTATCACGCAAGCTAGGCATAATGACTTTTATGGGCCTGGCTCTCTCCCCATTAAACTTACCCACCCTCCATGCTTGACATATTTGTCCTTGCCATAGCAACTTGTCTTTCAAGAAGTCTCTTGCAAGGTCAAGAGTACATTCATTTTTCCCATAGTCTTTCACCCCTTTAATAATTATGTTTGCTGCCCTATTTTGTCTTTCCTTGCCTTCACTATCTTGCATGTTGTCAACCTGAATATTTGTTTCTCCTTCCTTATTAGCAGAATTGCTAATAACTTGAGCCCAAGTTTTGGAAACTTTGGTGGAATCTCCTTTCTCTTCTTCTATTGCGTTCTCTTCATGGTTGTTTATTTGGACAATCATTTTCCTTTTATCCTGGGATGATTTCACATTCACCACCTCTGTACTTTCCACTACAGATTTCTTTATGTTTTGCACATCCGCCTTCATGCATTGCCATTCTATCTTCCCTATCAAGAGAGCTTCCTGTAGCAATGCCACTTGTTCTTTTAAAATTTTATTGCTTTCTGCTAACGCATTGTTCTCAGCCGTTATTATATGAATTTTATGATCTCTTTCCTACCCTTTAGCTTCTAAAACCTCCAACCTTTGTTTTGCATTTAACAATTCTTTCACATAAAGATCAGATGACCAGGTGAGAGGTGTGGATGTGGGACTATATAAGACAAAATCATTAATGACTTTTCCTTTGGACTTCTTGTTGCCACGTGCTTGTGGAAGAGACTTGTTTGAGTGCTTTTTGCGAAGGGCTCAGTTACTTTTCCTTTGAGACTGTTTCTTCCTTGCTTGCTCCCATTTTAGATGGGCTATTCTTCGTTTTAAAATGCCCCAATATTGTTTGGCATTGACCCAAATCCACTTCCCAGCGTTGGCGGATGAGGCGATTTTCACTTGTCCTAAATCATTTGTCTCCACATGTTCTAAAATTTTTGGTTCCTTTGTCATGTTTGAATGCATTTGCTGCTGCTTGCTCGCTGCTCGATACTTCTGCTGCATAAAAACTCCCTGCTCTCACACTGCTCACTGCTCACTGTTCACTGCTCGCTACTCTCACTGCTGCCCACACTGCTCACACTGTTCATACTGCTGACCACACTGCTCATACTGCTGACCACACTGCTCACACTGCTTTGCTCTGCTCATACTGCTGACAACACTGCTCACACTGCTCACCACGCTGCTCAATGGTTGGACAAAAACCTCCAGCCAATTCAAACCCAGCTGCTCAATAATTCTTCCATTGTTTTCTTGGAATTTTTTATGGTTTAGCAATGTCCTTTGCACTGCTTGCAAATAGTTAATAAGAGATCCAACAGAATTGAAAAGCTTGTATTCAACGACAGCATATGAAGCTAATCCTTCATCCCCTTTGATGGAAAATGGGAGAGATGTATAGATCGCTGCAGAGCTTTCGTATCCTTTCGCCGGCGCATACGAAATATGTATTTAAAATCGTAACAGTTTGTAACACACATTTTAATCTGTCTACTTCGTAGGCATTAGTTATGTTTCTTCCTTTTCTTTAAATTTTTCCGTTCTGGTGTCGTTTGAATTGCCAAAGCAGTAGCAGACGGAATGTTCTGGTGTTAGTCTTTAGTGTCTGGCTCGTCCACTCAGTAAAAACTATTGTCTTCAGCGCTTGGTAAATGCTGAACGACATCAACGATACATTGTTAAGACTTCTGTAGTCATCCAATCCAACAATTGCTCATAACCTTCTGGGATGGCCACCTGTGTTCCCATCTGTCACTTCTTCTGCTGGAACAGTCTCTACTGCAGTCAACTGATTTTCCTAATGAGCTGTCTGCTTTGAGTTAAACCATGTTACATGAAGTGAGGAAATGAGGCAAATTTCCAGTACAGTTTCATTTAACATGACTTCACTATTGAAAAAATGCAATGCTGTGAAACTTTCAAAGCTTCAACCACATACACGCACACATATATGTAGGAAACCAATAAGAGATATGTCTTTCACCATTTTTCTTTTCATCTTCTTTTTCCTAATTAGCATCCTAATTACCATATTTAAATCTTCTAAAGCCTTTTTTAAGTGTTTCCTACACTTATAATAACGATGCAGAAGCATCAATCTCTAGGCAACCATTTTTGCCTAAATCCAAAGGGGGTCATGAAATTTTCCAAAAGTATGGAAATTTCTCTCAAATGGAAATTGTATAAAATAGAAATAGTTGGTTTTTGATGTATTTACATGTGTCTTGATTCTAGAAAGAATCTAGACTATTAAGTTTTCTTGTTTGGCTGGTGTTATGGCCAAGTGGGCCTCTGTAAAAGTAACAATTGTTACGTTGAGGTGTTAGGTTGTTGGTACAGATGTCAAAGTTGTCTTTGTTCTATTAGGATATTTCTTAGCTAATAGAAAACTGTATATGTATGTGTGTGTACAGTTAAAGCAAATAGAGCCTCAGTGGAGATCAGAGTAAAATCAGCTTGAGAGACAGAGCTCATGTGGAGGGGAGACCGAGAGAGCTTGGGTAGTGAGCCCATCAAATTTCTCAGTAAATATTCTATTCTTAGTAATAATAGAATCTGAGTTGACTAGTCATTCCCTATGTTCGATTCTTCTACCTAAATATGGATTAATTCCCTATGCAAATGGACTAATGTCTCTACATTAAATCTAATTGAATTGCATGTATGGTTTTGGTTTCATGCCCAAGTTCAGTGTGTAGCATAGCGAGCCAAGAGGGAGTGAATTCTTGCGCTACTAACTAACGGTGTCGACCATGGAGTAAAAGCACTAGGGGTTGAGTTGAGTAGGGATGAAGCCATTGCAAGCACAATGGAAACATTGGTACCCAGGGGTCATTCGTTAGGGTGAAGTATATTGGAGCAAACAAATTTGTATAGGGTAGCACTGACAACCCAGGCCTGTAGGCAAGCAACATTAGTGATCAAGTGCAGAAGTTTTGGCTTGACTAGATAGAGGTTGCAATGTAGGCAGGAAATCAAAGCTAAGTCCCTATCAATTCATAGAGAAATCACCATCAGAGATCAAAATTAAATCTCCATCTTTCACAGTAAATTTATCGTTCGAGATCATAGTTCCAGAAGCAGGGAAAAACCGTGAGTGCGGACCCCCCTTCCTCGCTAATGTCATAGGGATACCCCACCTCCCATAAGTCATCTATTAATTGATAATTTTCCACCATTTGATTGGGGGAGT
Organism: Pinus tabuliformis; assembly: GCA_031772625.1. Classification (NCBI taxonomy): domain Eukaryota; kingdom Viridiplantae; phylum Streptophyta; class Pinopsida; order Pinales; family Pinaceae; genus Pinus; species Pinus tabuliformis. The sequence goes on along the minus strand of CM062819.1, from coordinate 1,451,911,129 downwards.
GGAACCTCCACCCCAAACCAAGAGTGTGGACGCCCCCTTCCTCGCTGGTGTCACAGGGGGAGGTCCCTCGCAATTCATGTATGTCATCAATCTGTACATGTTGATCATGACCATTGGTTGGCTATTGTGTGTAGTGAGTTGCGGGACGAGAGAAGGAGATCCAATGTGACCATTGAGTTTCAGCAAATGATCGTAGTGTAGGACTGAAGGCCCACATGATGAACTCTGGATCTACATAGCCCAACATGATCATTAGTTGAGGACCCACATCGAGAAGTGGGGCATAATTGTGCCAAAAGAACAAGGGGCCAGGTCCTGTGGAAAGAGAGCTAAACCGTGGGCTACTAGAGTCATAGCTAAGCTCATAGACCCTTTGCGCTTTCCAGTTTGCCATTTTGACTATTGGCCAAGGAGGGCCAGGCGTGCAAGACAGAGACTAAGAGTCGGGTTAGTTGCACCGGAAAGTAAAGGGATTTGCAGTAGTGAAGAAAAGCCCCAAGTATGGTTGAGATTTGGAGCTTGAAGGTGGTATGATCGAAACCACCAAGATGGTTTTCGATGGAGTAAATCGAGGCACCCAACAATTGTTGTGTCAAATGCTAGATAATCGAGAGCAGTCAGAAAGGCTACATCGAGTGGTATCAAAGCATAGTGACGCTCTTTGGGAATTGAGAGAAAAAGGAGGTGATTTGAAGAGAATTGCAGCCAACCAAGAGGGAAAAAATAACATTTCTCATGAAGGAAGGAAGAACATGGTTGTGAGTCTGATTAAAAGTTGATAAAGGTGTTGTGTATAGGAGGTTTGCAACCAGCGGGGGAGAGGAGATTGCTTGTGAAGGAGAAGAAATATAGAGAGATAAAATCTGAGGATAGCTATTGGCAAGGACAATAGTAAAGGTACAATCCAAAGTTTCCAACCAAGCAAAGAATGGAGAATGACAATCAAAGCACATCCAAGCAACAAATGTGGGAGGGTTTGAGTTCTCGGTGTTAAGGATACTAACATGAGGTAAATGGTCTTGTGTTTTATGTTTTACTCTAGCTTGAGAAATTGGTGATTGCAGGTAGCAACAGGAGAAAAGAGTTGTGGCAAAGAACCCTTGCAGCAGAGTGGTTGCATCAAAAGTGTTCCAGCTGAGGTTGGAAGAGAGTTGACAACAGAGGAATTCCTCAAAGAAAGGTGAAGAGAACAAGTGAGGTTCTCAAGAGGTGAGCAAAGTGAAACATCAAAAGGAGCAGAGGAGGCTCGAAAGGTTCTAGAGGAGGTGAACTTGTTATACCAAAAGGCCAAGCCAAAGGAGAGAAGCATGGTGAGGTGTCTGTGGAGGTGTGTTTGCATCTCATAGTGAGCATGGAGAAGCTCACAGGGAAGGAGGAAGAGATGACCACTGATGGTCATGTTAGGGGTTCAAGTGAAAGCCACAAGAGAATGTAGAAAGATGCCAAAGCAGATGGCATCAGGGGAAGAAGGATAAGCCAAGAGGAGATTGATAGAGAGATGGATGAGTTAAAAGAGAGACTCAATGTAATAAGTACGTTGCTACAAGACAACGAGAAGGAAGACCAGAGTTGAGGATGGGATTTGAAGAAAAAGATCCAATGGCCTATTAGACAGTTATATGCCCTGAACCTGAGGCAACTGTTGAGTGCTCAATTGAGAAATGGAGAACTAGAGTAGCTAAGTGTGAGGAGGAGGAGAGAGTTCACTATTTTGAACCAGAACAAGGAACACCCCTTGGAGAAGAGGATGAGGAAGATGTTGATTAGAGACTATCTGAGAGCCTCATGGATTGCATGAAGATTCTAGACCAACAAAAGGAGTTGTTGATAGAAGATATGGTGGTGAAGGCACCAAATCGGACTATAGAGCCTCGTGATTTAATATTGATGTTTTGAGTATGGTTTCTAGTCACGAGAATGACAAAGAAGGATAGTCATATATAGCTATCATGATGATAAAAGGGGATGAAGGAATTCCTCCTCAAGGCGTTGGAAAATGTTGTCGCCTCGCTTGCACACCTAGGTTAGTGTGGGAAAAACCCTCAACCCCACAAGGTGTGACTTGGTGGCAAACTCAGAGGAGTTGTCACCTATTCCCAACTCTCTTGTTGAAACTCTCTCCTAGTTCAAGCTAAGGGGGGTGGTCCTAATGAAGGTTAGTGGATGAAATGTGAGTTTCTAGGAGATTAAATTAAATGGAAAGCTTATCAACAATAGTAAATTGATCCCACAATATGAACAAGTAAAGAGATATATGAGCAACTTTCAATAATCCATTCAAGAAGAATATGACATCATAGACTAGTGCTTAAACAATTAATTGCTCAAGGAAAATAACATGTACTTTCTCAAATGAAAAAATAATGACAAACAATCCTGCAAAAGAGAACAATGTTAGATGAAATATGAAATATCACTTGCAAGATACAAATGGAATATTGTACTTGTAAAGAAATGCTCAAGTAAAAGATAATATCATTCCATGATCATAAGCTAAACATCAAGTACATTTGATAGCAATTTGGCAAGTAAAGTAAAGATGGCAAGACGAAAATCCATACTACTTGCAAAATGTAGTTAGATGTTGCACTTGTGAAAGGAAGTAATCAACAACAAGAGATAATAACATCAATAGGCAGTGAGGCCACCCATCATGACAAGTACATGAGATAAATAATTTTGCAAGTAAATTTAAAGTGCTCTAAAGTGAATGAATTAGAATGATACGCAATCTAAATAATGTGAAATGCAATTATCTTGGTAAATTTTTAATTTAAATGTCTATCTAGATGTAACATTTTTCTCAACTATTTTGGTACAAGTCTTTAGTGAGTTGTGGAGGGATACCCATGAAAAGACAGTTGAGGTTGTTGTGAAAATTCCAAAATGGAGCCTTATTGCAACAACTGATATTATTTCTCCTAATTGTTAATTAATTAATAATTTATCTGCTACATAAAATATCGAAACAAATACACTGCAGAAGCTGAGAAATGCTATCACACACACATAAAAAATAACACAATTATTTTTGGACAAAAGTCCCGAAAAAACCCAACTAAACCACTGCAGCAACTGAAGGTTTTATTATTATGCAATAGTGAGAAATCCTGAGTACAATTGGATGCTGAAATCTGGTAATCCTACAAAGAAAAATACTGGCAAAAATCTAGTGAGAAATTTTCCTCACCCCACAGACAAACTCTTGGCATGACTTGCCTTTAGAAATTTAGCCCTCTGACCCTCTATGTTAGCCTTTGCGCAGCCTGCTAAATGTCTAGCCTCAGAATGGTCTCTGATGAAGTCATTCTGCCCTCTGCTAACCGGAAAGATGCTTCTCTGGCAATCTGGGACTCCTTCCCGACCTCTGGAACTGAAGATGTCTCTCCCTCTCAGCAAATCGATCTTGCCTCTAGAGGTTGCTACACTATCCCAGCATCAACCTCTTTGTGGCTCTTCTGCCTCTCTGCAAATGCACTCGCTGGATCTAGAATGCCTCCTCGAGCCTCGCTGTCTCTACCCCTCTCACTGCTTCGATCTTTGGCTCTCTCTCTAGCAACTAACTACTACTACTCAGGAAATCAATCTATCAAGGAAATCGAATTGCTCAAGTGTCTTCTCCATCACCACATCGACCTCCTCTTATAATCCTCTGTTGGAGCACTAATGACCAAGATTAAAACATAATCGATGGATAGGATCATCTCTGGATTGATCCGTGTGAGTTTCTAGATGATTCTCGCCTTGAATTAATTAACACTGATTAATTAACCATATTCCCTAAGTTAATAATCTAATAATCTAATTAAGTCATTTCTAGGCGGAATTTCCAGAAACGATTTCTGGGTTTTGGAGATCTCATGTATTCTAGCCTCTCCACCAAATTTCGTGGGTAGAACACATTCGATGCTACAAAAACTAACACCCTCTTAGTGAGGAATGAGTTCTAGTGCTGCACTTATTGCACAACACCCTGTCTTTGCATCATCTTTTGTCACATTGTTGATGTCTGGCTACTGTCCTCCATCGACCACTACGCAACTCTAATATACGCTGCATTTGTGCTGCTTCTGACCCTACTGTATTGCTGCCAACACTGCATTTGTACTGCAACTCCCTCTTATCCATTGTTGTTGCAACTGCAGCATCTGCAACTGAAAAGAATCCAAAATACTGAATCAACTGTGATCAATATAATGCATCTATCACCCGAGTCTTTGACTACTGCTAGCATTTGCACTGTCACTGAAGAATTTGCACTATTGCTGACTTTGCACTGTGCCAACTGCACTGCTGCCAACTCTGCACTGTGTTCCCTAGCATCTGACTACTACTAATCTGCAACTGTCACTCTGGTATTGACTGCATCAACTGCCACTGATCCATCCTGCTACTGAATATTTTGGGCCCCTGTAGCAAGGTATCAATCCATGAGGTGGACTCCTCAAGGATCCTGCCTATCTGTAGCACTTTGGGACTATAGCACCAAATCTCCCCTCCTCACCCTTGAAGGTATATCAGCAAACATGCCGAAGTTTTCCTCCAGCCTGGAGGATAGCCTATCGATCTCTGTTGAAGTTTCCTGTTGGTCTTGCTTCTCCTCCTTGTCCTTCTTCTTGAGAGGACACTGGATATTGTAGTGACCGAGCTCACCACACCTGAATCATTTGACCTTTGACAGGTCCTTCTTCTTCTTCCTTTGCTCCCCCTGTCCCTGACTGGGACCCTTACATGCGAGGGCCACATTTTCCTCCTCCTTCACCTGAATCGTGTGAGAATTCTAATCCGGAATCCTATTGCAACAACTAAATTATTCTCCTAATTGTTAATTTTATTTAACAATTTATTTGTTGTTTGCTACGGCAAATACTAAACAAATCACACTACAATCTACACAAATAAAACTGCGGAAGAATAAACGCTAGAAGAAATGCTAGCACACACACATGAAAATAATGCCATTATTTCGGGACAATTGTCCCCGGAAAAACCCCAACTTGGGAAAATTGGTGCAGCAGCTGAGGGTTTTATTATTAAGCAGCAGTGAAATAATCTGAGTACAATCTGGATGCCAAATATTGGCAATCCTGCAAAGAAAATACTGGCAAAAATCTAGTGAGGAATTTTCCTCACCCCACAGGGAAATTTGGGCTCTAACTGCAGCTCCAAGTGAGCCGTCCAAACTACCTCTATGTTGTCTCTACATCACCCTAACGTAGTCCCTTCTGCGCTCAATCTGAATCAACCTCTCCTCAAGTTGTCTAGTCTATTGCTGTCTGGGAAAATGTTTCTCCTAGCCCTCGGAACCTTTGTCTAGCTTTTGGCACTAAAACTCGACTTTCCCTAGCGGAATCGAAATTGCCTTTAGAGGCTACTGCGCTGCCTCATGTTGAAATTTGTAACTAGGTTCAGTCTTCATTAATGTATTTGAGATGTACTTATCAAAAGAATGAAGAAAATATTATTATTATTATTATTATGACTTATTAAAGCATGGGTTTCATGCTTGGGTCATCATGTTTTAGGTCAAAGTCCCCATTGAGGACTTCTAGGATTTATTCTGAGTTATTAGAGTCATTGTACATTTAAAGAGACCCTTCTTGGGCTTTTGGATCATGTAAAAAGAATTATTTTTGAGTCAAAAATGAATTTAGTCTCCTCCACACCAAGTCGGCCTCAAGACAAGTAATTCAACCTCATGGAAGGTATATAAATACAAGGAGCTTGAATTCATTTGGAGCATCTCATTCTCTCTCTCATAGTTCGATCCTTGAAGCTGAAAGCTAGAAAAGTGCAAAGTTATTTAAGGGCTGGAAAAGAAACTGGAAAGAAATGCGAGTTTCTAGAGCAAGATAGAAGGGCTCATTTTGGGACAAGTCTCACTCCATTCTAATGTGTATCAATGGAGATCAAAGTTCTCCAAGTTTGGTTGAAGTTGTTACTGCTACTGTTGTTGGGTCGAAGCTGGTGTTGATGCTGCTAGGTCGAAGTTGGTTTGGAAGGGTTGTCATCTGCAAGAAGGATTGAGGGTTGACTTGGTGTGGAGGAAATCTCTGTCTAGGTCTAAAGTCTTGGATTATCTCGAGAAACTATTGAAGGAAGAATTATTGACTGGGTTTTCCCCTAGATAAGGGTTTTTCCCTGGCTGTCCGCCTACATCTGCTGTCCTTGTGTTATTGTTTTGATAATTTCTTGATGAACTAAAAGATAACAGAAGAACATAAAGATAAAAGAATCACAAGTAATTATCTATATAAGAAAATCTTTTTGCCTTTCTGATTTTCTAACATCCCAGCATCAGCCTCTCTGTGGCTCTTCTGCCTCTCTACAAATGCACTCACCGGATCTGGAAATCTTCCTCTGGATTCACTGTCTCTGCCCCTCTCACATTGCTTTGATCTATAGCTCTCTCTCTTGCAACTGACTGTTTCAACTTTGGAAATCGATCTGCTCAGAAATCAAACCTCTCAAGTGTGTTCTCCATCACCACATTGATCTCCTCTTACAATCCTCTATTGGAGCACCAACAGTCGAGATTAAAACTTTATCAATGACTAGGATCATCTTTGGATCAATTCTTGTGAGTTTTTAGATGATTCTCGCCATGACTTAATTAATATTGATTAATTAATAATTAACCATATTCCCTAAGGTTAGACAGGAAATATTTAAAAACTGGTTAATAATCTAATTAAGTCATTTCTAGGCATAATTTCCAGAAACAATTTCTAGGTTTTGGAGATCTCGTGTATTCTAGCCTCTCCACAAAATTTCAAGGCTATAACATATTCGATTCTACAAAAACTAACACTCTCTCTTAGCGAGGAATGTGTTATAGTGCTACTGCACCCCTTGTTTTTGCATCATCTCTTGTCATGCTGCTGATGTCTGGCCATACTGCCCACCAACCACTGTGCAACTCTGATATACTCTGCATCTGATTGTTGCTGACCCTGTTGAACTGCTGCCAACACTACATCTGCACTACAACTCCCTATCATTTGTTGTTGCTGCAACTGCAACATCTGCAACTAAAAAGCATCCAAAATACTGAATCAACTATGATCAGTATAATGCATCTATCACCCGAGTCTCTGACTGCTGCTAGTATCTACATTGTCACTGAGAATCTGCGTTGTTGCTGACTCTGCACTGCTTCCAACTCTGCACTGCGTTCCCTAGCATCTGAATGCTACTAGTCTCTGCAACTATCACTTTGGTATCTGACTGCATCAACTGTCACTGATCCATCTTGCTACTGAATACTATGGGCCCTCGTAGCAAGGTATTGATCCACAGCTAGGAAGTACCCTGATACAACGTGGCTAGAGCATCCCACATCTGCTTGGCAGTGTCTTTGCCAGCTATATGTGAAACAACATGATCCCGGACTCCATCTAGGATCAATCGTTTTTCCCATACCATCTCCTTCTTGTACTCTTTATGCTGATCTGCATCCTGGGGAACTGCTACAACTGTATCTATATATGTTTTCAGGCCAAATCCATCTAGAAGGACATCCTTGCCTTCCAGATGATGTAGTTGGAATCTCCATCCAACCTGTCCTGATCACAAAGCCCAGTAGTGGCCATCTCAATGAACTGTCGAAAATTTCCTCTTCCCTTCTGCTCAACTGCTGATTCGCACTCCCTTTTGGAGTGAAAAGATCGAACTTCTTGAGACTAGAAGTTCTGTGAGGAAAATTTTCCCTCTGTGTGTGTTCTTCTTCCTTCCACCTAACGTTGGCTCTGCTCTAACGTACTGCTGCAAAACTTCTGCGTCCAGCTAGAGATCTGCTCAACGAGAAAATCTGAGCTGCTCCCTTTGCCTCTGGAATCACTTGATTTGGAAAGATCAAATTTTTTTGCTCCACTCAGAAAAATCGAACCTGTTGACCACTCTATGTCAACTACCTTGTAGTAGTGCACTTTTTTGCAAAGAAATTCCTTCATGTTTGAGCAGTCAAATATCGAGGATTCATCAGTCATCAATGTATAAGAGTTATAAACCCATTCTGTAATGTTTATAATGTAAATGATTCTAGTAAGACCATATACGTATATAACAACCTAGGTAAGCCTATTATTTTGGTGATAATTTTCATCCTAGGAGGTTTTTCGTCTCACTGATTCGTCCGTATCTAAAAAAAAACACAGATGATCGGAAGAGTTTTCCCCTCTAGCCTCACCCCAAAGTTAGGGTGGAATTTATCGTCAAGGTCTTAGGTGAGTCCTATTGTTCTAGTCGAGTCTTTTGTAAAAGTGATTTGGGAATAATTTAAGCTAATTGGCTAAATTATTCTGTTACAAGTCACTTGGTCCACTAACTCATATTGGTCGCAGAATTGGTATTAAGGGTCTATGGATAAAGGTGTTTCCCCCTTTCAAGAGTTGAGTTAACTCTAATATCTTGATGTAAAAATATTTTGGTGCATGGTCCCTCATATTTAGGCACCATGGCTTAAACATCTAAGGGTGGAATAAATTATTAATACCCTTTACTATCAATCAATTAATTTTTCTGGCCAAAATAAATTAAAATTCTAAGCCAAAAAATTAATTGATTTTTATTTTTGGTTTTCCGACAAAAAAGTGGTTAAATAATTAGTCAGAATTTGGTCAAAAAATAAAAATGAGAGAAAAATAAATTCTCTCCAAGTGAAAAATATTAAAAAGTGAATGTGCACTTTTCAAGAAGGGAATCTCCACAAATCAAGCAAGAAAATATTTTTGGCCTAGAAAAAAGGAATTAATTCCTAGGAAAATCGATTTCTTAATGAAAATTGAATGCATGGTCCAAGTTGGTTAAGAGAATGGGGGTTTTTTGAGGAGAAAATGTCAATATATATATATTTGGACCAAGAAAAGGGCAACATCGAGGAATTCGAATTTTCTCTCAAGCAATCAACGGTGGAGATCATTTTGACATGGATCAAGCATTTAATGGTGCACCTTCATGGAACTAGCCGTTATTCACTTTAAAGCATATGCTCCTCATTGTATCATCTCTCAATGTTGTGCTCTAGCTTTTGGTCTTGAAGCTTTTTTTATTTTGCAATAATAATACACAAGTCTTTGGAGTGAAAATTTGTGGCTTTTCTCTTATGGATATGGTAATGAATTATTGAGCTTAATTTCCTACTCGAAATTTTATTTGTTACTTCATTTGCTTATATAGAACTACTAGTGTATAGCTATCTTACACGGTTAATTAGACCTGGAAAATATTTTAGGATTGGAAGTGGCTAGTGTGCTTTCGTTTAAGTTGCTAGAATTTTCTTCCATTATATTTTTCATGTCTCATTTGAAGCTAACAAAATATTTCTAAAGTATGTAGAGAATATTAAGTTGAAACAGATCTCAAGCGTAAGGGGATGCTTTTGTTGATGTTAACCAACTCTTGAGTGATTCAGTAGGAGAGCCCATTTTATTTCACTTGAAATATTTATCTGATGAATTTGGTGCAGGGTTTCTAAATTTTAGCTAGAGGGAAAATTTATTTATCTCTTTTAAAATTATTGTGCTCAATAGAATAAATCTGCTATTTAAAGAGCTAGTTACATTATAGCTGTTTGTAAATGACATTTGAATTATTTTTGTTTTAATCTTTTTGTAAATATAATATTTGTCTTTAGTATTTGTAAATATTTCAAACTTCATTAAAAATTAAAAAATAAAGTAACAAAAATAAAAATAAAAATTATTTGACCTTTATGCTTATGACTTTCTTTTATATATATTTGTGGTCTCCATAGGAACATCGTAGGTTTTGGCATTTCTTTTTTTACAAGTGTATTTGTGGGACCATCCCTCACCCAGCCTAAACGGTTAGGGTTTGAGGCCTCTATTTGAATTTTATTTTTTATTTTTATCCCAAAGCTAGGCAGTAAAGGACCAAGAACCTCTTTTTGTTTCAGAAAATCTGCATGGTTTCTTTAATTTTTGTTTGGTTCTCCAATTCAGATTTTGATTTGGGTTTGATTTGCAGCCTCAGAGATAATTTCTGTGGCTCCGATTTAGGCTAGCGGCAGGGTTATAGAAACTTATAATTTTATTTCTAATCCTCGTTTGTGTTGGCAGAAGCAAATTAAATTTTTTGCAGGGTTTCTCAACGATTTGAAGGCCTCATTTGACCAACGAAATTTTTAAGTGGATTCACTGTCCTCATTGTCAATTCTGGCCCCTTTTTGAGGCTCAATCCCCTTGGCTGCTGGATTATTAAAATCTCTTTCTCGTTGGATATGATTTAGAGACTTATTTTGGGTTTTTGCAGGGTTTGTTGCCATCTCATAATTCTTTTTCTGTTTTGCCTTTTTTTTTTTTGAAAATAATTTCTTTCATTTGTGGCATATTTCCCTTTAGTTGTGAGCTTTAGAGGAGCCTTTGTCCACAAGTGCGAAGAGTCAGATTGAAGGAGGGCTTTTCAGCGAATTTTCAGATCTAAAGCTTCAAGAAATTCACCCAGAAATTGAAATCAAATTTAAGTCTAAACTCTAATTAATTCTCTGAGCTAGGTTGTGAACATTTTCTGCCCTTTTCTTTAGACTGGCTGTGAGCATTATTGGGTAACTAGTGGATCAATTTTTTTTGAAGGCTGAGAGCTCTTTGAGTGTTTAAACTTTAAATCAGTTCTTGGTAGCATTTGTATCATTCTCGATTACTGGTCCGATTTGGTTTGGAGAGATAAACTGACCCTCACTTTTTTTTTTGTAGATTTATCATCATTTTTATTTGAGGGTTTCTCATGCTATTTTAAATGATTCAACTTTATTGTTTTGCAGAGATCTCAAACCATCTTCTAGCAGAGATTATTTATAGTTTTCTGAGTCTTGGGCCAAGTTGACTGTAAGCTTATCCCTGTGAGAAAAATTGGTTGAACATATTTGTAATTTCATTATCTTGCAGGGTTAACTACTAATACTTGTGTGCAGGACCTTCTATCACTGGTTTTCTAATCTTCTTTTATAGCAAAGACAGACCTGGTATACTTGTCACCTATTTCATTTGAAGGGAGCTGGAATTTTAGTCCTCCTATTTGGAAAAGGTCTCCTCCCAACTGTGCAAAAGTCTGACAAAAAGGAAGATTTACAGTGATTGTTTTGAGGGAGTTCTTAATAAATTCACCTTCAAACTTCAATAATTTCAAGACTAAAGCTTAATTAATTTCTGAGCAAATTTTCTTGACAGACTGTGAGCATTTGAGCCTTTTTGTTCTTTGTTTTGGGCTGAAAGCATTTTCAGCACTGGTGCAAGGAGACTACATATAAGTTTCAAGCTTTGGGAGCATTGAAATTTTCTTTTGAAGATGCTAAAGGATTGAATGACTTGGGAAATTCATCATATTTTTTTTATTTTACAGGCTGTAGGGTTTCAAAAGTTTGGGAGCAAGTCATTTGTTGTTAGAATCTATCACCTGTTGACTTGTAATCTTGTTTTTTTGGGTACACTGAGGTTTGATGAGTGATTGGTCATTGTAAAAGAATTGTCATTCGTAATTCTCCTCAAGACATCAAAAGGCCTTTGTCTCTATCAAAAGGCTTCTGCATCTTTGTAACTCACATTAATAAAAGTTTATCTTTCTCTTGGGGAGCTTGGGATCTTCATCCCTTGGCATCCTGTTTCTCCTTGTTTAGGGAGAGTTTGTGTTTGGTTATGTAACTCACTAAGCTGCTCATGCATCTCATCTCTTTAGCATGCTAGATCTAACTTCAATATTTGCATCTAAGTGTTTGGTATATTTCTTGTCTCTATTTCAGATGCAATTGTAAATCTAAGTGGTAATTTTTTTAATTTCCTGTTAGAAAATCTCATCTGCCATAATTTGCTTTTGTTTACATCATATAAGCTAAGTGGCAAACATCTTTAAATAGGGTTTCTTAAAAGCATTCTGAGTTTTGCTCTAAGTCAGAATTGTCCTTGTTGTTTCATTGATCATTGTCATTAACAAGTAACCTTGTGCTTTGAAGCATTTAGCTACTTTGTGATTACAAGTTTATTGGCATTTTACTTTCCTTGAAGCAACATTGTTATCATTGTAGTCCATTGAAAATCTTGCATTAATATTGGCATTCTAAAGTTAGATTTTGCATTCCACTTAACTTAGTTTGCATCCACCTATCTGGCTTTGTCTAATTTGGCATATTGTTATTTTGTGAGCACTCTATCTTTACTTTAATTTGCTTGCTCACTGTCCATTGATATTGTTACATTTATTTGAGCATCTCTTTAAAAACGAAGTACAGGTTTCTTTTATTCTTGCAAGATAGATTTTTTGCTCATCTTTTAATATTGTGTCATTTCCAATACTAATACTTGTCTTGCAACATTATTTATCTTGTGACTTGAAATATCTTGCAAGTGTTAAATCTCTTCTAAGCATTGTTATAAGGCACTGGTTTATCATTGTATCTAGTCATTGTCTTATTTATCTTATTGGGATTGTCCTGTTAAATATTTACTTCGCTCTTTTAGTAATCAAGCTTGCTAAATAATTTTAATCAAGTTTCTCAGATAAAGAATTGCCTTGCCCCTAGTCTCCTAGACTTGTTGTTGCAACAAGTTTTCCCTTTCTAACTATCCTTACGAACTACCCCCCTTAGCTTTTCTAGGAGAGAGCTTAAACGAAGTAGGGAATAGGTGACAACCCCTACTCTGAGAGTTGTGCCTTAAAGATTATACCTTGCGGGGTTAGAAACTTTTCCTGCACTTAGGTGTACATCTTAGGCGACAACATTTTTTGGCGCCATTGCCGAGGATAAGTTTACTTTGATTCGGTTTATTCACTAACTTTTGATTCTTAGCATATTGGGTTTTTAGAGTTAGGTTCTTGTTCAAGTGGCGACTCCACTTGTTACATTTTCTGCAAGGATCTCTACTAGAAGGAATCCAAGTCTTTTGTATAATCCTACTCCAGAACCTGAAAGGGCTCTTAGAGTTCGATTACACAAGCTTCTTTCTCGTAGACTCCTTGATAATCTTGGACAGGAAGCTATCCTTGATATCCATTTGCTTTTTCTTGACCCGGTTGAACAGGACATCATGGACTTGTTTGCCCCTTGTAACTTTGCTAACATTCAAGGTTATCCGCATGATCTTCCTGATAATGGTCTTGACAAGTTGCCATCTTTTCAAGGAAATAATGCGGTTAGTGTTAAAGCTCATCTCAAAGCTTTTAGCTCTTGGTTGGGAAAATATGCTAGAGGTCCCGACTATAATCATGAAGATGTGAAGATGAGCCTCTTTTTCCTTTCTTTGGAAGAAGATGCTTTGGATTGGTTTACAAAAAAGCTTGATAATTCGTTTGATTCATTGCAATCGATTATTACTGCCTTTAAGGATAAGTATGGAGATAAAAAAGAAGAAAGGCACTTACTTAGAGCTATCAGCACCATAAAGAAGAATGAAAATGAGACCATGGAAGAATTTAATAAAAGGTTTAATGGTATTGTTAGAGATTTACCTCAAGATTATAAACCTACTGATAAGTCTCTTTTGGAATATTATCTCGATGCATTTAACAATGATACATCTTATGAGCTGAGACATGCTAAACCTAATGATTATAGGGCTGCACAGACTTTGGCTGAAGAAATGGAACAATGTAGGAAAGCATCTGGGAAATCTGAGATTCCAGGTTTTGATAGGGGTCCAAGTAAATCTCGTGATTCTAAAGGAAAAGAAATTAAAGAGGTTGATCATGATCCTATTAAAGAATTGACACAAATGATTAAGAACATGGAAATTAATCAAGCAAAAATGATGTCAAATCATGCTAAAGAAATCAGTGCCATGCAAGCCAGGTTGGTTCAAATGGAAAGATCACAAGCACAAAATATCCAACCTAGGAATAATCGAAATAATAATGCTTGGCAAAAGAGGGGCCCATCAAATGAGCAGAGATCGCCAAATCCACTTGAGTCTGCTCATCTTGTGGAAGAAGCTCCTCCTTATTGTAGAGCTTGTGATGCCCTTCATGATGAGGCTACTTGTCCTACTGTAAGGAGAATTATGGATAGTGGAATGATTGGGACAAGTAATCAAATTAATATTGTTGGTGATGAGCATCACTTATCCGTGCAAGATTGGATGGAAGTTGTCGAAAACAGTCATGATGTGAAAAATCTTCAATCTTCATATAGTATTAATACCTTTAATGATAAGAAGGAAATGATATCTGAGCTACTTGGTGAAAAGCCTTCTTCGGAACAAATCTTGGAGATCACTGGAGATAAAGGATTAACTTATCAACGGAGAAATAAGGCGCAATGTGAAAATCAGATTACTCCCAAAGTTCCTAACCCTGGTTTGAATTCTAACTCTGGATTGAATATTGATTTGGGAGGTTGGATCAATAATGCTAAGATTTTGGTTCCTGTCATAGAGATAATAAAGATTCCCTCCCAAAAGGCTAAGTTATTGAAGGCTATTGATGCTCCTCGTGGTGATGTTTTTCATGAAAAGGCTCTCGAAGTTGGTTATCAAGATGCTTTGGTGTATTTGCAAAGTATGGAACCAGATAATAAAGATCATAAACCATTCTATATTACTTTACTTATTAATGGTTTTCGATTGTATCACTGCATGTTGGATTCTGGTGCATCGGCGTGTGTCATGACCAAAAGGGTCATGGAACAACTCAACTTAAGGATTTCTAGACCTTATCACAACATTTGCGCCATGGATTCTAAGAGAATTGAAGTGCATGGTTTAATTAAGGATTTACAAGTGCATTTGTCCGTTTATCTTGATATAATGATTTCCATGGACATCGTTGTGATTGATGTGCCTGACGCTTGGGGTATGTTGCTATCGAGAAAGTGAGCTTCTGATCTAGGAGGGAGTATTCAAATGAATTGGACTTATGCTACTATTCCTTCTGCTGAAGGCAATGGTTTTGTAAGGCTTGATAGGGAGCTTGAAAGAAGATTTCATGTGGAAGACCCCAAGAGGCCTCATAATGAGATTATAACAAAACAACCTAGCCTTGGGAATTATGCTATTTTGTCTAACTCCATAGTTCCCTTGGATGAAAAGATTGTTGATTTAAAGAATCAAGTATGGTATATGTATTTTGATGGTGCAGCTTCTAGACATGGCAAAGGTGCTGGCATTGTGTTAAAATCTCCCCTTGGTCATATTTTCAAATTTACCTATAGATTGGAATTTGAAGCTACCAACAATGAGTATGAAGCTCTACCGTTGGGTCTCCAATTGGCAAAGGATTTAAGGATTAAATTGCTTAGTATCAAGGGAGACTCAGATTTGGTCATTATGCAAATCAAAAACAAATTTGCTTGTAAGAATAATAGACTCAAGAGATATCGAAATGCAATTTGGGACACTATGGAACTTTTTGATGCTCTTGATCTTCAAGCCGTCCCTAGAGAAAAGAACATCCATGCTAATCAACTTGCAGTGGTAGCATCTACTTTGAAATTATTTGATGAGTTGGTAAATGATCAAGTCAAGATGGAAGTTATTTTTAGGCCTTCAATTCCCGATAATGTTGAGCATTGGCAAGTGTTTAATGATGATAGTCAAGTAGTTCGCTTCTTGAATAACTCAGAAGAATTTGAAGATTGAAACATTGCTTATACGGAGGAAGGATGCAATTGTGTTAATGATGATGTGATGAATCCTATCCCCAGGGGACGGCAAGCATTAGAGTGACCTTTTGATAGGCATGATGCTACAAAGAAAAGAGAAGAGAAGAAGATTGATCCAGGGGAATACATTGAAGTAAATATTGGTACCTCTAGGGATCCAAAAATTGTGAAAATTGGTAATGGTACCACGGAGGAAGAAAGGAAGAAGTTAATTGATTTACTTCATGAATATAGATATGTTCTAGCATTTTCTTATGATGAGCTGAAAGGTTATAGGGAAGATGTCATGGAACACAGTATCCCTTTAAAAGATGAAAATGCTAAACCTTTTCGTCAAAAACTTAGACAAATCAATCCTAAGTTAGCTCCCTTGGTTCAGAAAGAGCTTCAAAAAATGCTAGCAGCTGGAATTATTGCGCATACTAGGCATTCATCATGGTGTTCTAATTTGGTGATTGTTAGGAAGAAAAATGGAACAATCAGACTTTGTGTAGATTTTAGAAACCTTAATCTAGCATGTAAAAAGGATAATTACCCTTTGCCTAACATGGAAACCATTTTGCAAAGAGTAACAGGTTCAGGAACGATGTCATTGCTAGATGGTTTCTCGGGTTATAATCAAGTATGGGTAAAGAAAGAGGATTATCATAAGACAACTTTCACCACACCATGGGGAACATTCGAATACATAAGAATGCCTTTTGGATTGACTAATGCTAGAGCGACTTTTCAACGAGCTATGGACTATGCCTTCAAAGGACTAATTGGTAAAATCATTGAAATATATCAAGATGATCTTACGGTTTTTTCAAAGGATGGTATTAGTCATATTGATCATCTCAGGCAAATTTTTAACAGGTGTAGAGAATTTGGAATTTCTTTGAATCCCTCTAAATCTGTGTTTGGAGTAACTGAAGGTAAATTACTTGGTCACATCATTTCTAAGGATGGGATCAAGATTGATCCTGAAAGAGTTGAGGCCATCCAGAACATTCCTTTGCCTCATAACCTTAGGTCCCTTCAGTCCTTCCTTGGAAAGATCAATTTTCTTAGGAGGTTCATTCCAAACTATGCAGAAATTGCTAAGCCTATTCAAAGTCTTTTAAAGAAAGATGCAAAGTTTATATGGAAAGATGATAGTAAGAAATATTTTAAGGAAATCAAAGGTTCTATCGCTAAAGCTCCTGTTTTAGCTAGCCCAGATTATTCAAAGGAGTTCATGATTTTCTCTTTTGCCTCAGAGGATACTATAGCAGTTGTTTTGCTTCAGAAGAATAAAGAAGGTCATGAGCAACCGATTGCTTTTATGAGTAGAGCGCTTCAGAATTCTGAATTAAATTATAGTACCATGGAAAAGCAAGCATATGCCTTGGTCAAGTCTCTTAAGCATTTTAGGACATATGTGGGATATTCTAAAGTTATAGCTTTTGTCCCGCATTCTGCTATTAAAGATATATTAACTCAAACTGATTGCTTAGGGACTAGAGCTAGGTGGGTCACTAAGATTCAAGAGTATGATTTGGAAATTAGACCCACTAAGCTTGTTAAGGGTCAAGGATTGGCCCAAATGTTGATTGAAGGTAATGAGAAGGCTTTAGGCTTGATTTGTCAAAATAATTCTTCAACTTCACCTGAGCTTCAAAGGTTAGGAGAAATTGAATGGTACAAGGACATTATTTATTATTTGCAAAATCTTACATGTCCTAACCATCTAGTTGCTCATAAGAGAAGAGCTCTAAGATTGAAAGCAACTAAGTATTGCATCATGAAGGATGGCCTTGGATGGAGGAATCCTGAAGGAATAATACTTAGGTGTGTTGACGAAGTTGAATAAAAAAAGTTTATTGCTAAATTTCATTCAGGATTTTGTGGTGGTCATTACGCTGCAAAGACTACTGCCCACAAAATCCTTAGAGCTGGTTACTATTGGCCTTCGATCTTTTCTGATGTGCACAAGTATGTTAGATGTTGCCAAGCTTGTCAATTATTCACTGGGAAGCAAAAGTTAGCAGCCTTGCCCTTACAGCCTGTTGTTGTTGAAGCTCCTTTTCAACATTGGGGTCTAGATTTCATTGGGAAATTCCATGAGAATTCTAGTAATGGCTATTCATGGATCTTAACTGCTACTGATTACTTTACTAAGTGGGTTGAAGCCATTCTTACTAAGAATGCCACTGAAAAGGTTGTTGAAGCCATTCTTAATAAGAATGCCACTGAAAAGGTTGTTGAAGATAAAATCATTACTCGATTTGGTGTCCCTGCTAAGATTACTACCGATAATGCCAAGGTTTTTAGTTCTTCAGAGTTTTCATCATTTTGTTTTAAGTATGGCATTGTCTTGTCTCATTCATCTAACTACTATCCTCAAGGAAATGGTCTCGCAGAGTCTAGTAATAAAAATCTTATAACCATTATCAAAAAGATAGTAGGAGACAATAAACGGGCTTGGGATAGAAAAATCAAGTATGCGCTGTGGGTAGATAGGATTACAAAGAAGAAAGCTACTGGTAAAAGTCCCTTTGAATTGGTCTATGGCTTGGATGTAACTCTTCCTGTGCACCTTAAATTGCCAGCTGATCAACTCCTTCAACATTTCTCTATTGACAAAGATGTTGTTCAACACAGAATTGATCAAATTGTGGAATTAGATGAAACTCATAGAGAAGCTTTTGATAATATGTGTAAAAATCAATCTAATGTTAAGAAAAGTTTTGATAAATCATCTCAAGCTAGATCTTTGCAGGATGGAGACATGGTGCTACTTTGAAATTGCAGGAATGAGAAACCAGGAAGTCATGGAAAGTTCGACAGCGTGTGGCTAGGACCTTATATCATCAGAGGACTTGCTGGACCAAATTCATTTCATTTGAGCACATTGGATGGTGAACCACTAGACTTACCTGTGAATGGCCAGATGCTCAAGTTGTTCTACAAAGATGACATTTGATGCCATAAGGGCATCTTCTGTATTGTATTTCTAACCTTACGCCTTGTTATTTTAGATTTTGTTTCAACATTTTTGTTTCTGTCCTTTAAAAAGATTTACTTTTCATGTTAGAAAAATATTTTTGAGCTTTTGTTTCATGTGTTCAATGTTATATGATGATTTTTGGATTATATTTGGATGGACACTACTTATATGAACTTGTGTGTTGTTTGGGTGTAGATTTTGGATTCTCACATTCCTTCAGTGAAGCAACGTGTCCCCAAGTAGAGCCAGATGTTGACCACTCTATGTCAACTACCCTGTAGCAGTGCACTTTTTTGCAAAGGAATTCCTTCATGTTTGAGCAGTCAAATATCCAGGATTCATCAGTCATCAGTGTATAAGAGTTATAAACCCATTCTGCAATGTTTATAATGTAAATGATTCTAGTAAGACCATATACGTATGTAACAACCTAGGTAAGCCTATTATTTTGGCGATAATTTTCATCCTAGGAGGTTTTTCGTCTCACTGATTCGTCCGTATTTAAAAAAAAAATCCACGGATGATCGGAAGAGTTTTCCCCTCTAGCCTCACCCCAAAGCTAGGGTGGAATTTATCGTCAAGGTCTTAGGTGAGTCCTAGTGTTCTAGTCGAGTCTTTTGTAAAAGTGATTTGAGAATAATTTAAGTTAATTGGCTAAATTATTCTGTTACAAGTCACTTGGTCCACTAAATCATATTGGTCGCAGAATTGGTATTAAAGGTCTATGGCTAAAGGTGTTTCCCCCTTTCAAGGGTTGAGTTAACTCTAATATCTTGATGTAAAAATATTTTGGTGCATGGTCCCTCATATTTAGGCACCATGGCTTAAATCTCTAAGGGTGGAATAAATTATTAATACCCTTTATTATCAAACAATTAATTTTTCTGGCCGAAATAAATTAAAATTCTAAGCCAGAAAATTAATTGATTTTTATTTTGGGTTTTCCAGCAGAAAAGTGGTTAAATAATTAGCCAAAATTTGGTCAGAAAATAAAAATGAGAGAAAAATAAATTCTCTCCAAGTGAAAAATATTAAAAAGTGAATGTGCACTTTTCAAGAAGGGAATCTCCACAAGTCAAGCAAGAAAATATTCAAGAAAATATTTTTGGCCTAGAAAAAAAAAATTAATTCCCAGGAAAATCGATTTCTTAATGAAAATCGAATTCATAGTCCAAGTTGGTTAAGAGAATGGGGGTTTTTCGAGGAGAAAATTTCAGAAAAAAAAAAAAAAAAAAAAAAAAAAAAAAAAAAAAAAAAAAAAAAAAAAAAAAAAAAAAAAAAAAAATTGGACCAAGAAAAGGGCAACATCAAGGAATTCGAATTTTCTCTCAAGCAATCAACAGTGGAGATCATTCTGACATGATCAAACATTTAATGGTGCACCTTCATGGAACTAGCCGTTATTCACTTGGAAGCCTCTAGAGCTCTCGTTTTTTCTGTATAAGGAAGCATATGCTACTCATTGTATCATCTCTCAATGTTGTGCTCTAGATCTTGATCTTGAAGCTTTTTTTATTTTGCAATAATAATACACAAGTCTTTGGGGTGAAAATTTGTGGCTTTTCTCTTGTGGATATGGTAATGAATTATTGAGCTTAATTTCCTACTCGTAATTTTATTTTTTACTTCATTTGCTTATATAGAACTACTAGTGTATAGCTACCTTACACTAGTAATTAGACCTGGAAAATATTTTAGGATTGGAAGTGGCTAGTGTGCTTTCGTTTAAGTTGCTAAAATTTTCTTCCATTATATTTTTCATGTCTCAATTGAAGCTAACAAAATATTTCTAAGGTATATAGAGAATATTAAGTTGAAACAGATCTCAAGCGTGAGGGGATGCTTTTGTTGAAGTTAACCAACTCTTGAGTGATTCAATAGGAGAGCTCATTTTATTTCACTTGAAAGATTTATCTGACGAATTTGTTGCAGGGTTTCTAGACTTTAGCTAGAGGAAAAATTTATTTATCTCTTTTAAAATTATTGTGCTCAATAGAATAAATCTGCTATTTAAAGAGCTAGTTACATTATAACTGTTTGTAAATGACATTTGAATTATTTTTGTTTTAATCTTTTTGTAAATATAATATTTGTAGATATTTTACTTTAGTATTTGTAAATATTTCAAACTTCATTAAAACTTAAAAATTAAAAAATAAAGTAACAAAAATAAAAATAAAAATTATTTGACCTTTATGCTTATGACTTTCTTTTATATATATTTGTGGTCTCCATAGGAACATCGTAGGTTTTGGCATTTCTTTTTTTTACAAGTGTATTTGTGGGCCCATCCCTCACCCAGCCTAAACGGTTAGGGTTTGAGGCCTCTATTAGAATTTTATTTTTTATTTTTATCCCAAAGCTAGGCAGTAAAGGACCGAGAACATCTTTTCGTTTCAGAAAATATGCATGGTTTCTTTAATTTTTGTTTGGTTCTCCAATTCAGATTTTGATTTGGGTTTGATTTGCAGTCTCATAGATAAGTTTTGTGGCTCAGATTTAGGCTAGCGGCAGGGTTATAGAAACTTATAATTTTATTTCTAATCC
This sequence comes from Pinus tabuliformis, assembly GCA_031772625.1. NCBI lineage: Eukaryota > Viridiplantae > Streptophyta > Pinopsida > Pinales > Pinaceae > Pinus > Pinus tabuliformis. The sequence goes on along the minus strand of CM062819.1, from coordinate 1,451,890,007 downwards.
TCATTTGTGTTGGCAGAAGCAAATTAAATTTTTTGCAGGGTTTCTCAACGATTTGAAGGCCTCATTTGACCAACGAAATTTTTAAGTGGATTCACTGGCCTCATTGTCAATTCTGGCTTAGCCGCAGGCCCCTTTTTGAGGCTCAATCCCCTTGGCTGCTGGATTATTAAAATCTCTTTCTCGTTGGATATGATTTAGAGATTTATTTTGGGTTTTTGCAGGGTTTGTTGCCATCTCATAATTCTTTTTCTGTTTTGCCTTTTTTTTTTTTAAATAATTTCTTTCATTTGTGGCATATTTCCCTTTAGTTGTGAGCTTTAGAGGAGCCTTTGTCCACAAGTGCGAAGAGTCAGATTGAAGGAGGGCTTTTCAGCGAATTTTCAGATCTAAAGCTTCAAGAAATTCACCCAGAAATTGAAATCAAATTTAAGTCTAAACTCTAATTAATTCTCTAAGCTAGGTTGTGAACATTTTTTGCCCTTTTCTTTAGACTGGCTATGAGCATTAGTTGTGAGCATTATTGGGTAACTAGTGGATCAATTTTTTTTGAAGGTTGAGAGCTCTTTGAGTGTTTAAACCCAATTATTTTTGGACAATTGTCCCCGGAAAAACCCAACTTGGGAAAATCAATGCAGCAGTTGAGGGTTTTATTACTAAGCAACAGTGAAATAATCTGAGTACAATCTGGATGTCGAATACTGGAAATCCTACAGAGAAAATACTCACTGAAATTGAGTGAGGAATTTTCCTCACCCCACAGGCTAATCCGCTGACTGCAGCTGCAAGTGAGTCGTCCAAACTTCCTCTGCGCTGGCTCTGCATCACCCTAGCGCAGTCCCTTTTGTGGTTTGTCTGAATCAACCTCTCCTCAAGCCGTCTAGTCTGTTGATGTCTGGGAAAATTTTTCTCCTGGCCCCCAGAACCTTTGTCCAACTTCTAGTACTAAAACTCAGCCTTCCCCGGCAGAATCGAAATTGCCTCTAGAGGCTACTACGCTGCCCCAGCGTCAGCCTCTTTGAGGCTCTTATGTCTCTCTGTAAATGCACTTACCGGATCTGGAAATCTTCCTCTGGCTTCACTGTCTCTGCCCCTCTCACACTGCTTCGATCTCTAGCTCTCTCTCCAGCAACTGACTACTGCTACTCTGGAAATCGATCTGCTAAGAAATCAAACCTCTCAAGTGTGTTCTCCATCACCACATCGATCTCCTCTTATAATCCTTTGTTGGAGCACCAACGGCCAAGATTAAAACTTAATCAATGGCTAGGATCATCTCTGGATCAATTCGTGTGAATTTTTAGATGATTCTCGCCTTGACTTAATTAATACTGATTAATTAACCATATTCCCTAAGTTTAGACTTAGGAAATATTTAAAAATTGGTTAATAATCTAATTAAGTCCTTTCTAGCCGGAATTTCTGGAAACGATTTCTGGGTTTTGGAGATCTCATGTATTCTAGCCTCTCCACAAAATTTCAAGGTTAGAACACGTATGATGCTACAAAAACTAACACTTTGATCCGTTGTTGTTGCCACTGATGGAGCTCTTTAGAAGAGCTCGCCTCAATTCCTCCTGCTACAAGTCAACCCACATCCTATCCCACTCTGGTAATTTGTCTCTACCCAATATGCTTTGGACAAAGGCCTGGCAATCCTCATAGACACTGTTGAGTGCCAATCTCACTAGCTTTGTAGGTTGAGGCATTGCCCCAACAACTGACAAGTAGTCCCAGACCTCTTGAATCCTAGTGAGGAAGGGGTCTATGCCTTCCCCCTTTTGCATCTGGATGAGCCTCAGCTTCTCCTCGAGGTACATATTCTGCTGCTTGGAAGTACTCTGATATAACACGGCGAGAGCATCCCACATTTGCTTGCAGTATCTTTGCCAACTATATGCGAGACTATATGATCTTGGACCCCATCTAGGATCAACTGCTTTTCCTGTACCATCTCCTTTCTGTACTCTTTCAGTTAATATGCATCCTGAGGAACTGCCACCATTGCATCAATATTGGCTTTCAGACCATATTCATCTAGAAGGAAGGACATCCTTTCCTTTTAGCTGATGTAGTTGGAAGCTCCATTCAACCTGTCCCAATCACGAAGCCCAGTAGTGACCATCTCAATGAACTGTCGAAAACTTCCTCTTTCCTTCTGCTCGACTACTACTTTGCAATTTGCACTCCCTTCTAGAATGAGAAGATCTGCTCACACATACTGTCGATTTGCAAGGAAAATCGAACTTCTTGAGACTAGAAGTTCCCTAAGGAAAATCTTCCCTCTCTATGTTCTCTTCTCTCTTCCACCCCGACGTTGGCTCTGCTCTAGCGAACTGCTACAAAAGCCATTGCGTCTAGCTAGATATCTGCTCAACAAAAAAATATGAGTTGCTCCCTCTGCCTCTAGAATCACTCAATCTGGAAAGATCGAATTTTTTTGCCCCTCACTCAGAAAAAATCGAACCTCCACAAGTAACTCGGCCTCTCTGGCAAAAGACTACGCTGCCCTTGGGAATTTCAGCCTGCTTCCCACACTGAGCCGAGAAATTCCTTCCCTTTTTGCCTCTGAGCTCTCTGGTTGATCAACTGCACTCTAATACCATGTGAAAATTCCAAACTAGAACCCTATTACAACAACTGACATTATTTCTCCTAATTGTTAATTAATTAACAATTTATCTGCTACAGAAAATATCGAAATAAATACACTGCAACCTTCACAAATATAATTATGTGGAAAAAAGTAAATGATGGAAGCTGAGAAATGTTAGCACACACACAAAAAATAACACAATTATTTTTGGACAAAAGTCCCCGGAAAAGCCCAACTTGGGAAAACCGGTGCAACAGCTGAGGGTTTTATTATTATGCAACAGTGATAAATTATGAGTACAACTAGATGCTGAGATCTGGCAATCCTACAAAGAAAAATATTGGCAAAAATCTAGTGAGAAATTTTCCTCACCACACAGGCAAACTCCTGGCACGAATTGCCTTCAGAAATTCAGCCCTTTGATCCTTTGTGTCAACCTCTGCGCAGCCTGCTGGACGTCTAGCCTCAGCCTGGTCTCTAATGAAGTCATTCTTCCTTTACCTGACTGGAAATATGCTTCTCCGGCACTCTGGAACTCCTTCCTGACCTCTGGAATTGAAGACGTCTCTCCCTCTCAACAAATCGATCTTGCCTCTAGGGGTTGTTGCGCTGCCCCAGCGTGAGCCTCTTTGTGGCTCTTCTTCCTTTCTGCAAATGCACTCGTTGGATCTGGAAGGCCTGCTCTAGCCTCATTGTCTTTGCCCCTCTCTCACTGTTTCGATCTTTGGCTCTCTCCGACAACTGACTATTGCTACTCATAAATCAATCTGCCAAGGAAATCGAACTGCTCAAGTGTCTTCTCCATCACCACATCGACCTCCTCTTATAATCCTCTGTTGGATCAATAACGGCTAGGATTAAAACATAATCGATGGCTAGGATCATCTCTAGATCGATTTGTGTGAGTTTCTAGATGATTCTCACCTTGACTTAATTCATACTAATTAATTAACCATATTCCCTAAGTTTAGACAAGAAATATTTATAAACCGGTTAATAATCTAATTAAGTCATTTCTATGCGAAATTTCCAGAAATGATTTCTGGGTTTTGGAGATCTCATGTATTCTAGCCTCTCCACCAAATTCCTTGGCTATAACACATCTGATGCTGCAAAAACTAACAATTGTATTAATGATACTTCCCCTGGAATATCCAACCACCTGATGCTTTCGGCATTGCATAGGCTGTGGCTCTGATGAGTGCAAGTTCACCGTGTTAACCACAAAAGAGGGTTTATGTTCCTCAAGTTGGGAGAGAGAGGGGGTCCTAAACTATCTTTCAACCAAGCTTATGTTTGGAGGTAAATTAATTAGAGATGCAAATTAAAACTAAGGATGCCTAAATGAGATACATGTGAACATTGTTGAGACTTGTTTTTGGCCTCTTTTTGATACCTTATTCCACCATCTTCCACAGTTATTTTTCCTCATTTTGATCCTTTTTGGTATTAAAAATTGTCATTATGTCCGCCCCATGACCAAAATATGAATGGAGGTAAAGAATCATGGATTAGGCTCATTTTCATAATTCTTTGGTTGATTTAGGTAGATGATTAAGTGAAGTTTATATCATGTTGCTAACATTGAAATGTGGTTGTATCTTTATTAGGGGACCTTGATATGAAAATATGAACTCCCTAGTTGTGACAGGTTTATTTCATGATTTGGCGCTTAGATGGATAGTTCGGTACTAAGTAGTTATTCAGTACTATAGTATGCACTTAATTACTAAGATCACTCACCTGCAAGCCATTAGTATACTTCTATGCTCCTCTGGACAATAATCAACATTCTTGGAATCTTCCTATAGTTAGTTCAAACCATGTCATAATTTCCAGGAATATGTTAGTCCTTGTATGGAAAACATTGGGCTATATTTGACAAGGGAAATCAATTCCTGCGGGCATTGATTTGTATGAACTAGAACAATGCTCCTAAAAATCCGATTTTGTCCTAATATGACACCATTGAATTATTTTGTGCTATTCTTGAATAGTTCAGTTGTAATATTTTTAGACAACGATCTCTTAAAAAGGGAATCATTAATAATGTCATAGGTTAAAGACAAAAAGGAGAAGAGTAGGAAGTTTAACAATAACATTTCTGCCATAATATCTTTGTTTCTTTCCATTTGACTTTGGGAATCATGATGTATCAGTTTTATTGAAGACTCCATAATATAATATTTCGACTCCTATTCCTTAATTGTTGATGTCTTGTGAGTAATTTAATTTACAACAGTTAATTTAGCTTGACACAGGTTTTGGCAAGGGCCCACCACTGATCCTGGCCAAGCTTTATCAAAATAGATTTAGTTAGAGATTTAGTGCCGAATGTCTGTATTTGTTATTTAAGATTAAATTTGGTACCGAATGTTTGTAGTTTTCATTTAAATGGTCATTTCTTGTTTCTGAGTTGAATGGTGTTTCTAGTCTTTTGTATCATTGATTAGAGGATTGAAGTTGAAACTGGAATTTATTTCATTATTACAAGTTAGGTTGGAATGAAGATTTTGTTATGTTAATGCTTCATTGAAGACCTTAGGTTGGAACTTTGAGCGAGTGGGTTCTTTTCAGTGAAATTATTGTTAGAGCTACTTGAGTTAATATTTGATTGGGATTGGAATAGGAATTAAGACGAATTACGTTATTGTTAGATTTGTTCTGAGTAATTGTCCAACTTGGATTGATATAGATCTGTGCAATTACAATGGATTTGAATGAGTTAAATTTTCAATACCATAAATATTTCATATTGGTAGAGTAATTTAATCCTTTTGATTTGAGACATTTTGTTATTCCTAAAAGAAAGGATTAATAGGTTTCTTTACTTCAACAAGTTTGATTAAAGTAGTTGAATGATTTCCGATCTAGGAGTTAAGACGAAGATTTGAGTTTGAAGCAATTGGTACTTAATTCTATACTGGGTTGATAATAAGATTAAATACAGTGTGCTGGAAAGACTGATTGGTTTAGATAGTTGGCGAACTTTTCATAATAGAGTACTTAAAAAGTGAATCTATACCTAGATCCGTGATATTTTGCAGCTCTAAGATTACGAACCTCGGTTGACATTTTAAGTGAAGGGAAATTAATATAAACATGTAAAACCCCTGACAAACGTTAGTGTCTCCAAAGAAAGTGTAATGAGATAAATTTTTCAAGTAATATCACCAATAACTTTCAATTGAAATGAAATAAGAGACAGTTAGCTTAATGTAAAATCACAAGTCCAAGATGTGTTGGTTGCAATGAAGTAAATTTGCTCAAAATGGAAATAGCACAAGAAAATGTTTCAAGAGATAACCAACAATGACCAAAGTGTCATATGAATATGAAATGATAAAGATAGTGAAGCGATATTCTCATGAACTTGTAAAGAAAAGTGAAAGAGTTTAAATTTTCCAAAATAAAATACTTGTTTGCTCAAATAAAACTTGCATGTATTGTGAGTGAATTGCACAAGTAAATGGAAATGGCAAAATGTAAACTAACATCAAGCATGTGCTAGAAAAGGAAGAATGTAAATGCTATGTTAATCATGCATGAAATGAAATTAGTAAGTGCAGAAAATTAGAGCAACTATCTAAAAGATTAATCAATCCACGAACCAAGTTTTTCCCTCTAACTGAAGAGAAGGGATGCCATGGGAAAAATTCCCAAGATCCCACAAAAGAAATCAGCCTTTTTATTAGATTAGTTACAAGGAAATGAGAGCCTCTAAGGCCTCAAAATAAGATCAAGGAAGTCTTTACAATAAAAGCTTTTGACCATAGACTTTCCTTGATGAACAATTGATACAAATGAGGCCCAAGAAAGGCCTTTGAAATCTGAAAATTAAGTACAAAATTCAGATTCGAATAGAAGACAAATTAGCATGAGATAAGAGAGGCTAAGCCTTCTCAATGCCCACGACCTAATAGAGAGAGAGGTGCAATCCTCAAAAGAACTCGGCCTAGCCAAAAATGGGGTCTCAAAGAGCTCACGACCTTGTTGGAAAGCTGCCCAAAAGAGTGCAAGGGGTCCTGCAAAAAAATGTTAGTAGTTTTAGAGAAATCCTTCCTCTAACTTGTCACCCAAATGGATTTGTATTTCTGCTCAAGAGGCTGCAAATAAATTTCGAAAATAAGTGGAGAGAGCATGCAAAAAAAAGAAACAATAATTCACAATTAATGTACAAGAGCTAGATCAAGTTATGGAAGTGTAACCGTTCAAACTAGCAAGAGTCCTAGGAGGGGATCCTATAGAGCAACGATTATTAATTTCTGTAGCATTGAATGTGCTCTAACCACGACATTTGGTGGAGAGGCTAGAATACATGAGATCTCCAAAACACAGAAATCATTTCTGGAAATTCCGCCTAGAAATGGCTTAATTAGATTATTAACCAGTTTTTAAATATTTCCTAAGTCTAAACTTCAAGAATATGGTTAATTAATCATAATTAATTAAGTCAAGGTTAGAATCATCTAGAAACTCACACGGATCGAATCCATGATGATCCTAGCCATTGATTAAGATTTAATGTTGGTTGTTGGTGCTCCAATAGTAGATTATAAGAGGAAGTCGATGAACACTTGAAGAAGACACACCAGAACACCAAAAGTTTGATTTCCTTGGCAGATCGATTTCCAAAGTAGCGGCAATCAGTTGCTAGAGAGTCAGAGATCGAAGCAGTGAGTGAGGGGCGGGGATAGGAGTCCAAAGGAGATTTTCCAGATCCATAAAGTCAGCTACAAAAGGGCCATGTTTCCTCACTGAGGCTGCGCGAAAGCTTCAGAGGAAGAGTTCGATTTGGCTAGACAGAGGATCGATTTAGTTGCTGGAGGTTGGGAAGATTTTCAGAAGGGACCAGCCGGTCATTCTCAGAGGCTGGATTGGGCAGACGGCTTGATCAGTTGCAGTTCCAAGCAGAGCATACCAGAGGCTGCACAAGCTTGATGCAGAAGCTGACACAGGGGTTTCGTGGAGCCCATTCAGAGCATGTTTCGAAGATGGATCAGTGTCGGGTGAGACAAACTTTGTCTCACTAATTTTGTGGCCAGTTTCTCCTGTAGTGGATTGCCAGTTTGTGCATCCAGATTGTACTCAAATTTTCATTGTTGCATAATAATAAAAACCCTCACTACTGCACTGGTTTTCCCAAGTTGGGTTTTTCCGAGGACATTTTCCCAAAAATAATGGTGTCATTTTTATGTGTGTGTGTGCTAGATTTTCTCAGTTTCGAACATTATGATTTCCGCAGTATTTTATTTGTGAAGGTTGCAGTGTGATTTATTTGATATTTTCCATAGTAAATAAGTTGTTAAAATAATTAACAATTAGAAAAATAAATTCCAGTTGTAGGAATTTTCACATGGTATCAAAGCATAAGTGATCAAACGGAAGCTCATAAGCAAAAGGGGAAAATTTCGTTGTTCAGAGGAAGCAGCAGGCCGAAATTTTGATGTAGTGCTCAAATAGGTAGGTCGAATGCTGAGGCAGGAATTCGATTTTCAGTTGCAGGGTTGCAGAAAAGTCGAATTGCCCAGGTTAGTGATTCCAACAGTCAGAGGGAGCAGCAGCAGTAACTCAGATTTTCACTAACAAAATTCCTTGGTGTTGATTTTGTGTAGCATCGGATGTGCTCTAAACCTCAAATTTTGCAGGGAGGCTTGGGCACAGGTATTCCAAAGAACCCAGAAAGATTTTTGGGAAATTCTACCCATAAGTAATTTTATTAAAATAATTAATACTTTTAATGGGGTTCCTAAGTCTAAACTCAAGAAAATTAAAATATTAATGGGTTTTAATGTAATCATGGGTTAAAATTCTAGAAAAGACATGGATCAAGCCAAAACAATCTGAGTCTTTGATTAAGATTTAATATAGGCCATTGGTTGTCCAACAGGAAGATATAAGAAGGGGCTTGAGGGTCATTTGGAAAACACACATAGAGATAGAGAAAAAAAAATTTCTGAAGTGAGAAGTTCTCAGGAGGAAAAATCGATTGAGGAAATCTCTTACAGTTGAGGGGCAGGGATAATGGCTTCTATAGAGAGAGATTCTCAACCGGAGATACATCAGCAGAGAGAGGTAGTGAGTGATCCATAAGCCTTGACACAGACGCTGACGCAGGGCCAGAAGGGCCACGCAGAACCAACGCAGAGGGAGAGAGAGGAGTCTGAAATCTACGGAGGAATTTGATTTTCAGAAGACGGGAGTCAGGGTGTGAGACCGGAAGGCAAAAATTGAATTTCCTAGGCAGCAGATCAACCAACCATAGAAGTGACGCAGCACCCAAAGAGCTTGACGCTGGGCTGATGCAGACACTACGCAAAGGCAACACAGAGGCAGCCAGAAAAGCCGGGGGACAGCTAGTTTGGGACTGGATCAACTAGGATTTCTCAGTGATTGTGTGAGGTAAAACTCACAAAGCTTCTGCCAGTATTTCTCTCTGTAACTGAATAACCCTGTGAGGTATTTAGTTATGTATTCAAATTTTGCTACTGCTTAATAATAATAAACCCTCAGAGCTGCTATACCGGTTTTCCCGCATCGGGTTTTTCCAGGGACTTTTGTCCAAAAATAATTGTCCTATGTGTTTCAATTTTCCTTACTCATCTTCTATGTTTCAGAATCATATTTAATTAATGTAGGTTGCTTCAGTGATTTACTTCAATGTTTCATGAAGAAATCTTAAATAAGCTTGTAATGTAATTTACAATCTAGGTGAAGTAGATTCAGCTAGTTGCAGTAGGATTCCTGAGATTGTTAGATCTACGAATTTTCATAATTGGTTGGACGCAGAGGGTTTTGCAGCAGCAAAATCAGCATCGTGTGGAAGAGAAAAGAACACACAACAAAGGGAAAATTCCTCTCAGGGAACTTCGAGTCTCAAAAGTTTGATTTTCTCCAAGCAAATTGGTAATAGCAGCTAGCAGATCTGTGCATTCAAGAAGGGAGTGCGAGTAGCAGAGCAACAACCAAGCAGAAGAAAAGAGGGAGTTTTGGACAGTTTTTGAGATGGCCACAACAGGGCTCAGAGATCAGGATAGGTTGGAGGGTTCTTCCAACTATGTCATCTGGAATGCCAGGATGTCCTTCCTGTTGGATGAATATGGTTTGAAGCTCTACATAGACAGTGTTGTGGCAGTTCTCCAGTATGCGGATCAGTTAAAAGAATACATGAAGGAAACGACAAAGGCGAAGCGATTGATCCTGGATGGATTCCGAGATCATATAGTCTCACACATAGATGCTGATTTGGTGTAGCATCGGATGTGCTCTAGCGATGAAAATTGGTGGAGAGGCTAAAGCCCATGAAATCTCCAAGACCCAGAAATGGTTTGGGCAGATTCTACCCGGTTAAGGAGATATTAAAATAATTAATATTTTTAATGGAGTTCCTAAGTCTAAACTTAGGAAAAATAAAATATTAATGGGTATTAATATAAAATCGCGTTAGAAGGTTCTAAAGGACATGCATCAAGCCAAATATAATCTTATCCATTGATTAGAAATGTTATGTATGTCGTTGAAGACTCAACAAAAAAATATAAGAGGAGGCTTAAGGGTCAATTGGAGAACACACCAGAGTGATCAGTCATTCGATTTTCTAGAGCAGGGTTTGCTAAGAGAAATCGAATTAGTGATCAGAGTTGCAGCGATGGGAAGTGAGTACGAGGCAGAGAAGCTGAGATAGTGTCGTAAGACCAGCGCAGAAGCAGAGAGGCAGACGCAGAGCCAGAGGGAGCCACGCAGAGGCCAGTAGTGACTGCGCAGAGGCCAGAAGGGCCTGCGTCATGCACGCAGAGGCTACATAAGTGATGCAGAGGGCCAGAGAGGCTACGCAGAGCCTCACAAGGCTAACGCATAGGCCAAGAGAGCTGATGCAGAGCTTCAAATTGTGTTGGAGAGGGTTTCGTGGGGCAAACTTTCAGAATATCTGCTTCCGAAGAGAGGTATTACTGCCAGATTTTTTATCTCTATCCGATGAGCTAGTTTGGCACCCAATGTACTCAGAAAAGCTGCTTAATAATAAAAACGCTTAGAATTGTTGCACCAGTTTTCCCAAGTTGGGTTTTTCCGGGAATATTGTCCAAAAATAACGGCGTCACTTGTGTGTTTGTCTATTTCTTTCAGTTGTTGATCTGTAGATAGTTAAGACTGTATTGTGTTTATTTCAGTGTTTATATGGTTAAATAGCTTGTTAGTAATTAAACAAGTAGGCGAAATAAACTAGAGAATATAGATAAAATTTCTAACGGGTAATACTTAGAAATTTCAAGATGGTATCAGAGCGTTGCAGATCACAGGAGAGCTGAAGGCACTAGCTGAATCAGAGAATTTGCAGCAAAAACAGCTGTCTCGAGTGATAGAAGCTAGTTCTAGACAAAAAGCAGTAGAGAAGGGTTGATGCAGAGGGACTGTCACTAGTTCAAGCCAGAAAGAGGCCAGCGCAGAGGCAGAAGAAGGCAGAAGAGGCTCACGAAGAGCCACGCAGAGACCAGGAGGGTTGAAGTAGTTGGCCAAGGGAGCAAATTAGCCTTCCCAGGATTGCGCAGAGCCTAAAGGCTCAGTCCTTCAGTTGCTGGGGCATAGGAAGTTGTGGGCAGATTGCAGGGAGTGAAGCTGGTGGGGTGTTGTTTCTGCCGAGACGGAACAGTACCTAACGGGGCAAAACCAAGGTAGAGGGAGTCGCTACCTAGGCAAATTTCTAGCCAAGAAATCTAGATCAGTGTTTTAGGTGAATAGGAGATCGAAGAGGTGCGACTCGACGTTGGCGGGTGGATTTCTAGGAGGGAAATTGAGACTCAAAGGGAGTCTAGCAGACAACTTCCAAGAGGGAAGTAGAGACTCAGAGGGAGTCGAAGAGAGAACTTCCAGGAGGGAAGTAGAGACTCAGAGGAGTCGAAAGGAAGAGCAGAGAGATGGCCATGAATGGACTGAGGGATCAGGACAGGTTGGATGGGGCGTCCAACTTTGTCATCTGGAAGGCCAGGATCCTGTCTGTTCTAGATAGACATCGCATCAAGGCCTTCGCCTTGAGAACCATGGCTATCCCAGTCAACCCAGCTGACAATGAAAGGTATGAGGATGCAATGGCCAAGGCGAAATGCATAATCCTTGATGGGGTCAAGGATCATGTGGTCCAACATATTGCCGAGAAGGAGACGGCAAAGGAAATGTGGGATACCTTGAAGACATTGTATCAAGGCACTTCTGTGCAGAGGAAGATGCTACTAGAGAATCAGTGGCGGTCATACCAGATGCAGAAGGGGGAGCAGATAGATCACTTCTTCGGCAGGTTGCAGGAGATCCGGGACCAGCTGACTTCTATAGGAGCCACGCCGGATTAGGAATTGATGGTGAGGACCGTCCTAAATGCAGTCTCCAAGAAGTGGGAGATGTTCGTCCAAAGAATTTTGGGTAGAGCGAATCTTCCAAGATGGGAAGAATTGTGGGCAGCTCTTTACCAAGAAGAGATCAGACAACTGACCAAGACGGGAAGTAGCAACAAAGGGGCCCGGGTCAAGAAAGAGGAGGAAGAGGATGCAGCGCTAGCATCTGCAGGGAAGCAGGAGAAGAGGAAGAAAAAGGACCTCTCCAAGATAAAGTGCTTCAACTGTGGGGAACTGGGGCATTATGCGAACCAGTGTTCGAGGAAGAAGAATAAGGGAGAGGCGTCTGACTCCAAGGCAACGAAGGCGAAAAAGGAGGTAGAGGATGATGACGATTGTGCCATGAGTGCCCATGTACCTCTAGAGAATAGGTGGGGAGACATCGCGCTATAGTTAGGAAGATTAGAGGCGATGAGGGCTAGGATCCTTGAGGTACCCAAACTCTTGGATCATACCTGACTACGCGAGCTTCGAAGTGAGAGTAGCAGGATGGCGGATGTCGGTAGAAGAGGATGCGGATGAAGCGGTAGAGAGTGCTAGAGTGCAGTAGTCCCTGCAAACGCAGAGAGGTTGTAGTAGTGCGAGAGGCACATAGGAGGTTGTAGCAGTGCAATATGGCACAGAGAGGCTTGCAGCAGTGCGAGAGGCACAGAGGTGTTGCAGCAGCGCAAAGGCAGCAGAGGGAGCATAGTATAATGGCAGAGAGAGCTTCAAAATCGGGAGGGTTTATAGCCTGACAGGGATGTCAGTAGTTGGGTGGATCAGTTTCTTTTTAGTAACTGAGTTGTAGTGCAGTAGCAGTAGCAATAGCACGATGCAACATGATGAGGGAGAACTGCAGTGCAAATGCAGTGTTGGGAGAAAGGACTAGCAACAACACGAATGCAGAGGGAGTTGTCGTACAGATGTAGCAGTGGCAGTGGCAGAGACATGGGCAGCAGTATAGGATGCATCAGTGCAGAGGATGTTGGGCAGGGAAGCATAGCATCATCACAAGTACCGATGTCGTATAATCAGGGTGATGCTCAGTGGGGGAGTATTACTAGAGCATCAGATGTTCTCTAGCCATGAAAATTGGTGGAGAGGCTAAAACACATGAGATCTCCAAGGTCTAGAAATGGTTTGGGCAGATTCTACCCAGTTAAGGAGATATTAAAATAATTAATATTTTTAATGGAGCTCCTAAGTCTAAACTTAGAAAAAATAAAATATTAATGGTTATTAATATAAAACTGGGTTAGAAGGTTCTAAAAGACATGGATCAAGCCAAATCTAATCTTAGTTGTTGATTAAAGATGTAATCTTCGCTGTTGAAGACTCAACAGAAAAAGTATAAGAGGAGGCTTGAGGGTCAGTTGGAGAACACACTAGAGTGATCAGTCATTTGATTTTCTAGAGCGGGGTTTGCTGAGAGAAATCGAATTAGTGATTAGAGTTGCAGCAAGGGGCAGTGAGTACCAAGCATAGATAGTGTCGGAAGACCAACGCAAAGCAAAGAGGCAGACGCAGAGCCAAAGGGAGCCACGCAGAGGCCAGCAGTGACTGCGCAGAGGCTAGAAGGGCTTGCGTCATCCATGCAGAGGCTGCAGAAGTGACGCAGAGGGCCAGAGAGGTTGCGCAGAGCCTCAGAAGGCTGACGCAGAGCTTCAGATTGTGATGGAGAGGGTTTCGTGGGGCAGACTTTCAGAATATCTGCTTCCGAAGAGAAGTATCACTACCAAATTTTTTATCTCTACCGGGTGAGCCAGTTTGGCACCCAGTGTACTCAGAAAAGCTGCTTAATAATAAAAACCCTCATAACTACTGCACCGGTTTTCCCAAGTTGGGTTTTTCCAGAGACGATTGTCCAAAAATAATGGTGTCACTTGTGTGTTTGTCTATTTCTTTCAGCTATTGATCTGTAGATGGTGAGATTGTACTGTGTTTATTTCAGTGTTTATATGGTTAAATAATTTGTTAGTAATTAAACAAGTAGGCGAAATAAACCAGAGAATACAGATAAAATTTCTAGCGGGTAATACTTAGAAATGTCAAGAATAGATGGCAAGGATACTGTCAAAAAGATGTGGGATGCTCTCTCCACGCTATATCAAGGCACTTTTGAGCAACGGAAGATGTTCCTTGAAGAAAATTTGAGATGCATCAGGATATAGAAGGGGGAAGGCATAGATCCTTTCCTCACCAAGATTAAGGAGGTCTAATACCAATTTGCAATTGTTGGGGTAGCGCCCCAACCAACAAAGCTTGTGAGATTGGCATTGAACGGTGTCTCTAAGGAGTGGCAAGTTTTTGTCCAAAGTATATTGAGAAGAGACAAGCTACCAGAATGGGACAGGATGTGGTCGGAATTGCAGCAGGAGGAGCTGAGGTGAGCTCTGTTAAAGAGCTCCATCAGTGGGAGCAATAGTAGCGAATCGAAGGTGGTGAAGGAGGAGGAGAATGTGGCCCTCACATCAAAGGGTCCTAGTCAGGGGCAGGGGGAACAAAGAAGGAAGAAGGACCTGTCAAAGGACAAATGCTTCAGGTGTGGTGAGCTCGGTCACTACAGTGCGCAGTGTCCTCTCAGGAAAAAGGACAAGCAGGAGAAGTAGGACCAGTAGGCAGTGCCAGCTAAGATCGACAAGTTGTCCTCTAGGTTGGAGGAAGACTTTGTATTGATGGCAGCCATACCTCCAGGAGTGAGGTGGGGTGACATGGAGTTGTAGCCTTAGATAGCTATAAAGATTGGGCAAGGTCCTTGAGGAGTTCATCTCCTTGATCATTACCTTACTATGGGGGCCCATAGTATTCAGTAGCAGGATGGATTAGTGGCAGTTGATGCAATCAGTACCAGAGTGATAGTTGTAGACTAGTAGCAGTCAGATCCTGAGAAGCGCAATGCAGTGTTGACAACAGAGCATGTGGCTCAGTGCAGAGTTGGCAGCAGCGCAGAGTTGGCAGCAACACAAATTCTTCAGTGGTAGTGCAGATACTATTAGCAATCAGAGACTCGGGAGACAGATGCATCATATTGAACACAATTGATTCAGTATTTTGGATGCTTCTCAGTTGAAATAGCAACAGATGAGAGGGAGTTGCAGTGCAGATGCAGTGTTGGCAGCAGTATGGCAGTGTCAGCAGTAGCACAGATGCAAAATCAAAGTTGCATAGTGGTTGGTGGGTAGTATACCCAGACATCAGCAACATAACAAAGGTGATACAAAAACAGGGTGTTGTAGCAACAAGATGCAACAGGTTGCAACATGAGTTGTTGGAACACTGGTTCGAGAGAACACAGTGCTCGATAAGAGGGAGTGTTAGTTTTTGTAGCATCAGATGTGTTCTAGCCACAAAATTAGGTGGAGAGGCTAGAATACATGAGATCTCCAAAACAAAGATTGTTTCCTTGAATTCCACCTAGAAATGGATTAATTAGATTATTAACCAGTTTTTAAATATTTCCTAAATCTAAACTTAGCGAATATGGTTTATTAATCAAAATTATCTAAGTCAAGGTGAGAATTATCTAGAAACTCACACAGATCGACTCCAAGATTATCCTAGCCATTAAGACTTAATCTTGGTCCTTGGTGCTCTAACAGTGGATTATAAGAGGAAGTTGATGGACACTTGGAGAAGACACACCAGAACACCAGAAGTTCGATTTCCTTAGCAGATCGATTTCTAGAGTAGCAGCAGTCAGTTGCCAGAGAGCCAAAGATCGAAGCAGTGAGTGAGGGGTAGTGACAGTGATTCCAAAGGAGATTTTCCAAATCCGGAGAGTCAGCTACAGGAGAGCCGAGTTTCCTCAGTGAGGCAGCACAAAGGCAGCGTAGAAGCTTCAGAGGAAAAGTTCGGTTTAGCCAGGCAGAAGGTCAATTCAGTTGTTGGAAGCTAGGAAGATTTCCAGAAGGGACCAGCGAGTCATTCTCAGAAGATGGATTGGTAGATGGCTTGATCAGTTGCAATGCCAGTTAGAGCATACTAGTGGTTGGGCAAGTTTGGCATAGAGGCTGACGCAGGGGTTTCACGAAGCCCATTCGAAGCCAATTTCAGAGTTGAATCAGTGTCGGGTGAGACAAAATTTGTCTCACTAATTTTGTGGCCAGTTTCTCCTATAGTGGATTTCCAGTTTCTGCATCCAGATTGTACTCATATTTTCACTGCTGCATAATAATAAAAACCCTTACTGCTACACCGGTTTTCCCAAGTTGAGTTTTTTCAAGGAAATTGGTCCAAAAATAATGGTGTCATTTTTATGTGTGTGTGCTAGATTTTCTCAGTTTCCAGTGCTATTATTTCCTTCGTATTTTATTTGTGAAGGTTGTAGTGTGATTTATTTGATATTTGTCATAGTAGATAAATTTTTAAAATAATTAACAATTAGAAAATTAAATTCTAGTTGCTGCAATAGGATTCTTGTTGTAGGAATTTTCACAACTACTAGGTCAAGGGGTAACAATGGAGCGATAGCCGACTGTCACCTCAGCTAAGGCTCCCTGCTCTTTACGGACTTTCACCGATGGGAGGAGACGTGGTATAAGAGGATTCACATAGATGAATAGATTAGTGGATGGCTAAAGGGTGATTCCAAGAGCCTATTCACAAGAGAGCTTGAATTATGTGAATATTCCTACGTTGAAGGAACTCTTACTACAACAATTCTGAATCTACTTCACCTGCTTGTTTTTTAAATTACATTCATCAAGTTATTCTCTTGAATACTGAAGCAAATTACTTTCGCAGCCTACACTAATTAAATGTTTGATCTCAAGAAATAGAAAGCAGAGCAATGAACAAGATACATAGGACACACTTATTTTTGGACACAATAGTCCCTGGAAAAACCCAATGCGGGAAAACCGGTGCAACAATTCTGACGGTTTATTATTATGCAAGAGAAATATATGAATACAAATCTAGGATGCTCATCTAGCAATCCTTTACAGAGAAAATATTGGCGGAAAATCTAATTGAGTTTACCTCACTTCACCCGGCAGAATTCTGGTTGATCCAGCACAAGACTGGCTAACCCTGGCCATTTATGTGTTGGCCCTGCGTAGCCCCTGCGTCAGCCTCTGCATCAGCCCTGCGTCACCTTCTCTTCCCTCTGCATCAGCTCTCCCTACTATTTCGGTAGTTCCCGGCAGTTCTAGCAGTTCCCGACAGTTTTAGTTGTTCCGGCAGTTTCGGCTGTTCCAACAGTTCTGGATTCTACATGACAGATAGATTTTCTACTCTTCACTGGCTCTTGTAGCTCTACGTCAAGACTACGTGGGCCCAGACTGGCCCAATGTAAGCTCTCTCGGCTTCTGCGCTGCCTCTCTACAAGCTTTCTCCGCTTCTCTGTTTTGTATTTTCTGGAAATTCCTTCTCCCAGATTCTCTCTACCCCTCAGCTACAAGATCTCCCTAATCAATTTTCCTCCTAAGAACTTCTCACCTCAGAAAATTGATTTCCTCAATCTCTGTGTGTGTGTTTCCAAATGAACCCCATGCCTCCATTTTATACTTTTCTTGTTGTCTTCAACGATCGATATTAAGTCTCTAATCAACGACCATGATTAAAACATGATTTGATCTGCCTTCTAGATCATTCTCACCCATATTTTGATTAATACCCATTAATATTTTAATTTCCCTAAGTTTAGACGTAGGAACTCAATTAAAAATATTAATTATTTTAATAAAATATAATCTGGGTGGAATTTCACCAAACGGTTATGGGTTCTTTAGAACTCATGTGCCTTAGCCTCTCCACCAATTTTCAAGGCTAGAGCACTTCCGATGCTACCAAAAACTAACACTCCCTCTTAGTGAGGAAAGTGCTTTAGAAACAATGTCCACCTGCGTGCTCTCTGTTTCTAAAGCATCTCCTTTATGCACTGCTGTTGCCACCAACACTGTGTTGTTGTTGCTACTGTACTGCTACCCATGACACTGCCACTGCCACTGCTGCATCTGTACTACAGCTCTCTCTCAAACGTTGCATCTGCTATGTTGCTAGCACTGCCACTGCTAACATTACATCCATACTGCAACTCAGTTGCTGAGAGAAGCAACTGAAAAACATCCAAAATTAGTTGAACTTAACTGTGTTCAACATAATACAATGAATGTTGGAATCTAACTGTTATTGATTCTGACCCCCTAAGTCTTTTGTGTTGTTGCTGACTCCTGCACTGTGCCTACTGCATTGTTGCCAACCTTGCTCTACGTTGATCAGTCTCTGGTCCCTAGCTACTGCATCTGTCCTCAAAACACTCCACTGCATCATCTGACACTAAGTCCATCTCGTTATTTCTGAATCTTGGGCTCCTGCATCAAGGAATTGATCCAAGAGGTGGACTCCTCAAGGATCCTGCCCAAATGTAGTCCCCCCGACTACAGCGCAATATTGCCCCATCTCCCTCCTGGAGATGCATGGGCACTCATGGCAAACTCATCCTTGTCAATCTTTGCTGAAGCAGCATTAGGATCATGTTTATCATCCTTATCCTTTTTCTTCAAAGGACACTGGAATGCATAGTGGCCCATCTCTCCACAACTGAAACATTTCACCTTCGAAATGTCCTTCTTTCGCTTCGGCTTCTGTTGTCCCTTCGATGCCAAAGTTGCATTCTCCTCCTCCTCCTTCATCTTTGTGCCACTCCCATTGTTGCCACTGAGGTTGGCCTTCACTAGGTCTGTGTTGACCTTCACTAGGTCCCTCCTTAACTCCTCCTGTTGAAGAGCCACCCACATCTTCCCCTATGAAGGTAGTTTTTCTCTGCCCAATATGCTTTGGACGAAAACTTGTCATTCATCTAAGACACCATTCAAGGCTATCCTCACCATCGCGGTTGGCTAAGGAGTAGACCCCATTGCAACAAGTTGGTCTCTAGTGTCATGAAGACGCTGAAGATAGAGGTTCACCCCTTGTCCTTTCTGCATCAAAGTCCGCTGAAACTTCTGCTCCAGATACATCTTCCGCTGTTCGAAAGAGCCTTCATACAGAGAACACAAGGATTCCCACATCTCTTGGGCTGTATCCTTTCCATGCAAGTGTGAGACCACATGATCTCGAACTCCATCGAAAATGAGCCTCTTTGCCTTCCCCTGCTCAGCCTTGTACTTCTCTTTTGATCGTTGTCAGCAGGAACAGCTACAACACTATTGACGTAGGCCTCGAGATCATGTTCCTCCACAACAGCTAAGATTCTAGTCTTCCGTATGACATAGTTGGAAGCACCTTCGAACCTATCCTGATCTCTAAGCCCATGCGATGCCATTTCACCCAACTATCGAAATGGCTCCTCTAGTCACTGCTTAGCATTTCTCAGCTGCTCAGCATTTCTCAGCTGCACAGCAAGTGAGAAATTCGAACTTTCTAGCGGAAAGTTCTCTGAGGGGAAAATTCCCCTTCTACGTGTCTTCGTTCTTTTCCAGCGGATCTTTGCCCTGGCGGAAACTGCACCCTTCAAGCACTGCGCTGAGGCTCTGCGTCACTCCCTCTCCCTCTGCAAACTCACGAACTGGAAATCATACCTCTCTCACGTCTCACTCAGAGAGAGATTTCCTCAGATCTGCTTCCCAGCAAGGATTACACAATCCCTTCAAGGGGATTCGAATTGCTGCCAAGTGTAGCTTTCAGCCTCACTACTGAGCACTCGATCTGCTCTTCCTGTTTCAAAATCAATGCTCTGATACCATGTGACAATTCCTACACTGAAGGAATCCCTACTGCAGCAATTTTGAATCTACTTCACCTACTTGATTTTTAAATTACATTCATCAAGTTATTCTCTTGAATAGTAAAGAAAATTACTTTTGCAGCCTACACTAATTAAATATTTGATCTCATGAAACAGAAAACAGAGCAAAGAACAAGATACATAGGACACTTATTTTTGGACACAATAATCCCCGGAAAAACCCATTGCGAGAAAATTGGTGTAACAATTCTGAGGGTTTATTATTATGCAAGAGAAATATATGAATATAAATCTAGGATGCTCATCTAGCAATCCTTTACAGAGAAAATACTGGCGGAAAATCTAAGTGAGTTTTACCTCACTTCACCCCCAGAATTCTGACTGATCCAGCACAAGACTGGCTAACCCCAACCATTTCTGTGTTGGCCCTGCGTAGGCCCTGTATCAGCCTCTGCGTCAGCCCTGTGTCACATTCTTTGCCCTCTGCGTCAGCTCTCTTGGCTATTCCGGTAGTTCCCGACAGTTCTGGCATTTCCCGACAGTTTCGGTTGTTTCGGCAGTTCCGACAGTTATAGATTCTGCATGACAGGCAGCTTTTCTATTCTGCATCAGGACTCCATGGGCCCAGACTGGCCCAATGTCAGCTCCCCCGGCTTCTGCGTTGCCTCTATACAAGCTCTTTTCGCTTCTCTGTTTTTTATTTTCTGGAAAGTCCTCCCGGATTCTCTCTGCCCCTCAGCTACAAGATCTCCCCAATCGATTTTCTTCCTGAGAACTTCTCACCTCAGAAAATCGATTTCCTCAATCTCTGTGTGTGTGTTTCCAAATGAACCCCAAGCCTCCATTTTATACTTTTCCTGTTGAGTCTTCAACGGCTGAGATTAAGTCTCTAATCAATGGCTAAGATTAAAACATGACTTGATCTGCCTTTTAGATCATTCTCACCCATATTTTGACTAATACCCATTAATATTTTAATTTCCCTAAGTTTAGACTTAGGAACTCCATTAAAAATATTAATTATTTTAATAAAATATAATTCGGGTGGAATTTCACCAAACGGTTTCTGGGTTCTTTAGAACTCATGTGCCTTAGCCTCTCCACCAATTTACAAGGCTAGAGATCTTCTGATGCTACCAAAAACTAACAAATTATGTGGCTTATTCGCTTAAGATGCAAGGTGATGGGCCATCTGGGAAGGGCTAGGAGGATACCTTTTGTCTAGGGTTTGAGAATATCTCTTGACAAGAGGCTTCCTAGGTCTAAGGATCCTTGTGGAGAAATGGCTTAGATGTAATCCTTGTAGAATATGAGTTACAAAGTTGTGGGACCACAAAGAAGCCAAGTGGACCCAAACTAGGTCAAGGGTATGGAGTTGATCACTCAAAGAGGGGCTTGACCTAATTGGGGAGGAGAATAGGATCAAAGGACTAATTTTCTTTTGAAATACAAATACAATGACCCAAGTGAGGACACTAACCCAAATCAGCCTAGGGCAAGAGATGGTCTCGTGGCTAGGGCTTGTTATATCTTGGGATTCCACTGTCGGAATTGCTTGAAATTTGGAAGACCCCTTGAGAAAACTATAACTCAGTTGTGGACCAATTTTCAATGTATTTGGATGGCTACAATGAGATTCATTTGATACCCTAGGTGACCTTCTAGGGTTAGCCCTAGAAATTGGAAAAGTGAAGAAAAGAGAGGTTAATTTGACCACCAAAGGGATACGAGGATCAATGCCTTATTGCTTGGGCATGGAGTCAAGATACACATATATTATGAATTTTCGTGAGCTAAGGAGCCCTAATTAATCTTTGCTAACCTCTCCAAGGGCAGCAACTAGATCAATAGAGATCTATACTTCAAATTTGTGAAGGAGAAAAGTTTTGAGGTCTTTAACTTAAGAGACACCTTTAGGAACATTCACCCAATTCCTAAAAGGTCAACGCATGCATTTAATCACTTATTCAAGGTCCTAGAAAAATTCCGCATTACATTTAACCCATACAAGAATAAAGATGACAAGATACATGCAATTAATTAGTAAGATGACAAGAATAACATCAAAATTTATACTTACATGAGAGAGAGAGAGTATATCCATTTATTAACTTCGCATTAGAGAATCTCCAAAGACAAGAGCGAAAATCCAAACATCATAGTGCATCAAGAAAGCTCCAAAAATTGATCCCAACAAAAAGTGCGAAAATTTCTCAAAAGATACTAATCCAATCCAAGTGATGATGAGAGAAATCAATCATCCCCTCATCTATTTATACAATCCAATAGGGTATTTGAATAGCCTAATTTGTCTTATTTAGCTCCAAATAATAAATAGTGCTCAATAATAACATGACTTGGTGACAAGCCCACCAAGATAGCTCAATAGCATAAAAATAAGCCTCTCAAGAGGGCAGAATAATCAACATAATGAGTCATTGGGCCATTGAGAAGGCCTATTGAAGTCCAAAGTTTGCCATGGTGAGTAAGTGGACTCCAAACATAGCGGAAAAGGGGTTGGCCCCTTGTTTCCCAAGCAAGTCACATGTGGTGCTCCCAAGTGGGTGTGGGGGCACAAGGACATCCTCATGGGTCTCCAAGTGGATCGATAATGTCTGTAAAGCATCTTTAAGGGCTAGGATGATGACAGAAGCCCTCCCTTTGTCTCATGCAGTGAGACACATCCTCATCTGGACCCTAGAACATCTGCCAAGTGTATGGTGCAAGTGTGAATCCGGCTAGGCATGGTGAACTAGGTGCATCATCCTCATCCAAAAACGTGGAACACAAGCAATCACTGAGTGGTGTTGGGGATCCATGAAGTACTCTTTGTTATGGTGGAGGCCCATGGCTCTCAATGCTCATCTTACAAGTGCCAATATGGTCCTCTGGAGGGTTTGGACCTCGTATAGAGAAACCAAACCCTAAAAGGGAGAACCACCTGCAATCCTGCATAAGATCTAATGTGTCCCCTTTCCCTCCAATACAACAAATCATTAGAATAATCAAGTAAAAGAGCTTACAAATCATGGACTCAATTGGGCACTTCATGGTGGCATGCCCTTCCATAGCAGCATTTGGCATATACAAGTGTTTCCAAGCTCAACAAGGGGGTTAATCAAGGACCCTATTAGGTGGTTTCAACCTTTAAAGTGGGTGACATGCCCATGGTACATCCATCAAGTGGCAGGTGGCAAATGATATAGTGATGGAACGGAGTGGGGGTTAGTGGAATGGTCCAAGCCACATGTCATGGTACAAGGGTAGCTATAATAAGGGAAGCCCATACTTGGGTATATGAGTGTAGGAGGGAGAAAATCATAGTTCATGAGTTACCCCAACCTTTGTTTTTCTACCTTTCTTCATATGTCTTTTTCCTTTGATTGATTTTTCTTCAAAACTGCTCGAGCCTTGATCCGAAATGGATACTAAATTAAGGAGAAAAGGTATTACATACTCATGTGCAGGAATGGCTATATTATTTAGTGCAACGGATCGAAAAGATTGCGAATAATATAGACAATGAACAGTTATAAAACATAATAAATACACATTGACACAGTCAAAATAATGAAGGAGTTCACCAGACCCCCTGGCTACATCTCCTGGTCCAAGCTTTCAGTGTCGACCTCTATATTATGTCTTGAAGAATAGAGTTTACAGGTGTGAGCTCAATCAGAGCTATAACACAACAACAGTGATAGTACACAGGGATTTCACTCGAAAACCTCGAGTCTAAAGAGTGCACAGACTCTCCCTCTTAGTACCTCTAATCAACTGTTCGTAGTTGTGTGTTTTCTTTGACTCTCTGTCTCCCCTCTGTCTCTAAGTAACTGCTTCTCCTTTTTTGCTACCATTGAATGGCTTTTAAGCCTATCGACGTTGTCGGTTCAGTCCCCTTCTTGGGCTCTATGGCTCCCGACGTTGTCCCTTCATCTCCCTGCTGAGCATTTAAACAATCATTGTGAAACGCTTAAGGCATTGGGGCACAAGGCAGCTAACAGGCGGAAAGACTGGTGGGCACGGGTGGAACCAACCGTTTGGCCTTCCCCCAGCACAAATCCTCAAAACAACATATTTTTAGTTCCCAAAGGAAATACACAGAAAACATAGAAAATCTAATAAAAACGCCAAATCCGGACTTCAAATGATATCAAGTCCGCCCTATAATCCTCTCGGGTCTGTGTTTTATCGTTGTTGCAAGCCCACCGTTAATCTGCCTTCAATCCGACGGTTCGCATCCAACCCGAGACATCAAGTAGTCCGCTCAATCTCCATCGTTGATCCACAATCTCCAATCCAATGACTGATAGCCATTTCGAGTGGCTTACTTGCACGGAGATTACCCGCCCAAAAAAGCAGTTTTCTCTCTCCTATGGCATGCTACGTGTTGGCCAGTGTATGGAATCAGGCGAAGCCTCTCTAATACTACTTACCGCCTGAAGCCTGCCCGAATCATCGCTTACCACAGAACTCAAATCCTTCGCTGTTTTATTTCATAACTCCTTCGGGTCCGCCTGTGTTAAGTCCTTCCCTTTGTAATCTGCGATGCAATATACGTGGTCTTCGCCGTTGATTTGCGCGTTCGACGGTCCACATTACATCGCTGGATCGCAATCGCAACTCACTCAGGGTTGGCGCCAATATGCCCTGCTGACCTCTGCCGATGTGATATCGCCGATTTGATCTAGACCGTTGATCTGTCCAATCCGACAGCTCCTGTGCAACGAGGCTTTACGCTCCACTTCACTCTGTTTTCCGATAGTTTAATATATATGAAGACTTACATTTTTAGAGGGTTTAAGATCCATTTTGGATCAAGCCTCCAGGGGATGAGAGCATGATGTGTAGGATATAGCAGTAAGTACCCCCTTTTAAGGTGAGGCATTTCATTTCCCCACCAGGCGTTGGGACAATCATGGGTTACTTTATGTGGAGGGTGCTCATCTAAGGCCTGTTACCCACCATTTTGTGGGTGATATCCCTAGGGGAATTTTTTTCTCCAAGATGGTCCTCAGCCGACAGCCAGCAACCCCTTGTAGCCACTAGCTCACTGATTGTGCCATTTCTCTGCCACCTAAGCCAGCCATGTGGTCCCTCACCCATCTGCCATGATCATTTGTTTGAAGGTGGGCCTCCCGAACCTAAAGATATGCCTTGTCATTTGGTAATTGAGTATTGTAGTTTGCTTATCATGGATACTTCTGGGCATGGATTAATAGGGGGATTCAAGGGAAAGAATGGGTTAGGTTTGTGCTCTTGTCCCCTATACCGCTCTTGGATATTAACCTTGGATTCTAGTCCCATGGGATCTGTTTTATTGACCATTTGGCTTTAGGGATGGTATTTCACGGGAAACCCTGATTTTGGCTATGTGGTCCCGCTCCCTTATTCGCTTATAGTACCACTTTTCCACTCATTATTACCCCATTCATCATTTCTCCCACCTGGGTCCACATTCCTCCATTGGGTCTAAGTAGGGTTAGCTCGCCCCTTCCCCTTGCCCACACCTTGTGTCAAGCTTGGAATGATGCCCTAGAGGTTGATGCAACCAAAAGGAAAGACAAAAGCATATTTGGCCACATTCAACAGGAAGATGAACCACAAAATGCAAAAGATGGTCAGGACAAACACATTTAGCACATGGGCAAAAGCCAATACATGATCTCTACCCCATCATCATGGCCATCACCTTGGTTCCTACAGGTTCTATGAGCCTCCTTCATCATATAGGAACCCATGATTGTCCCAACCTCTGGTGGGAAATGAACCACCCAACCTTAAAGGGGGGTATTCACTGCTATATCTTATGAATCATGCTCTTACCCCTTGATCCTCGAGTAGTTAATCAAAGAAAATCATAAAAAGGCAAAAGGCATATAAAGAAGGGTGGAAAAATCAAGGTCGAGGCACCTCATGTACCACGATTACTCCCTCCTATACATTATAAATCCAAGTGTGAGCTTCCCTCTTATTAGCTACCCTTGTACCCCAGCATGTGACCCAGGGTTGCCCTGTCTCATCCTCTACTACATTCACCTATCTGTCACATGCCACCACCTTTTGAACGATGTATCTTGAATATATTATCCCCTTTAGAAGTAGAAATCACCTTATAGGATTGTTGGTTAACCCCATTTGGAGTTTAGGAGACATTGAGACATCCCGAACCCCATTATGGAAGTGAAGGCCATTATGAAGTCCCCACATGTGCTCCATGATTTGTAAGCTAATCTACTCAATTTCTCTAATGACTTGTTGTATTGAAAGGCTACGGGATGCATTGGATCTTATGCAGGATTGTGGATGGTCTCCATCTTGGGTTTAGTCTCCCTATACGGGGTCCTAATCCTTCAAAAGCTAAGTCACAGGACACGTCCCCCCATGGTCCCGTGTCCCGTATTTTACGTATTGGACACGAAAACGGCCCTAATACGTGTCGAATACGATTTTCAACGTGTCCTGAAAAATTGAATACGTATTCTCCGTTTTCTGTTGTGTCCTGAATTTAGAAAATGCGTATTTGGTTGGTAGAAAACGTTGCCCTAACGTATTTCGACAGGTTGAATACGTACGGGAACCCCTAAACCGGAACCCGTGTTTTATCTGTGCATTTCTTTATTTTTGTCAAACGAATGGTATATTAAAATCGTTATCAGCTGTGAGAAACAACATGCAATGGCACTCCTTCCTGCCAATTCACAACTTTTAAATTTCTAAAGCATACTCGTGACATCATGAGGCACCTTTTGCTGTAGCAGTTCAAAGCATTCAGAGTAAAGCTAAATTTATTACTGAGTCCGAACCTGGCATAGATATTGTCAAACCCTACTTTATTAATTAGGCATGGGTACTTTTCCATCTGACTCTTATAATTAGCGTATGCTATCTGGAAAATTTATTTTATAACAAGGTGTGAGGTCATGGGAATTGACATGAACCTAGCCTAGGTATTGGGATGCCTTAACTCTTAGAACCTGGCATATAGAGGCTAAAGACTATTTTGTAAACCTGACGTATGTACGTGGGAATTTAGATTCTATGAACTTGGCCTTCGAGGGATAGGAATTTCTACAGCGTGAACCTTGTCGGGGTATCAGTTTGGCTTAGATGTTGAGAAATGTTTAAGCCATAGTTAATTGGAATAACAAGCATGAATCTGTCTTCAGTTTGGTGCTCTCCAGGAAAACTGAGCTTGTTTTTTCGCTCTACATTCCGTGTTGTAAAGTAGACTTTTGGTGCTAGCAATTATGGGAATCAAAGACAATTTACAATTAGATTATTATTGTTGTTCAATAATGCCTAGAGCCATCTCTATAGCACTTCATTCCCTAATATACTTTATCTATAGAAAGTTTTATCAACTGACTATTCCTGTGATTTCCATAAATAACACATAACACACTTCATCTTGAAATAGAAAATCTAACAATCAAAGCAACGTGCTTACTATCTTCAACCCTTCAAGTTCAAGACAAATCTATTTTGGTATACCAGAATTTGTCATTAGCTGCCGAAGCAAGAGATTATATAATCTTGTCAATTGATCTCGATTCTCATGTAACCTATTGACAAGGATTGGATCCATAAACTAAATATTGAATTAAAATTTAAAACTGAAAAATTCTTAGTAATATCCATGACAGACTCTAACGGATCTATGAGACCACAAATAAAACACATATATGACAGTGATAGATTATTGTGACCTTTGATTCTATTTATCTATTTATTCTATTTATTTTTTAAAAGTGAACTATGAACTTTGAGAAGTAATTATATTTTAATTTGATTAGATAAGCTGCAACCTGCAATTTAATATGGATAAAAAGCTATATTTCGGTATATATATATATATATATATATATATATTTATTAAATATATATAAAACATGTCCCCCGTGTCCTATTTCCAGGTCGCTGCGTTTCGTATTGAATACTCGTATTTACGTGTCCTCTGTGTCTCGTGTCCTCGTGTCATGTGACTTAGTTCAGAAGGCTACAATGGCACATGTAGGGTGTGCCTTGAGAGCTATGGGCCTCCAAAACAGTAGACAACATGCTATGGATCCCCATAGCCATTCAAAGATTTCTCATGGTTCACTTATTGGACAAGGAAGATGCACCTGATCCATCATGCCTAATTGGCCCCAGATTTGCACCATACATTTGGCAGATGATCCAGGACTTGCACGATGATGTGGCATCACCTACACCATCATCCTAGCTCTTGCAAATGATCTACAATCATCTTTGACTTGTTTGGAGACCCATGAGGACACTTGTGTGCCCCCACATGTCATTTAGAGAACCACAGGTTATTACAAGGGGCCAACCCCTTGTTCACTGCTTTTGAAGGTTCTACTCTTCATTGTGGCACCCATGGATCTCATTAGGCCTCTTAGAAGGCCCTACGGCTTATATAGATTATTATTTGACTTCGTGAGAGGCTTATTCTTTCATTTTTGAGCTAGTTTGGTGGGCTTGTTCCCAAAAGTTAGATTATTAGAACATTATTTTATTTTTGGTACTTATGCAGGCCAAGGAGGCTAATTTGAACTCCTCATTAGTGTATAAATACAAGTGAAATGAGTTCATTATCTCATCATCACTTGGGGTTGGATCTTTTCTCTCTCTTGAGAATTTTGCACTTTTTCTAGAGGATGAATTGGAGCTGTATGGGTGCATTTTGATGTGTGAATATTGATCTATCTTCTCTTGGAGCTTCTATCTTGTCAATTGTGAATGGTTGGATATATTCTGTTACATGTAAGTACATGCTTTTAATGTTATTCTTGTTTTAGTTTGTCATATACACTGGACTGAGGTTTTCATTGTTTTAGGGTTAATTGTTGCATGCATTTACTGCTTAAAATTGTGGAATTTTGTATCTATTATAGCATCTCTCAATGTATGGGCCATGTAATATGAATGAAATATCCTAGGGGTAATTCTATCAAAGATTTTGAACTTGATAAGCCATTTCCTTTGCACATTGAAGTATAAAAACTACAAGATTGCTTCTCCTTGACCTAGAAGGCTAGCGAAGTGGTCTTGAAGCCTCCTTGACTAGGAATCAAGAAATCCTACTCATATTCATCAGACTCCATTCTCCCAAATATTAAGGCACTAATCTATCAAGAGGTGGTCACCAAAAATCACATTCTTTCACCTTCTTCCAGGTCTAACCAAATTGGGGTATCTAGGGCATCAATTTCCCGACATGCTAGCCCTCCAAAAAGTTCGAGCTACTAGGGTCTCTTGTGCTGGTGTTTCCTCAAGCTCTCCACCAATTTTGAAGCCATTCCCATGGTGGAGTTGGAAGAAAAGCCAAGCCCTAGCTCTGGGATCAAACTTTGCCTTAGCATCCCCAAGGCTAGTACCTCAGGATCAAATCAACACCCTCAAATGAAAAATCTTTATTTGATCCTTTCCCCACCTTGTCTAGTATAAGAACATCATTGGTTGCTATACTTATTCCCCCTATCCTATACCGTGTCCACTTGGTCCCGTGTGGTCCTCTTCCTTTGAAAAGGCAATTCTTCAAGAACCATTTGAGATACTAATTACAATAAGGATTTTAGGGATTGGGAAGTCCCTTCACAAGTCATATCCCATCAACCCAACCATTAAATCCTCCCTTCCTTTTCTTAGAAGACATTGCACTTTGCTTAGAAGGCAAGCAAGCCCTATCATTCTAACTCTTCCAGGAAAGGGATTGTTTGGGTCACTCCACATCATTCATTGACTTATCATTCATCAGTGACTCCATAATATACTGTGTCTCCTCCCATCGGTGAAAGTCTGTAAATAGAAGGGAGCCTTAGCTGAGGTGACAGTGGGCTAAGCCTCCATTTGTTGCCCTTGGCCTAGCATTTGCCCTTTAGGGATCTCCCTTAAGTCCCCTGCTAGTTTGAGCTGTAACATTTTGGCGTTGTTGCTGAGGACACAAAACTTGTGTTTTTTTACCCATACGACATATTGACATATTATTATTGGCGACTCCGTTGGAAGAACGAAGCCCTAGTTCTTCATTGAGCTTCAAAGTCAATGCTTGTAGGGTGAAGCAAGCATTTGTTAAGGCAATTTCATTGACCCTAGCGACTCCCATGTCACTAAGGACCTAGCAACATGTTGACCACATATTCTCACCATAGATATGACAGGGACCCCAAGATATCCTTCATCGAAATCCATGAAGAATATGCCAATGTTCGATGGGGATCCCCATTCCACAGCCAACCACATGGTAAGGTTCATAAGGTACCTTTCAAAACAAAATATAACTCAATCTTGTGACCAAATGGAAGTGTTTGTCCTATTCGTTGCCCCATGTACCGATTGGCTTGAGTCATGATTACCTATAAGCATTCATTCTCTTCCACTATTAACCACACACTTTTTCTTGCATGAAGGTTTGAGTTTCCAATCTCATGAAGACATATCCCAAATGTTAGATATGGCCCTTCGGGAGGATGAAGTTATCGAATATGGTTTTATGCTTGAGGAAGAACCTCTTATTGATGCATACTTTAATGATAGTGCCAAAGGAAAGATTCATGAATTGGAAAGCATGTCCTCTAAGGATAATGAGGAAGATCTCAACCTCGAGAGCCCTCAGACATTACAAGAATGGATGATGGAATATGAAATTTTTTGTGGGAAGCTGATGGCCACATATAACTCCCAAGAGATTTTCTCCAACTATTGTGAGCAATCGGAAAGGCTTCGTAACACGAAGAGTGAATATAAAGAGAGTCCTACCGTTGACTTTCTCCTTTAGGCATTTTATCAAAATCATGTAGTAAATACTTTGGGGATCATTCTTCAGGAACAAATGGAGGAAAAGTCCTCCCTGTCTAAAGAAAAAAATGAATGGCATCCTAACCAACACCAAATATATAGTGAAGAATGTGAGGATTTTGAGGAAGATCATAATAGTCAATAAACGGAGAATCTATGAGTGACTTTTGAGTTGTTGATTGGGGAATTAGGTATGAGTATAGAAATTAAGACCCCATGGTTCCTCAATCCCATAAAAATGAGCTCGGGGAAGAAGAAAATGCTTTGCCCCTTCTGAATAAAAATGTTGGGTCTTATGAAGCCCTTCCTAGTGATTGGAAAGGTCTTTTCTTTATGTTCCAAGATGATTCAATCAAAGAAGAGCCTTCCAAGATTGTGGGAAATTATGATGACTCTAATATAGAAGAAATTGAGGAGGATGCTTCCCTAGGCCATGCCACCGATAAAGGGTTTTTCTCCATGTTTGAGCATTCCTCCCCTACCCTGGAAATAGATGTTTGTGATGATGTTCATTCCCCTAGTCTTGATGAAGAGCTGATTTCCCCTATGAAGAACCAGGAATCATGGTTTTTCCCCAAATACGATGATGAGTCCACTTCTTGTTTTCCCAATGACCAAAATAGTATCATCCTAAATATGTCTAAGTATTTCACTCCTTCTTACCCTAAGGATGATAGGCCTGAGATAGTTCTCCATCAAAGATTCATATACTTGGTTATTGACATTTCCATCTCCTGGTTGAAGGATCAAATCCAATCCTCTCGACTGGTGTCTTTTCCTTCTTCCAGGGTTCCTTTCTATGGCATATGGGTCTCTTGTTTTCCCACCTCCCTCCCTCGCAACCCCTCATATTATTATTCCCATTGTCAGGTCTACTGCAAAAATAATCATGGAAGCATGCATTCTTGTATTGATCAATTGACATGTTGGTTGCATTGGGTCTATGATTATACCTAGCACTTGACATTGTATTTTATCCATGTTATAGTAGGATGCATCGCATGTTGATTTTATGATATTTCTCATGGTAGATAGACACATATTTTCATATTTTATTTTCTGTTGATTTTATGGCTTAACATATAGCATGTGCGATCATGAGAGGCCGTGAAAGCATGTTGCCCCGTGTCTTTTTTATCTATTATGTGTGCAGGTGACAGGTCTACAGTAACCAAGAGACCGTTAGAGTTCTCGTGACCTCCCGTTCAAGTAGCTTCACCCACTTCTTTGAGAGATCACGTCCCAGTTGGAGCCAGGTGTTACCCAACATTTTGTGCGTAGTATCCCTAGGAGAATTTTTTTCTCCAAGATGGTCCTCAGCCAGCAACCAACAACCCTTGTAGCCACCAGCTAGCTCATTGTGCCATTTCTCCGCCGCTTGAGCCAGCCATGTGGTCCCTCGTCCATCTGTCATGATCGTATGTTTGAAGGTGGGCCTCCCGAACCTAAAGGTATGCCTTGTCATTTGGTAATTGAGTATAGTAGTTTGCTTATCATGGACACTACTGGGCATGGATTAATGGAGGGATTCGATAGAAAGAATGGGTTAGGTCTGTGCTCTTGTCCCCTATACCCTTCTTGGATATTAACCTTCGATTCTAGTCCTGTGGGATATCTTTTACTAACCATTTGGCTTTAAGGATGGTATTTCACAGGAAACCCCGATTTTGGTTACGTGGTCCTGCTCCCTTATCCACTTATATTACCTCTTTTCCACTCATTATTACCCCATTTATCATTTCTCCCACCTGGGTTCACATTCCTCCATTGGGTCCACATAATGCTAGCTCGCCCCTTCCCCTTGCCCACACATTGTGTCAAGTTTGGAATGATGCCCCAGAGGTTGATGCAGCTAAAAAGAAAGACAAAAGCATATTTGGCAACATTCAACGGAAAGATATACCACAAAATGCAAAAGATGGTTGGGACAAACACATTTAGTGTTGATTTGTGGTAGCATCGGACGTGCTTTAGCCATGAAATTTGGTGGAAAGGTTGGGGCACATGAGATCTCTAATACCCAGAAAGGGTTTGGGCAGATTCTAAATAGTTTAGGAGATGTTAAAATAATTAATATTTTTAATGGAGTCCCTAAGTCTAAACTTGGGGAAATTAAAATATTAATATGGATTAATATAAAACTGTGTTAGAATGGTTCAAAAGACATGGATCAAGCCAGATCTAATCTTAGCCATTGATTAGGGACTTAATCTTGGTCGTTGATATGTCAACGAGAAAAGTATAAGAGGGGGCTTGAGGGTCACTTGGAGAGCACACCAGAGTGATCAGTCATTCTATTCTCTAGAGCGGGGTTTGCTAAGAAAGATAGAATTAGTGATCGGAGTTGCAGCTGAGGGGCATTGAGTACAGAGAGACAGAGAGGCAGAGATAATGCGGGGAGAGCAGCGCAGGAGCTAGAGAGAATGACGCAATAGTAGCCAGGGCTCACGCAGGGCCACGCAAAGGCAGCCGGGAGTTGCGCAGTGCTTCAGAGAGGCCAGCGTTGCTAATGCAGAGGGCCAAAAGGCTGCTGCAGGCCCATTCAGGGTGACGTAGGGCCAACGTTGGGCAGAGAGAGACTGATGCAGTCCAGAAAGGCAGACGTTGGGGTTTCTGGGGCAGATTGGAGCTGAGGAGCTGCCGGAGGGTTTATCAGGGGTTTCAGCCGGGACATTTGTCTCAGACTGAGAGGTACTACTGGCAAGGAAATTCTCTTTTGGGTAAGCCGGATTTGGCACCCAAATTGTACTTTGAAATTGCTTAATAAGAAAACCCTCAGAATGCTGCCCCGGTTTTCCCGCATTGGGTTTTTCTGGGGACATTGGTCAAAAAATAACAGTGTCATTTGGTGTGATTGTTTCTGTTTCCGTCAGTTGTTGATCTGTAATATGTTGAGCATGCACTAGTGTTTATTTTCAGTATTTACATTGTAAATAACTTGTTAAGTAACAGAACAAGTAGGTACGAATAAATCAGTAAAGTGCATGGAGGGTTTCTAACGTGTCAGACTTAGAAATTCCAACATTTAGCGCGTGGGAAAAAGCTAATACATGAGCTCTACCCCATCACCATGGCCATCACCCTAGTTCCTACAGGTTCTATGAACCTCCTTCATCACATAGGAACTCATGATTGTCCCAACCCCTAGTGGGAAATGAACCACCCAACCTTAAAAGGGGGTATTCACTGCTATATCTTATGAATCATGCTCTTACCCCTTGAGCCTCGAACAGTTAATCAAAGAAAATCATAAATAGGCATAAGACATAAAGAAGGGTTGAAAATCAAGGTCGAGCACCTCATGTACCACGATTGCTCCCTCCTATACATTATAAAAGCAAGTGTGGGCTTCCCTCTTATCAGCTACCCTTGTACCCCAGCATGTGACCCAGGGCTGCACCGTCTCATCCCCTACTACATTCACGTATCTGTCACATGCCACCACCTTTTGAAGGATGTACCTTGAATATATTATCCCCTTTAGAAGTATAAATCACCTAATAGGATTCTTGGTTAACCCCATTTGGAGTTTAGGAGACATTGGCACATCTCAAACCTCATTATGGAAGGGCAAGCCATTATGAAGTCCGCACTTGTGGTCCGTGATTGGTAAGCTCATCTACTTGATTTCGTTAATGACTTGTTGTATTGGAAGGCTAGGGGACGCATTAGATCTTATGCAGGATTGCAGCTGGTCTCCATCTTGGGTTTGGTCTCCCTATAGAGGGTCCTAATCCTTCAGAGGGCTACATTGGCACATGTAGGGTGTGCGTTGAGAGCCATGGGCCTCCACAGTAGCAGACAACACTCTATGGATCCCCACAACCATTTAGAGATTGCTCGTGGTTCACTTATTGGACAGAGAAGATGCACCTGATCCTTCATGCCTAGCTAGCCACAGATTTGTACCATACACTTGGCAAATGATCTAGGACTTGCAGGATGATGTGGCATCACCTACACCATCATCCTAGCCCTTGCAGACGTTCTACAGGTATCTTCGACTTGTTTGGAGACTTTTGAGGGTTCTACTATTCATTGTGGCACCCGTGGACCTCATTAGGCCTCTTAGAGGGCCCTATGACATGCATAGATTATTATTTTCCTTCTTGAGAGGCTTATTCTTTCATTTATGAGCTAGTTTGGTGGGCTTGTCACCAAAAATTAAATTATTAGAATATTATTTTATTTTTGGGGCTTATGTAGGCCAAGGAGGCTAATTCGAACTCCTCATTAGTGTATAAATACAAGTGAGATGAGTTCATTATCTCATCATCGCTTGGGATTGGATATTTTCTCTCTCTTGAAAATTTTGCACCTTTTCTAGAGGATGAATTGGAGCTTTATGGATGAATTTTGATGTGTGAATATTGGTCTATCTTCTCTTGGAGCTTCTATCTTGTCAATTGTGACTGGTTGGATATATTTTGTTACATGTAAGTCCATGCTTTTAATGTTATTCTTATTTTACTTTGTCATATACATTGGACTGGGATTTTCACTGTTGTAGGGCTAATTGGTGCATGCATTTACTGCTTAAAATTGTGGAATTTTGTCTCTATTATAGCATCTCTCAATAGATGGGCCATGAAATATGAACGAAATCTCCTAGGGGTAATTCTATCATAGAATTTGACCTTGATAAGCCATTTCCTTTGCACATCGAAGTATAAAAGTTGTAAGATTGCTTCTCCTTGACCTAGAAGGCTAGCGAAATGGTCTTGAGGCCTCCTTGACTGGGAATCAAGAAATCCTACTCATATTCATCATAGAATCCATTCTCCCAAAGATTAAGGCACTGATCTACCAAGAGGTGGTCACCAAAAGTCACATTCTTTCACCTTCTTCTAGGTCTAGCCAAATTGGGGTATCTAGGGCATCAATTTCCTGACAAGCTAGCCCTCAAAAAAGTTTGATCTCATAGGGTCTCCTGCATTGGTATTTCCTCAAGCTCTCCTCCAATTTTGAAGCCATTTCGGCAGTGGAGTTGGGAGAAATCCAAGCCCTATCTCTGGGATCAAACTTTGCCTTAGCATCCCCAAGGCTAGTACCTCATAGTATCAAATCAACACCCTCAAGTGAAAATTTTTTATTTGATCATTTCTGCCCCTTGTCTAGGATAAGAACATCATTGGTTGCTATACTCATTCCCCCTATCCTAAATCAGGTCCACTTGGTCCTATGTGGTCCTCTTCCTTTGGAAAGACAATTCTTCAAGAACAATTTGAGATACTAATTACAATAAGGATTTTAGGGATTGGGAAGTCCCTTCACAAGTCATATCCCATCAACCCAACCCTTAAATCCTCCCTTCCTTTTCTTAGAAGACATTGCACTTTGCTTAGAAGGCAAGCAAGCCTTATCTTTCTAACTCTTCCAGGAAAGGGACTGCTTGGGTCACTCCACATCATTTATTGACTTATCATTCATCAGTGACTCCATAATATCCCGGGTCTCCTCCCATCGGTGAAAGTCCGTAAATAGAAGGGAGCCTTAACTGAGGTGACAGTGGGCTAAGCCTCCATTTGTTGTCCTTGGCCTAGCATTTGCCCTTTAGGGATCTCCCTTAAGTCCCGTGCTAGTTTGAGCGCTAACAGGGCCCATAGGAACTAGGGTGATGGCCATAAATAAGGGGTAAAGCTCATGTTTGGCTTTTGCCTACGTGCTAAATTTGTATGTCCCAACTATTTTTTGTCTTTTGTGGTACCTTTCCTGTTGAAAGTGGCCAAATTATGTTTTTTCTTTTCTTTTTCGCTGCATCAACCTCTGGGGCATTTTCCCAGGCCCGATCCAAGGTGTGGACAAGGGGAAGGAGAGGTTAACCCTATGTGGACCCAGTGGACCCAGTGGATCCAGATGGGAAAAATCATGAATGGGGTTAGAATGAGCAGAAAGGAGTGATGTATATGGTGTTGAGAAGTGGAACCATGCAACCAAAATCAGGATTTCCCATCTAGTGCCAACCCTAAAGCTAATGGCCAGTAAAGGAGATCCCACGGGACTAGGATAGAAGGGTAACCACCAAGTCAAGGAGAGGAGACAAGACTACAGACCTATCCCACTCTTTTTGTCGAATTCCCCCCACCAATCCATGCCCAAAAGTGTCCATGAAAAGTAAACAAAATTACTCAACTATACCAATGAAAAGCCATACCTTCGGGGTCAGGAGGTCCACCTTCAAACATACAATCATAACAGATGGGCGAGGGACCACATGACCGTCTTAGGTGGTAGAGATAATGGCACATTGAGCTATCTGGTGGCTGCAAGGGGCTGATGGCTGCTGGTTAAGGACCATCTAGGAGAAATTTGTTCCCCTATGCATACTACCAAGTGGTGGGTAACAAGGAGTAGGACTCCATAATTGTCTAGTTTAAATCCATGCTCTAAGTAGCTCATAAAAACATTGAAAGCTCCAAATTTTGATCAAGAGAAATATGAAATTTGAATTTCATATGATTTTAGAAGAGTAGAGGAAAAGGAAATTCCCCTCTTTACTTTTCGTTGGATGAAGTCCTTGGAGTCAAAATCGATAGGTCTTTCGATTCTTGAATTTGAGAGTGAGTTGATCTATTTGAGATTTCTCTCATGCCCAAATAATCCTTCACAAAATTTTAAAAGAGTTTTCTACACACTTGGAAACAAATATTAGCGCTCATAAGGGAATTAGAGAAAATACAATGGGTGAAAGAACTAGAGATTCTTCCTAAAATCGACTAGTACTATTCACTCCTAGAATATTTCTCTAAAACAAGAATACACAAAAATTAGCTTGCATATATTGATCCACAATGAATGGAAAAATCATGCTAATATAATTCAAATTGCATAAAAATTGAAACAAATAAACTAGAAATATATCACCTCAAGAAAGAAGGAGAACATGATCAATCATGCCCCAAAGTCTTTTGTATTATTATCAAAAGCAAGTATACTATTCAATAGAGTCTCCTCAAGCCCCATAGCTCATATCAAGAATACATAATGAGAGCACAAAGCTCATATAAATAAGAGTGTGGGAGACAATCCCAAGGCAAAGTGGTGAGAATCCCAAGGAAAATGGGTGATAATCCCAATGCCTATCCATGCAATTCGAATTCCTCCAATAGGCTCCACACAAATCCTTGAGGAGAACTCGTTGGGATGAGAGAGGGACATGTGGGTGAGTGAAGTGGAGTGGTAGGAGACCACTCTCCACTTCATCTCAAGTAAACTCAACCAAATCCTCAATCAAATACTCAACTCAACTTGGAACTCGAGCTATCCTCCATAATTTGTGGGATTTGTCCTTGAGAACTTGTGGTCCCTCTCCAAGAAATTCGATTTCCCTTTTTGTCACATGTTTCTCTTTGATTCTTGGTCCATGGTGGAGTCCACATCTCTTTAACTCCTTGATGATTTTCCACCTCATTTCCACATCATTTAGAATGTGTGAATATTTATTTTTTCCAATTTATTTAATTGTTGGGTTAATTTATTGCCACATTTTCCACTAAACATAGGAAAAGTGGGGTTTGAGGGTCTAGAACTTATTTTTTACCTCTCAAAGTGTCTTAGTAGAAAGTTGAGGGTGAGAGGTGTAATTTTGAGCACACATACCCCATACAGCTTCTCTAGACATCACTTATTACACTTTACAATCAAAATTCATTAAAATTTTCTTTCAGTGGAAAATTTTAAAAATAAAAAGCTGCCCCTAGACCTAATCAAATTTCGTGAAATTTTACAAGTGATCTAGTATGGTAATATACAATGACTCTAGACACTAGGATTCACTCAAGGTCTTGTCGTCAAGTCGTACTCTGACTTTGGGGCTATGCTTGGAGGAAAAAAACTTAATTAATTATTAAGTGCCTGAAAGTACCTAATAATTAATCAAGTAAAAAATCTCCCAGAGTAAACTCACTTGATGAAAATGTCTCAAGTTACTTACGCCTGTTACATGACTCAATTTATCACACTAGTATCACTCTATATCATCCTCGTAGGGCTTGCAAAATTTGAGTACAACATAGAATAAGATGTGGAGGAGTTAGAGTTAGAAAACTCTGATGGTACATGAAGCCTCTGACATATCTTCGGGCATGGAGTCTTAAAAAAATTTTAGGTGCAACTTCCAATGGTCAACAGAAAACATTAGAGAAATTTTGAGGTCAAAAATGGGCCTCAAAACAAAAATGTACAACCAAAATCAACTTTCTAAGAACCAATAGGATTCAAGATGATGATGTCAACCATGGGGTTGATTCACCATTTTTGGAGTAAAAAGGTAAAAAGATAAAATAATAAAAAAATAAAAACTATTTTTTCAACTCGTATTTTCAACTGATTTCCCCATAGTTTTACTCAAATTTTGAGCGGGAGCACTCGTTGGATGCGGAATTTAATTCATCATCCAAGCAGTACCCATGTTGCATACTTTCGATGGACCTTGCTACACGAAAAATGAGAAATACATGGGCAAACATGATTGCAATAATGTTTTTTCATGTATTTCTCATTTTTCGTGTAGCAGGGTCCATCGAAAATATGCAACATGGATACTACTTAGATGAACAATTAAATTCTGCATCCAACCAGTTCTTCCGCTTAAAATTTGAATAAAATTGTGGGGAGATAAGTTGAAAAAATAGTTTTTTCTTTCTTCCATCCAAAATTTGATGAGGTAATCCAATCGTATTTTATTATTTCCACTATTATTTCATAATATTCCTTAAGAAGCTCATTTTAGACGTCAATATTTCTCTAATGAGGACAAAATTTAAGATCTGTTAAAATGAAAGATGAGACAACTTTGAAGTTTGTCTCATAAAGGCCACCAAAAAGAGGCCCATACACAAAAGGAAGAATTGTTGATGGAAACATTAAAGGAGGCAGAAATGACTCATCATTTTGAAACTAACAAATTACGTGCAAAATTTGCAGGTTGAGAGCATGCACAAATTTTCCAAAAGGAAGGGGAGAAGACAAAATTGATCCAAGGAGACTTAGAAAAGAAGGATTCAATTAAGGGTGGACAATCCTTAAAGATTCTTTGTCATGTTCCTTTTTCTGCTTTCCCTTATGGCGTGGTCAGGATGGACTTCCATGGGTGGAGACAGTGAGGTCACAAGAGCAGGTTTACTCCATTAGCGGGCCCAGGGGATTTTGGAGGGGATTTATGGTGTTTTGAGGAGTTCTATGGGATCCGATGGCATTTTCTTG
This sequence comes from Pinus tabuliformis, assembly GCA_031772625.1. Classification (NCBI taxonomy): domain Eukaryota; kingdom Viridiplantae; phylum Streptophyta; class Pinopsida; order Pinales; family Pinaceae; genus Pinus; species Pinus tabuliformis. Next base: position 1,451,850,352 of record CM062819.1, on the reverse strand, counting down.
GCATATACCATCATTTGCACAACTTGATTTTTGTTTCGTTGCATTCCAACAACTTTCAAAGAAACAGAGTTATTATTGAGCCTAACTCAATTAATTACTCTTGAGGTGGTATTCATGGAGGAATACTTGATGAAACACCTTAGTGTAATAGCTCGTTGGAACCAAACGAGAAGATCTCCAAGATGAGATGGTTGGAAGTGACTTTCAGTAGCCTGAGGAGGGATGGCGGTCGATTTACCATTTTCCCGAATTAAAAAAAGTATTTTAATTAAAATAAAAGTGTGAAAATTTCAAGTCTGAAATCCTATTGCAGCAACTGGAAATTATTCCTCTAATTGTTACTTAATTTAACAATTTATTTGTGACAAAAAATACTGAATAAATCACACTGCAACTTTCACAAATAAAATTGCAGAAAATAATAGTGCTGGAAACTGAGAAATATTCTAGCACACAAATTTTGACACAATTACTTTTGGACAAATGTCCCTGGAAAAACCCAATGCGGGAAAACCAGTGCAACAACTGAGGGTTTTTATTATTATGCAACAGTGAAATTATCTAAGTACAGTTTGGTTTCCAAATACGAGTAATCCTGTAGAGAAAATACTGCCAAAAATATCTCGAGGGAAATGACCCACTCTGAGCAATCTCAACACTCGACTGCCACTGAAAATCAAGGTGTCCACCTAGCTCTGCGCATCTTCTGCATCACCCTGGCGCAGTTTGCTACACGCTCAGCCCGAAATAGCTGAAGATCAAGCCGTCCTACCTTCTATTGACTGGGAAAATGCTTCTCCGACCCTTTGGAACCTTTACCCGACCTCTGGGACTGAAACCGTCTTCCTTCTTCAACAAATCGAACTGCCCTCTGAAGCTTTTGCGCTGCCTCTGTGCAGCCTCCTAGAGAAATCTCGACCTCTCTACTCACCGGATCTAGAAATATTCCTCCAGCTTCACAGTCTCTGCCCCTCTCTATCTCTGCTTCCCTTCTAAAGCTTGAATTCTTCTGGCTACTGCCTCTAGAAAATCGAACTCTCCAAGGAAATCAATCTCTTGTGTGTTCTCCATCTACCCATTGACTTCTTCTTATAATCCTTTGTTGGAATTCCAACGGCCAAGATTAAAACTTAATCAAGGGCCCAGATTATTTCTCAGTTGATTGTGTGAGTTTCTAGATGATTTTCACCTTATCTTAATTATTTATGATTAATTAGCCACTTTTCCTAAGTTTAGACTTAGGAAATGATTAAAAATAGGCTAATAATCTAATTGAGACACTTCTAGGTGGAATTTCCAGAAATGATTTTTGGGTTATGGATAGCTCCTATGTTTTAGCATCTCCATAAAGTTTTGAGACTAGAACACCTCCGATGCTCTAGAAACTAATACTCCCTCTTAGCGAGGAAGGTGTTCTCTCTAGTGTTGCACACTCTGTCACAACACCCTATCTCTGTACCACCCTTTGTCACACTGTTGATGTCTGGCCACTATGACTTCCTGCCACTGCCCACCAACCACTGCGCAACTCTGATGTTGCATTTGTGTTGTTGCTAACACTGTTATACCGTTGCCAACCCTGCACTGCAACTCCCTCTCAATTGTTGTTGTTGCAACTACAACTACTGAAACTTAGAAGCATCCTAAATACTAAATCAACTGTCTCCTACATCTGTCTCCTGATTCCTAACTACTATTAGCCACTGCATTTTCTACTGAAGAAATTGTGTTGTTGCTAACTCTACAAGGCTGCCAACACTGCACTGCGCTCCTCAACACCTGACTGCAACTAGTCTACAATTGTCACTTTGAAATCTGACTGCATCACCTGACACTGATCCATCCTACTACTGAATACTGTGGGCCCCTGTAGCAAGGTAATGATCCATAAGGAGGATACCTCAATGATCCTACCCAAACTCTGCAGTTTTGGACCACAACTCCATGTCGCCCCACCTCACTCCTGGAGGTATGGAAGCCATCATAGTGAAGTCTTCCTCCAACTTGGAGGACATATTGTCTATATCGGCTGGCGTTATCGCCTGGTCCTGCTTCTCTTGCTTGTCCTTCTTCCTGAGAGGACACTACGTACTGTGGTGGCCAAACTCACCACACCTAAAGCACTTGACCTTTGACGAGTCCTTCTTCTTCTTCTTTCCCCTTGCCCCTGACTGGGATCTTTAGATGCTAGAGCCATGTTTTCTTCTTCCTTCTCACCCTTCATGCCGTTGTTGTTGTTGCCACTGACGATACTCTTTACTAGAGCTCGCCTCAATTCCTCCTGCTATAGATCAGGCCACATCCTGTCCCATTTAGGCAATGTGTCTTTGCCCAAGATACTTTGGACAAACACCTGTCAGTCATCTGAGGCACTATTTAGGCCAACCGTACAAGCTCTGTGGGTTGGAGTGCCTCCCCAACAACTGCTTGTTGATCTTGGACTTCCTGAATCCTAGTGAGGAATCCATCTATTCTCTCGCACTTCTGCATCCTGATGCTGTTCAGCTTCTCCTGGAGAGACATCTTTCGCTGCTCGGAAGAACTCTTAAATAGCTCAAAGAGAGCATCCCACATCTCCTTTTCCATACCTTTGTTTGCCACATGTGAGACTAGATGCTCTCGGACTCCATCCAAAATCATCCACTTCGCCTTCACCATTTCCTTTCTGTATTCTTTCAGCTGATCTAGATCCTAGGGTACTACTACCAAATTATCAACATAGGCTTTCAGGTCATATTCATCTAGAAGGAAAGACATCCTAGTCTTTCATATGACGGTTGGAGGCTCCCTCCAACCTATCCTGGTCTCTAAGCTCTGTTGTGGCCATCACTAAAGCTGGTAAAAAATCTCCCTCTTTCTCTCTACTCGGCTGCTGGATCTACTACATGCACTCCCTTTTGGAGTGAGGAAATCTGCTCATAACTACTGCCAATCTGCAACTAGAAAATTGTAGATCTCTAACGCTCTAGATCCCCTGAGAGAATTTTTCCCTCAGTGTGTGCTATTTCTTTTCCAGCCGGCACGGATTCTACTACTGCAAAACCCTCTAAGCCCAATCAAGGAATCTACTCATTGAAAATCCGAGTTGCTACTGCTCCCTCTGCCTACTAGAATCAAGCAACTGGCAAGCCAAATTTTTCTTCCAACCTGCACTGAAAAATCGAACTTCCCCAAGCAACTTGACTTGCCTAGCTAGGCATTGCGTAGCACCAAAAAATTTTGGCCTTCTACTCCCTCTGAACAAAGAAATTTTCTTCTTCCGCTTCTGAGCTTCCTAGCTGATCAATCATGCTCTAATACCATGTGAAAATTTCAAGTGTGAAATCCTATTGCAGCAACTGGAAATTATTCTTCTAATTGTTAATTAATTTAACAATTTATTTGCTACAACAAATACTGAATAAATCACACTGCAACCTTCACAAATAAAATTGCGGAAAATAATAGCGCTAGAAACTGAGAAATATTCTAGCACACACAAATTTTGACACAGTTAATTTTGGGCAAATATCCCTGGAAAAACCCAATGCAAGAAAACCAATGCAGCAGTTGAGGGTTTTTATTATTATGCAGCAGTGAAATTATCAGAGTACAATCTAGATGCCAAATACTGGCAATCCTGCAGAGAAAACATTGGCAAAAATATGTTGAGGCAAATTACCCTCACTCTGAGCAATCCCAACACTCGACTACCACTGAAAATCAAGTCATGGACCTAGCTTTGCGCAACATCTGCGTCATCCAGGAGCATTCTGCTACATGCTCAGCCTGGAACAACTAAAGATCAAGTCGTCTTGCTTGCTATTGACTGGGAAAATGCTTCTCCGACCCTCTGGAACCTCTGCCCAGCCTCTGGGACTGAAAATATCTTCCTTCTTTAGCAAATCGAAATTCCCTCTGAAGCTTTTGCGCTGCCTCTATGCAGCCTCCTGGAGAAATCTCAGCCTCTCTACAAATGCACTCACCAGATCTAGAAATATTCCTCCAACTTCACTGTCTCTGCCCGTCTCCGTCTCTACTTCGCTTCTAAAGCTCAAACTCTTCTAGTTACTACCTTTAGAAAATCAAACTCTCCAATGAAATTGATCTCTTGTGTGTTCTCCATCTACCCATTGACTTCTTATAATCCTATGTTGGACCTCCAACGGCCAAGATTAAAACTTAATCAAGGGCCCAGATTATTTCCCAGTCGATTTGTGTGAGTTTCTAGATGGTTCACACCTTATCTCAATTATTTCTAATTAATTAGCCACTTTTACTAAGTTTAGACTTAGGAAATAATTAAAAATAGGTTAATAATCTAATTGAGACACTTCTAGGTGGAATTTCTAGAAACGATTTCTGGGTTATGGAGAACTTTTGTGTTTTAGCCTCCCCACAAAGTTTTGAGACTATAACACCTTCAATGCTATAGAAACTAACAAAAAGGAGGGGAAAATTACTAAGTGATTAAAATAATAATAAGATAAAGGCTTCTAGAGGGGTCCATTAGTTCCATAAAAGAGGAGGAGGAGACTATTTGGGGATATCCTTGAGTTGAGTATTTTTCTTATGGAGAAGTTTGGAGAACCAGGAGTTCCCAGCTTCAGTAGTAACCCCAGGACGGAAACCCTCGAGTGATTTAGTGAGAGTGGGCGAGTACCCATCTCTCCCCTTGGTGAATTCATCTAGAATTCAGAGGAGAGCTTAGTGGTTGTTGTTTAGTTCTATTTTGGAGGGCTATGCTAATATTGGAGCAGATTCTTGAGGCCAGCTTTTCCATCTCAGCTGTATTAGATGTTTCAGCATGTAAAACCCAGTTTATCTATTATAATAGAAGTTGATATTATTTATGTTGGCATCCTCTATTTTGTTACATTTTACATGGCAATGTTTTTTTAATTGAATGAAAGTTTATGAAGCATTTTTGTTGAGTTAAATTCCGAGAATTTGCCGAATTTTTCAGTTTCAGATATTACAGTGGTATCAGAGTTGGTTCTCCTACCAACCTGAGGGATTTAGTAGTGGAAATTTTATCTTTAATTGCGAGACATGAAATTTTAACAAAATTGAAACCTTGGCACCATTTCACCGCTAATGATCAATTGTAGTGCCAAGTTTCTTATGGAGGCCCAGGGACGATTTGATCGTTGAATGTTGGAAATCTCGTCGTAAAGATGTTGGAGATCAACGAGGATGACACTTAGTAAAACAAATTGTTAAACTGCTAAAACCTTGGTGGGTCTGAGTTCGCTAGTTCAAGACATTTTCTTGTGTAAGCCGAGTATAATCGAAGTGCATCTTCTGGTGAAAGTCAGAGAATCCGAGACTAATTTTGAAGGGGTTGAAGACCACTTTATTAGATGCCGAAATTATTGTGCGTAGGTTAGATCATGATTTATTCATGCAATGTAGGAACAATTGACCCGTTAGAAAGACTGTGAGTTGGATCGGGCTCATAGTAATCGATAGTAGCTGCTTTGCAAGGGATAGAACCACATACAAGATCGCTGCCAGGATTCGTGGAGCCGAAAACAGATTGCAAAGGTCGAATAACAACAATGACTAGTTGCACACTAGTTCTGAACAATCAAGAGACTAAATACCAGTGTGTTGACTTTGCTAGAGATACGTGTACAAGGCCATTCGAGGGGCAGTTGTAGCCACATCGTGATCGCACGAAATCCAACTCATACGCGTCACCGGCTCGATGGATGTTGTAGCCACAATGTAATCATAGAGTGTTGAGCAGCTACGGGTTCGACGTTGATAGTTGCCATACAATTGTCAAATTGTATTTGTAGTGTGCCGCAATTCTAGTAGCGTCCCATTGCCGAGTAAATCATAATGAATTGTTGTTGCTAGGCGTTGTTATATTTTGTGTTCACTGCATGCGTAGTGCGTTGAATTTTCTGTGATACTAACCAGTTTCCACATTGCACTATGTGCTGGATCGATTTGAAATAGTGCTATTTGGAGAGTGATCATTATGGTCTTGGCTGTCCAAAAAGGAAGGCATCGTGTTGGTCCAAAACATGTAGATTTGGTCCGTGTAATCTGTTGATGTTGTGCATGTGGATACTAAAATTTTCAGTGCATATAGAATAATCACAGTACAAGGTGTTGCCGCCTTGCTTTCACGCCTGGTTAGCGTGGGAAAAATCCTCAACCCCACAGGGTGTGACTTGGTGGCAAACTAAAAGATGGGGTTGTCACCTATTCCCAACTCTCTTCGTTAAATCTCTCTCCTAGTTAAAGCTAAGGGGGGTAGTCTCTAAATGAAGGTTAAATGGAATGTGAGTTTTCTAGGAGACTAAGATTAGTGGGACTACTTCAATATATGAGCAAGCTTGTGAATGTATGATCAATATAAAGAATAAAGATGTATAATTAATGATAATCAATGCAACATTCAAGAGATAAGCATGTAAACTAGTGCCTTAATAATTGCTTCAAAGAAATAATAAGACTTGCTAAATAGATATTCAAAATGAAATGACAAGTAGTATTACAAAATCGAACAATGTTAGATGAAAAATATCACTTGCAAGACACAAATTTTCACTTATGAAGGGATGCTCAAGTAAAGATACTATCATTCATGATAAATAGCAATTTGAAGGCAAATAACTTGCAAATGAAATTCAATGGACCAAGGTATTACTTGCAAAAGTAGATGTGCACTTGCTAAATGAAATACTCAACAACAAAAGATCATATCTTCAATAGATAGTAAGACTGTAATATCCCTAAGGAAATTATACAATGATAAACAAAGCATGCATAGTAAAAACACCCACAAAAATCACACACAATCAGATACCATGAAATAAGCCAAAAATTGTGCTGCTTTGAGCCATTTTATTATCAAAGTATGGGGTTACAATAGATGATTGGAAAGTATGCACCTGGGCTTGCCCAAGGCAAGCTAGCAAAAGGCAAGCTAGCAAAGCCCAAGTGATAAAAGCAAGTGCCCCAACTGCTGTGTAGTTGTCCCCTCTATGGCTTTGTGTTGAACACCTAGAAAACTGAACTGTTAGCTATGAAGAATGGCTGATTTGACCCTCTTCCAATGCCCAAAAAATTTTGGAAAATTAACTCCGACCTCTCCTCCAATAACCCACCAAAACCTAGAAAGGGTTTGACCAAACACTGACCTCGGAATTTCGGCCCAATTTCCCTAGCTCCCCTAGTTGCTGGGTATTTTGACCCACCTGTAAATGTCACTGCTAAAGGCTCCCAAAATGGCTGAGATATTCAGCAAATCCCCTTCCGAAACTCCTCCACAAGTCTCAGCCCCAAACTCCTCTTCCTCCCAATGCCCCACATGTGGCATGAAAAGGGTACTGTGTAAGCCCACGCGATCCTTGCTGAACCAACTCCACAAATATGCTAAAAAAGGCTCCCAAATCAGATCGAAGGTGATAAAGACTCCCTCCTAGGGTTGGAACTCGAGGTCCATCGAAGCAAGAGTGAGATTCTCGCCTGAAAATCTCTTGTGGTCAACAACACATGCATACTTGGCTTCCAGCTCAAGTGTGCTAGTGAAGGTGAATGTTCAAATGATCAAAGATGCCTAAAATGAGTGTCTCCTCCTATTTTGTCATTGTGCCTCCAATTTTCTCATGTGGGACCCAAGCATCAATACCCTTCATCCTTTCCCTCCAAGAGTGTGTATTTCCAAGAGGGGAGTGTATTCTCCTTTGCTTGATCCATAGCCTCATAAATGAATCCCATAGCCAATCTTTCCCCATCCACCAACCACAACACCTTAACCAGTGGCTCAACAATCTTCACAATATTTTCTGCCCTTTTCCAAAATATTTCTTCATTAACTTTCTTTTTCACATCTTTGCCATCCTGTTTGCGAGACCATTGGCATTCATTCCATTCATCATTGGAAAACACCCTTTGCAAGTTTCTATGTTGGGAAAGCATAGATTGCAATGTCAAAAAATGAGTTGCAAATCTAGTGATGGCAAGCCTAATAATATCCTTGCCCTTGTGTGTTTCCTCATCAAGCTCAAAATCCATGAGTCATTGTAGATATATTTTGTTATGCTTTTGTCATGCTCTACAATGTTCTTGACCCAATCTATTTTCCCAATATCCTCAAACATGTGGTCTATGCAATGTGCAACACATCGGGTCCAAAAGATGGTTTTGTGTTTTTCCTCTAACATTTTACCAACAAGAACATAGTTAGAGGCATTATCTGTGATGATTTGAACAACATTAGCCACCCCCACCTCTTCAACAACCTCATCCAAAAGTTGAAACAACAAGTGTGCATCTTTCACCCTATCAGATGCATCAACTAATTTTAGAAACATGGTTCCCTGTGGGCAAAAGATAAGAAAGTTTATGATGGTACCGTTCCTTTGATCAGTCCATCCATCTGACATGATGGTACATCCTATTTTGCCCATGATCTTTTGAAATCTTTCAAATATTCATTAATGGAGAAAACTTATTTTCGTAAAAGAGATCCCCTTAACTACATGCAAAGTAGGACCTTTGAAGCCCTTTCCAGCAGCAAATATGGCATCAAACATAGGTTCATAATATGGAGAATGAGAAGCATTGAAGGGGATATCAGAATCATACCACCGTCTAGCTATGTAATCATAGGCAGTCTCTCTCAATTCTTTCTTCCAATGGTCATCTAAAATGAGTTGCATATGACATATACTAGCTTGAGGACCATGTGCATCTGATGGAGAGGAGGGTGTGAAATAACTTTTTATATCACCCCTTTTTTTCATTTTACCCTTACCATTTTCTTGCATACACTCCAAAGAGGTAGGAACATAGTGAAAGGGGTTGGATGCATAGTGTAAGGGATAAATGAAGAGCCCTCATAATCACAATTGGGGTTGGCAGCCATCATTTGTTGTATACTCCTCTTCCTCCCAATTTCAGCCTCTATCTGTTTATTCCTAGCTTTTTCTTGCTCAAACTTCTCAAAGTTATTTAGCAACTCCTTCCTAGTCTCCCCAATTTGTTCTAATGGTGCTTCACATGGAGTAATTTGGCCTCTAATACCAACCAAGTGTTGTTTCAGCCTATGAATGCCCCCTCCACCCTCCTTAATTTTTCTATGACAAAATTTGCAATGCATTTGATTATCAATCATTTTAGCATATACCCAAGCAACATCTTTCACTCTAGGAGCCATTTTTGGACTTGGAAATGAAAGGAAAAAAATATGAGAATGAAAACAAAAAATTAACATTGCTTCAGTGTTCATTTCTTTTACAAAAAAAGACTCCTTTCAATTTCCAGATTTGCATGAAAAAAAAACAAGCAAAGATAGATTTTAGAAGTGAAAAAAAAATACCTCTAGGCACAAAGTTGCCACAAACCGCCTGCTCAATGCTTCTCCAACAAAACAAATCCCCAATGTTGCTCCAATGATTGCCCAAGACTCCTCACTGCTGCTCCAAAAACAAACTCCACAACTCTTACAAACTCCTCACAAATTATCACACAAATGCAATGAGATAGCTGTGAGGAAATGCGAGGGGGTTGGGTAGCTTTTATAGGCTTGGAAGAGGTAAATGGACCTCAAAGAAACGCAAAACCCAAATAGAATGCAGTGAGGGGTCCATTTTTCCCTCCAAAAAGTCTGGTTGGACGTAAGTGGGCATGATTGTCCGAACTAGCCGAGTTATATTAGGCTCCGCCAAGCCAGCCGATTTTTTACCAAACCGGCTGAGTCGGTGACTTGCTTGGCTGGTTCGGTAACAAACCGGCTACCGGGCTGTTTTCTCTACCGAGCCGAACTGGCCGGGGGTCTGGCTCGGTTGGCTCGCCGATTTGGAGTCGGCTCGCCGTTTTTTAAAACAGAGATTCTAGGTGAGAGATTCTCCCTTCAACGTCTTACCAAGAGGTAAAGATTGGGATGACTTGCAAGGAAGAGGGGGTGAGGAGGCACTAAGTCTGTTGTTAATGATACCCTTCCCCTAATCCTTACAAACCATGTGTATTGTCGTTTCTACAAGGGGACAAATTTACCTTCATAACTGCAAGGTCACACACTTTACCTTACTCTATACCAAATGGAAGAAATTTTCAAGGAAAATCTGTCTTATTATGTCTATACAACCAAGCTTATGCTTGGAGGTAAATTTTAAATGTGCAAGTATAAACTAGAATGCCTAATATGAGATGCTTGAATGTTGTTGCTTTCCAAATAGAAGTAATGGTAAAAATGCTTCAAAATAAGTAAAATGAGAAAATGCCCAAAATAAATTGCACCAATAACTTCAAATGGAAAAATAGAGTGGAACTCGCTGAATACTACTTCACAAGTCTTGCATGTGTTTCACCAATTGTTTGCAAGTAAATGAGCTAAGTGAAATGATACAAGTTGTCTAAGGTAAATTTGCTTCAAGTAGATGATGACCATATAATGCTTCAAAGGAAATGTCAATAAATAATCAAAGTATCATGTAGCATAAGTTGACAAAATGATGAAGCATGTACCCAAATAATTGTGAAACAATTCACCAAGTTGAGTAAATAAAATGGATTAGTGAACAAATCAAAGTTTGCCAAAAATGTAAAGTGTTTGCACATAAAATAAGGGTCTCAAAAGAAAATTGCAAACATTGTAACTTAAGCAGCAATATGCAAGAGCTCAACTAATGAAATAGCAAACCTGGTTAGTCTAAATTAGCAAATGAAATGAAATGTGATGTTGTGTTAATTCCCAATATTTACCACATGTGAATTTAATCAAATTAAACATGCATGCAAGTATACTAGATTGTGAAAAAGTCAAGAATAAGAACATGCAAATCAATCCACCCAATGGATAAGTCCTCCTTCTAAACAAGAAGGTGGGATGCCATGGGAAAATTCCCAAGCTCCCACAAGAAAATGAACTTTTTATTAGGTGGGTTACAAGATAAATGGGAGCCTCTCTCTAGGCCTCAAAGAACCTCAAGGAAGTCTTTACAATAAGATATTTTAACTATAGACTTTCCTTGATGAGAACTCAACACAAATGAGACCTAAGAAAGCCTTTTAAAATCTGAAAATTACATACAAATTTCAGACTTGAAATGAGGAGGAAATAGCATGAAAAAGAGATATTACGCCTCTTGTAAGTCCCATGGTCTAGGGAGAAAAAGATGCAGCCCTCTGAAGAACTTGTCCTAGCCAAGGATGGGCCTCAAAAGGGCTCACGGCCTTGCTACAAAGCTGTCCAACAAATGCAAGGGGTCCTGCAAAGGATGAATTAGTAGTTTTCGGAAGAGTCTCTCCTCCAACTTGAAGCCAAAGTGAACTTGAGTTGCTGCTAAAAAGGCTGCAAAACAAATTAGGAAATTAGTGAAGAAAGCATGAAAGAAAGACAAATAATAATACACAACTAGTATACAAGAACTAAACCAAGTCATGGGAGTGAAACTCCATACTTGTCTAGTCTAGGAAAATGCTCTAATTAACTCATATAATCATTGAAAGCTCTAGATTTAGTCAAATGAAAATATGAAATTTAAATTATATGAGATTCAAGTAGAGTATAGGAAAAAGGGAACTCCCTTCTTTGTTTCTCTTTGGATGAAGCCCTTGAGGTTGAGATCAATGGGTCTTTCGTATCTTGAATCTGAGAGTGAGTTGATCTATGTGAGACTTCTCCCATGCCCAAAAGAATCCTTCACACAATTCCAAAATATTTTCTACACACTTGGAAACAAATATTAGCGTACATAAAGGAAATAGAGCAATACAATGGGTGAAAGAAACTAAAGATTCCTCCAAAAATCAATTAATATTTTTCACTCCTAGAATACTACTCTAAATCAAAGATACATGCAAGATAGTTTGCACATATAAATCCACAATGAATGGCAATAGAAGCTAATACAATCCAAATGCATAAGAAATTGAAGCACAAAAAAATAATTGGAAAGAGATCACCTCAAGATAGAAAGATAACACCACCAATGATACCCCAAAGTCTTTGTATTATTAGCAAAAACAAGTATACAAATTGGCAGAGTTTTTTCAAGCCCAATAGCTCATAACATGTTAACATAGTGAGAACTCAATGCTCACTTAAATAAAAGAATGGGAGAAAATCCCAATGAAAAAACCATGTGACAAGTGGAGTTAGAGAAGATCCCAAGAAGAGAAGTCGAATTCCAAGTGGAGATTAACCTTGACACATGGGCTCTTCAACCAAATCGAATTCATCTAGCTAGCCTAACGTATTTCCTCAAGGAAATCAAACTCTCCATGTGTGAAGCCAAGAAATTCCAAGTGTAAAACAAGAAAGAGTTATCTCTCACATAATCTCAACTATCAAGCCAAATAAATGACACATCTCTTCATGCCATGCATTGAGCCTCCAACAAGAAATGCGTGGGTTTCCTTGGGGAATACATAGGTCCTCAACTCAAATGTGGCTTTCATGTGTATGGAGTAGTGGAGTTAGAGTGTGTTGACCACTACGTGTCAACTTCCCATAGCAGTACACCCCCTTTTCTTCGCAAAAGGGATAGCGCTTGATTGACGTGTCCATGCCATTCGACAGTCATCGTCGACTTGATCAATTTATGTTATAAACCCAGTCTGCATTTGTGAATTGTAAATAATCTTAGCAGAGTTGATTCATGTATGTAAATTGCCTAGGTGGACCTAATTTTCTAGTGATAATCTACGTTGCGGAAGGTTTTTTGTCTCACTGATCCATGATCAGCAGAGTTTTCCTTCAGCCTAACCCCAAAGCCGGAATGAATTTTGTCATTAGAATCTTAGAGGAATCCTAGTGTGTTGATCTGCTAGATTATATTTGGTTGCAGAACTGGGTGGTCTATGAGGGTCTATGTCAAATGGGTTTTCCCCTTTGAGATGTAAAATTGTAAAGTCATGATGTAAAGTATCTTGAGGGTTAGAAAATGTTTTAATCCCCTCATAAGTCCTAAGTCCTAGGTCCTAGGTAATTTTTCTGAAGGCTAAGTTCAAAGATCCAAAAATAAAAATTAAAAAAATAATTAATTAAAAATAGATAAAAATAATAATAAAATTTAAAAAATAATTAAAAATAAAAAATAAAATAAAATAAAATTTAAAAATAAATAATAAAATAATAATAAGTCAAATTTTTGAGTAAATAAATGCAGAATTTTAATTTTTTAATGCATTTAAAAATTCGACGGATGAGATTAAAAGAAATCTTGATCCTCATCGACGGTCGAGATTAGTTTGACATGGATAACTCGAACTAGCTGTTGGGAATTTTTCCTTTAAATAGGGTGCTAGGGGTCATTTGAGATCAGATTAGATCTAAGAGTTTAGTGCTAAAGAAAACTCTCTTGTAGTCAGTTTTTGTGCAATAAAGAAAGACTTTGGGGTTAAAAATTTTGCTGGTGTTACTCTTCTGGAAACGCTGTAAGATATTTTATTTTTCTGCATAATTTTATTTTCAGTCATAATAGCTTGGTGAAGATTGATTCAGGCACAGGTATCTTGTCTGACCTTTGGGGTTTGAATGATAGTTTAGATTGTGAAATATAATGGCAAGTATCTCCATTTGATCTGGATTTCACTATCGTTTTTTCCCTCTATGTTAATGGTTGATTTTAATTTGTGCAGGAAATCTTAGTTTTTAGTTTACCAGGCGTTAGGGGAAGTTCTCGGCTGAACCAGCCAACTCCCGGATTGCGTTTTCTGAAAGAGCCCAGCCAGTTTTAATCCCGGGCTTATCATTTGAATTGTTTTTTTTATGAATGCATGCAGGGTTTTTCTGAAGCATCTCACATTAAATTAAAATTCTGAAAATATTTATGTGGCGTAACGAAAAATCTGGCTATTTTAGAGCCTGCATTTTGTAAACACTGTAATTTTTTAGTTGTTCTTAAGGTTTTTAGGGTTTCATTTATCTTTTGGCATTTTCAGGGTTTGGTTGTTTGTTTACAGGTTGCATGTTGCAGATCTGAAGTCGAAATCTGATTCTGAAAACTAGATCTAGATCCTGGAGGGGTTTCATGCTGCATCAAAATTTCAAAAAAAAAGAATTCAGGACCCTCAAGCCTCTATCAATGTTGCTGGTGCCTTCAAAATCTTTCTGCAACTCCCTTGGCTCCCGCACAGTCTTCATTTCATTGATTCTTCTCAGATCTCCATTGCTGCTTCAGCTATTTTCTCCACACTGCCGAAAATCCACGATTTTTTGTCCGTTGCCATACGAAGCTCCCTCAGTTCATTGCACCCTTTGCTCTTTTCTCCACATAATCTGCGTGGTCAACCTGCAACGTCTGCGTCCCATACGTTGCCCATCTTCAAACGCTTTGCCTGCGTCCTGCTCCAGTGTTTTTCAAATCGCTGCCACTTCCAGCTGCAAACCAAACCAGCTGCGTACTCCATTGCCTTCCTCGCGTGGTGCTCCCAAACGTTGCCCACGCCTTCACCTCCAAATCGTTGTTCAGCCTTTCCTCCATTCCATCGAACCATCACAAAACCCTGCACATACAGCCTCTTTGCCGCGTTAAACCCATCCCACAAACCTTTGCCTTGCGTGATTCTGCTTTTGCTGCAATTCGGCAGTCGTTCCTCCCTTGCCACTCTTCCACACAGCAGTAACCTCCGTTTTGGCTCTTCCCTTCTTCTTTCGCAGACCTGCACACGCCCACGACACAACAAAAAAAACAACGCAGAATTAGGCATTACAAATTTCGATTTTTTATGATAGGTTAAGCTTTTTCAGGTTGATACGTATGGTAGGTTTTTGGGTTTGATTTTAATTAGATTTTCATTTACTTTGTTTTGATTAAAGTTGGGATAAAGTTTAGTTAGTTTTCATTGGTTTTTTAAGGAGTTGTCTATAATGCGACTTTTTGGAGATTCCGGTGACGGAATCCGGCGGAAGAAATTGAGGTTAAATCTTGATTTGTTGCAGTTAAAATGGTTTTTTAACTGCATATTTGGATTCAGCACCCTGAAAAACCCCTGGGACGCTTTCATTGTGCAGAAACTAGCTATCAAACTTGCGATTCCAATAAATTCCTGCCGGATTTCGACCGGAAAAACCCGCCGAAAGGCTTTCAAAAAGTCGCGTTATAGACAACTGCGTTTTTTAATATACATAGAATAATAAAAAATAAAAAAAAGCGTTAGATTTAGATTAGAGTTAATTTTGATCTAGCTTTTTTTTTATTTTTATTTTTTTAAGTTCTGGTTTTATTTTATTTTGAAAATCATAAAAAATAAAAAATATATTAAAAAAATTGGTTTTCATTTTTAGGATTAGCTGTTAGTTTCAGGTTTAGTGGTGTTTTATTTTTTAATAATAAATCAAAAAAAAAAAAAAGAAAAAGAAATCATAAAAGGTTTCAACTTTCAGCTTTTAATTTTTTTGGTTTCATTTTTTTTAGATTTAGTTAAAGTTTAGTTTAATTTTTTTTGAATTTCAATAATATTAAAAAAATAATAATAAAAAATAAATAAAATAATAAAATAATAATAATAATAATCTTAGTTTTAGTTAGGCTTCAGTTTTGATATTTTTTAGTTTAGTTTTATTTTTTACTTTAAAGTAAAAAATGTCATAAAAAATCAATAAAAATCACAAATAATAATAATAATAATAAATTCATAAAAAGTTAAAAAATTCATTTTTTTATTAGACTTTAGGATTTTAGTCTTGTTTTATATTTAGATTTAAAATTTTATAAAAAATTAAAAATTTTGAAAAAGGCTAATAAAAAAATTGGAAATCCTTTTTTAAAGTCTTTTTCCTATTGTGGTGAAGTTAAATGTGCTTAAAATGTTTATATCTGGAGATTAACTGTTTGAAATTTGGTTGGCATTTGAAATTTACATGGTTCTTTAAAGCATTTAATCTTTCGTATTTTAACTACTGGAATATCGTTAAGCCATTAAGCATTTATTGATTATCTCGCATGTGGTAAAAGTTAATCTTTGTTGTTTGATGGTAAAACAATTGTTAATGAGTTTATATCCCTACAACATTTGATAAATAATTGTTTAATCATTATTTTATAAGGCACTGGTCTATTAATTTAATAAAATCAATTTAGTGCTGGTTTCCCTTCGTGTCTCCCAACCCAACTGGTTCACAGTTGGTCATCCATTTTCCTATAGGGTCTACCCCCTTAGCCGCGGGAGACAGGCTTAAACGGAGAGATCGGGGATCAGGGTGACAGCCCCCGGTCTGAGCGTTGTCGTGACAATCTATGCGACAACAGAGTGGAGAGAAGCCTTCAACAAATTCTCACATCAAAATTCCCATCAAATATTCCAAAATCCTCAAGAAAATTGAATTGCCAAGTCACCCAATCAAATTCTTTGATTGTAATTGGGATTCGATTTCCCCATGTGCTCAATGTTTTAATGATGTTTGTGTCAAATCATCTTCCACTTGTGCTTTGACTTGATTCTTGACTTGAGATAATTTCCAAGCCATTTTCATAATATTTTGTCACATGGAGTTATTTATTTTTCTCCATTTATTTATTTTTGGGCTAATTTATTGCCACATTTTCCACTAAACTTAGGAAAAATGGGTTTTGAGGGTCTAGAATTTATTTTTAACCCTCAAAGTGTGTCTTAGTAGAAAGTTGAGGGTGAGAGGTGTAATTTTGAACACACATACCCCATACAACTTCTCTAGACATCACTTATTACATTTTACAATCATAATTTTTTAAAATTTTCGTCCAGCAGGAAATTTTAAAAATTAAAAAAAATCACCCCTAGACCTAATCAAATTCCGTGAAATGTTACGACTCATGAGTTTGATCTATAATGGTAATATATAATGACTCTAGACACTAGGACTCACCTGAGGCCTTGCCAACAAGTCACACTCCGACTTTGGGGTTATGCTGGGAGGAAAAAACTCAATTAATTATTTAAGTCTTCAAAAGTACCTAATAATTAACCAAGTAAAAGAAACCATTCAGAGTAAACTCACTTGATGACAATTTTCCAAGTTACCTAGGCCTATTACATGACCCAATTCATCACACTAACATCACTTTACATCATTTTCACAGGGCTTGTGGAATCCGAGTACAACATAGAAGAAGATGAAAAGAAGAAATTAGAGTTAAAAGAATCTGATGATATATGAACTCCGATGGTACATGAAGCCTCTAACATATCTTCGAGCATGGAGTCTTCAAAGAATTTTCGTGTACAACTTTAGTGGTCAACACGGGGAATTGAGTTAAGGCCATATTCGTTGCTTGCGCTAAGATAAGGGTCAAGATCACAAAGTGAGATTCGCATTTCCGATTCCACGGTAGAATCAAGCAACGTACGCAATATGTGAATGTGTATTCCCAGTGTTGTGCATATACACCGTTGTGATGGCCGATCTTAGTAATGGAAGAAGTGTTGAGAACAATGGTCAGTGTTTGTCAAAATTGTTGATGTATGGATCCAAGACTCAAGCAGGCTAGATCATATTGTTCATGTTTGTTGATGAAGTGATCACTTCCAGCAATAACAAGATTGAGCAAATAGAACGTTGAAATCCTGACGTTGCAACCAATATATTTCCCTGCTAGGGTATGGTATTGAAGATGGGGCCGCAAATGTATTTTTGCCAACACATAAATTGATGCCCAATCAACAAATTCGTGGGTTGCTTTGTGTATCTTGGTTGGTTGAGAGTTTGAACCATAGAACAAAAAATACCATTTCCTGTGACTTGTGCAATGAGTCCGTAGATTTGAAAGTAGTTGGTCAAAGTGAACATTTACTCCTATAGAATGTCGAATGTGGTATTTGGACCACGCGCGTATACTGGTGTTTCATCTGTTAAAACAAGATTTGTATGCTAGTAGCTTTGCATTTTGTATTGCAGGTTGAGGTCAGAGGACAATATGAATTGCGTTCAGACTACAGAGCATCATAGCATTGACAAAATTTTGTATGATTATTGTGCTTGTATTGCTAACAATGTATTTGCAGGGGTTTGACGCAAAATGTCTTGACATGCATCTTGTTGTAGTCATATTTATATCTTGTACTATTGTCGAAGAATAATGGCCATGTTGTAGTGTTGTTGCCGCCTTGTAAGTCCTGAGAGCATATGTATGGTTGTTGGGGTATTAGGTCAAAGTATTGTTTTTAGAGTATTTTTTCCTTGGGTGATGAGTAGTGAAAGGTTGTATATGTGTGACAAGGATTGTATCTTGACAGCTTAATAAATGAGCCATGTAATGTTTAGTGATATAGTCATCATGGAAGTTTATATGTTGCTCTCGTAAATCTGTATTGATACTAAATCTATGTAAAGTTGAGTGTGATGCATGCATATATGCTGATCAGCGAGAGGGCATGATATTGTTGTCCTGAATAGTGCCATGCGATAAGGTCTTTGTATTCAATCAATTGGTCACTATTGTGTACTTCTATTGTGCTGTCAAAGTCTTGTATAAGTCAGCTTGATATACTTGCCATCATTAATCTAAAACATGGATGAAAGCTTCATAATATCCCTTAATAAACTAGCAGCAGCAATTAACAGATCATTTTCCAAGGGGATATGTTCTATGCTATAGCAAGAGTAGCCACAGAAAGAACATGATATGGGACCCAAAATCTATGCACTTGGGACAAATTTGAGTTTCATGGGGGTTACAGTAAAAGCCCTTCTCAAGTTGGAAGAACTTGCTTCACTCCTCTCCAAGGTGGATCAGTTATATGGGAAGAGCTTGATTTGGGCTCTAAAACCAGCCATGCTTGCCTTAGTACAACACAAGTATTTGGAGCACCCTTGTGAAGGGGTCAAACTTTCGATTGCCTCCTGTCTCAGTAGTATCATGATTCTGACCACACCTATACCCCCTTATAATGATGACATTATGAGGAGAGTCTTTAGGTTGATAGTGGAGACCTTCCAAAACTTGAATAACAACAAGGAACCCACCTTTGGGAAGAAGATTGAGATTCTAGAAGTCATGGCTAACATATGACATCATGTTTGATCTAAAGTGTGATGACATGATTCTCCAAATGTTTCAATGTTTTTTCAGCATTCAGAAACATCATCTTGACATGGTCAAGACACATGCAGTCCATTTTGTCTTCATGTATGGGAGGCCGTGATGCCATTTGCAAGGAGTTGCAGTCTAGATTGTTGACCATTTGGAGGAGAGAAAAATTGGTCTCATATGTTTCTTATGAACTAGCCGAAAGGTTGGTTGAGCAAAACATTGGGTTGTTCAGAAGACAATTGACCAGGGAGGAGCTGGTCAGGTTTGGTGCACCATGCAACAAGAATGAACTAGGGAGAAAGGGCCTTTGCTTCATCTGCAAGGAACCTTGGGGACATGACCCCTCATGCTTGAGTGACATGAAGGAGATGGTAGAGGGAGATCAAGAGGAGGTTCCTTCCGACTTTCCAGATGGGGATTCTTCTTTTATAGTTGAGTCCATGGATTCATACGAGGGTGCCTCTAAGGAGTATGAGCGGTCATGTAGAGTTGTCAACAGTAACCCGAATATGCATCCTTGCGTGATAGAGGAGTATGATGAGCGGGATATTTTTCCTGTGGGGGAAGACAATCAGAGAGCAGATTGGCGAGATGAGCAGTTGATGATTCAGCATGGAGAGCACACAGAGGATCATGAGTCAATTGAGGAGGACGATGTGCACAATATACATGATGAGTCATTCTTGGAGAGCTAGTTGGAGGCTCATGTGGAGCCCTTGATGGACGAGGATGAGCAGTCATCTTTTGGACCTATCATTGATGAGGAGCAGACATATACACAAGTATTTGGAAGAGCTGTAGTACTTTCAAGCAACAACCCTCTCTAGGAGTACAAAGACAGGTCTTGCAGCACAACTTGCCCAGTTTTTCCCATTATGGAGAGAGAGGCAAGGTTTTCTAGATGGTTATTGTTGATTGACCAGGGAAAGTTGTGTGAGTTGGGTACGGTGCAGCATGGGGGTCTTATCCCATATACATATGCCTATGCATCTGATCCTTCCCACAGGATGGATTGGCGAGAGAACATGAATTGGTACCCTATTGATGGAGCAATATTTTTAGTCAGGGACATAGTGCAACAGGAGACCTTAGATAGGAGCATCTTTTGATGGCAAGACAAGTTAGAGTTTAGTCTGGAATCCAGTGTTAAGGGATCTGTTCAGGTTGTGTGGCAAGGAGGCATGGTATCACTAAGTGGTTTGTATTGGATCCAAGTATTGGTTCTCAGTTGCACTAGACCACTAGATTGGTTGACCTATGTGGATTGCTTGAGGACAAGCAATCTTGGGGCGAGAGGATTTGTCATGTTCATTTTTCTGGTTTCCTTTATGGCGTGGTGAGGATGGATTTCCAGGGGTGGAGACAACTAGGTCACAGGAGCAAGTTTACTCCATCAGCGGGCCCGAGGGCTTCCAGAGGGGCTTTATGGTATTTTGAGGAGTTCTGTGGGATTCGACAACATTTGCTTGGCATATACCATCATCTACACAACTTGCCTTTTGTTTTGTTGCATTTCGACAACTTTCAAAAATCGTAGTTATTATTGAGCCTAACTCAATTAATTATGCTTAAGGTGGCATTCCTAGAGGAATACTTGACGGAACACCTTAGTGTAATAGTTCGTTGGAACCGGAACGAGAAGATCTACAAGATGTGATGGTGGGAAGTGACGTTTAGTGGCCTGAGGAGGGATGGAGGTTGATTTACTATTTTCCCAAATTAAAAAGGTAATTTAATTAAAATAAAAGGAAGCAAAAAGTACGAAGTGATTAAAATAATAATAAAATAAAGGCTTCTAGAGGGATCCATCAAATCTATAAAAGAGGAGGAGGAGACCATTTGGGGATATCCTTGAGTTGAGTCTTTTTCTTGTGGAGAGGTTTGGAGAACTAGGAGTTCCCAGCTTCAGCAGTAGCCCCAAGACGGAAACCCTAGAGTGAATTAGTGAGCGTGGGAAAGTAACCATCTCCCTTGGTGAATGTTGATTTGGGTAGCATTGGATGTGATCGAAACATCAAATTTTGCAGGGAGGCTTGGACACAGGTATTCCAAATAACCCAGAAAGAGTTTTGGGAAATTCCACCCAGGAGTGATTTCATTAAAATAACTAATATTTTTAATAGGGTTCCTAAGTCTAAACTTAGGAAAATTAAAATATTAATGGGTATTAATCTAATCAGGGGTGAAACTTCTAGAAAAAGCCATGGATCAAGTCAAAATGATCTGAGGCTTTGATTATGTTTTAATATAGGCCGTTGGTTGCCCAACAAGAAGATATAAGAAGGGGCTTGAGGGTCATTTGGAAAATGCACCAGGTAGATACTCAGTTGCCCAAGATAAATCGATTTTTCTCACTGGTCGAAGTTCGGCAAGAGAAAATCGATTCAGAGGGAGAGTTGCAGGTGGAGGAGAGACAAAGAGGGCTCAGCATCAATCAGGGAGACAGGGACGAAGACACAGAGCAGGAGAAGGAACAACGCTGGGCAGATTGACACAGGGAGAGGCAACACTGGCCTGACTGACGCAGGCATTGCGCAGGCCAAGCCAGAGGCCAAAGAAATTGACGATGGGCAAGCCAAAGAGATGCAGAGGGTGAAGGAACCTCTCCCTTGGGTCAAATACTTGTTCAGGAATGTCTGTGAATATTTCTCAGTTCTATACTATTGGGTGAAATTTTGTACATGTTGATTTTTGTTGAAGAATAATAAAACCCTCATCTACTGCATCGGTTTTCCCGCATTGGGTTTTTCTGGGGACAATTGTCCAAAAATAATTGTGTTATTATGTTTGTATATGTGCCGCCATTTTACTTACATTTAATTTCTGCAATGTTTCAATTGTGAAGGTTTCACTAGAATATGTTTCGATATTTATCGTAAGAAAACAATAGATAACTTATCTCTGAAGTAATAAGTAGAAGAAGTCATATTAATCACTTCTCTCCTGCTTCCCTGTAGCTTCGATAACATGTGAAAATTACTAAAATGTAAATCCTACTGCAGTGATTAATATGACTTCTTCTACTTATTACTTCAGAGATAAGTTATATACTGTATTCTTATGGTAAATATCGAAACATATTCTACTGCAGCCTTCACAATTAAAACATTGCAGAAATTAAATGTAAGTAGAATGTCAGCACATATACAAACATAATAACACGGTTATTTTTGGACGATTGTCCCTGGAAAAACCCAATGCGAGAAAACCGGTGCATCAAAAGAGGGTTTTATTATTCCAAAGGAGAAATCAACATGCACAAAATTTCACGCAGCAATATAGAACTCAGAATATTCACAGACGTTCCTGAACAAGTATCAGACCCGAGGGAGAGGTTCCTTCACCCTCTGTGTCTCTCTGGCATGCCCAATGTCAATTTCTCAGGCCTACGTAATGCTTGCGTCACTCAGGGCAGCGCTGCCTCTCCCAACGTCAATCTACCCAACATTGTTCCTTCTACTACTCTTTGTCCTTGTCTCCCCAACTGATGCTGAACCTATTAGTTTTTTGTAGCATCGGATGTGCTCTATCCATGAAAATTGGTAGAGAGGCTAAGGCACATGAGTTCTAAAGAACCCAGAAACCGTTTGGTGAAATTCCACATAGATTGTATTTTATTAAAATAATTAATATTTTTAATGG
Organism: Pinus tabuliformis; assembly: GCA_031772625.1. Classification (NCBI taxonomy): domain Eukaryota; kingdom Viridiplantae; phylum Streptophyta; class Pinopsida; order Pinales; family Pinaceae; genus Pinus; species Pinus tabuliformis. Next base: position 1,451,827,754 of record CM062819.1, on the reverse strand, counting down.
GGTTCTTAAGTCTAAACTTAGGAAAATTAAAGTATTAATGGGCATTACTCAAAATATGGGTGAGAATGTTTTAGAAAGCGGATCAAGTCAAGTTTTTAATCTTAACCGTTGATTAGAGACTTAATCTCGACCGTTGAAGTCTCAACGAGAAAATTATAAGAAAGAGGATTGGGGTTCATTTAGGAACGCACCGAGAGAACGAATTGATCTAGAGTTCGAAATTTCTGGGGCTAGGAAGCTGAGAAGTTCAAACTAAGTGATCATTCTGCAGCAGAGGGGCAGGGATAGTTCGGGAATACTGGGCAGAGAGGCAGAGAGCCACTAGTGGAGGTAGCGCAACACCTAGAGGGACTGACACTGGGCCAGTCTGGGCCCACGCAAGCTTGATGTTTAACAAGGGAGAGCCAATGCAGAAGTGGGGTTGCCCTCACACGGAAATCTAAAAATGTCGGGGAGTTGCCGGAACAGCGGGGAGAGGTTGACGCAAAAGTTCCAAGAGGCAGAAGATATTGCGCAAAGCTGACGCAGAGCCTGTAAGGCTGGCACAGGGCCTACACAAGGCGAACGCAGAGATAGCTGAGGGTTTGCCAATTCTACTGCCGGATTAGCCGGAAATTGTCATGTGAAGTGAGGTAATCTCACTCATTTTTCTGCCATTATATTTTTCTCTGTAACTAGATTGTCGGGAGGGCATCCAGCATTGTATTCAGAACTACTACTTAATAATATAAAACCCTCAAAGTTGCTGCACAAGTTTTTCCGAGGACTATTTTGTCCAAAAATAACGGTGTCCTATGTATCTTGTTCTTTGCTCAGTTTCTTGTTTCATGTAATCAAATTAAATTGGTGTAGGTTGCAGAAGTAATTTACTTTAGTATTATTCAGAAAATAACTTGATAATGTATATTAAAATCAAGTAGGAGAAGTAAATTCAGTTTTGCTGCAGTAGGGGTTCCTTGAGAGTCGGAATTTTCCAATGGTATCAGAGCATTGATTTTGAAACAGGAAGAGCAAATCCAGTATTGAGCAGAGAGGCCAATAGCTGCATTTGGCAGCGATTTGAATCCCCTTGAAGGGATTGCGCAGTCTTTTCCGAGAAAGCAGAGATTCGAAGGAAATCTCTCTCTGAGAGAGTTGATAGAGAGGTACAATTTTTGGTTCGTGAACTTGTAGAGGCAGAGGGAGTGACACAGAGCCTCAACGCAGTGCTTGAAGGGCGCAGTTTCTGCTAGGGCAAAAATCTGTCGGAAAAGAGCGAAGACACATAGAAGGGGAATTTTCTCCTCAGAGGACTCTTCTTGCCAAAAGTTCAAAATTTTCACTTGCCGGGCAACAGACCAGGTTTGCGCATTGACTAGAGAAGTCAATTCGACAGTTTGGGTGAGATGGCATCACATGGGCTCAGAGATCAGGACAGATTGGAAGGAGCTTCCAACTATGTCATATGGAAGACTAGAATCTTAGCTATTCTGGAGAAGTACAATCTCGAAGCTTACGTTAAGAGTTTTGTGGTTGTTCCCGCAGACAATGATCAGAAGAAGAAGTACAAGGCCGAGCAGGCAAAGGCAAAGAGGTACATACTTGATGTAGTTCGAGATCTTGTGGCCTCACACTTGCAGGGCAAAGATATAGCCTGAGAAATGTGGGAAGCTTTGTCTTCACTACATAAAGGTTCTTCCGAATAGCGGAAGATGTACTTAGAACAAAAGTTGCAATGGACATTGATGCAGAAGGGAGAAGGGGTTAACTCCTATCTTCAATGTCTTCAGGACACTAGAGACCAGCTTGCTGCAGTGGGGTCTACTCAGTCTACCGCAATGGTAAGGACGGCCCTGAATGGAGTCTCGGATGAATGCCAAGTCTTTGTCCAAAGTATATTGGGCAGGGAAAGACTACCTTCATGGGAGGAGATGTGGGCAGCCCTTCAACAGGAAGAATTAAGGAGGGATATGGTTAAGGTCAACCTCAATGGCAGCAATGGGAGTGGCACGAAGACCAAGGAGGAGGAGAAGAACGCAACTCTAGCATCAAAGGGACATCAAAAGCAGAAGTAGAATAAGGACATTTCGAAGGTGAAATGTTTCAGATGTGGCGAGATAGGCCACTTTGCATCCCAGTGTCCTTTGAAACAAAAGGATAAGGATGACAAACATGATCCTAAGGTTGCTCCAGCAAAAATTGATGAAGATGATTTTGCCATGAGTGCACACGCATCTCCAGGAGGGAAATGGGGTGATATAGAACTGTAGTCGGGAGAACTACATGTGGGCAGGATCCTTGAGGAACCCACCTCTTGGATCAATTCCTTGTTACGGGAGCCCGAGATTTAGCAGTAGCGAGATGGACTTAGTGTTAAATGATGCAGTGGGTTGATTGGAGAGACAAATGTAGTAGCCTGAGACCAAAGACTGATCAATGCAGAGCAAGGTTGGTAGCAGTGCAGATGGCACAAGTGCAGAAGTCAGTAGCAGCGCATAAGATTCAGAGGGTCAAAGACTAGTAGCAGTCAAATTCCAACATTCACATGGTATTATGCTGAACACAGTAGTTCAGTAATTTTGGGTGTTTTTCAGTTGCTTCTCTCAGCAACTGAGTTGCAATACAAATGCAATGTTAGCAGTGGCAGTGTTAGTAGCATAGCAGATGCAACATTTGAGAGGGAGCTGTAGTACAGATGAAGCAGTGGAAGTGGCAGTGTCATGGGCAACAGTAGCATAGTGTTGATGGCAGCAACAGTGCGGAAAGGAGATGCTTCAAAGACAGAGCAGCATGCAGTTGGACATTGTTGCTAGAGCACATTCCTCGCTAAGAGGGAGTGTTAGTTTTTTGTAGCATCGGATGTGCTCTAGCAATGAAAATTGGTGGAGAGGCTAAGGCACATGAGTTCTAAAGAATCCAAAAGCCATTTGGTGAAATTCCACCCGGATTCTATTTTATTAAAATAATTAATATATTTATGGGGTTCCTAGGTCTAAACTTAGGAAAATTAAAGTATTAATGGGTATTAATCAAAATATGGGTGAGAATGTTCTAGAAACCAGATCAAGTCAAGTTTTTAATCTTAGTCATTGATTAGAGACTTAATCTCGGCCGTTTAAGTCTCAACGAGAAAAGTATAAGAAGGAGGCTTGGGGTTCATTCAGGAACACACCGAGAGAATGAATTGATCTAGAGTTCGAAATTTCTAGGGCTAGGAAGCTGAGAAGTTCAAACTAAGTGATCATTCTACAGTAGAGGGGCAGGGAGAGTTAGGGAATACTACGCAGAGAGGCGAAGAACCATTAGTGGAGGCAGCGCAGCACCTAGAGGCACTGACGTTGGGCCAGTTTGGGCCCACACAGGCTTGACGCTGAACTAGGGAGAGGCAGCACAGAAGTGAGGCTGCCCTCATGCAGAAATCCGGAACTGTTGGGGCGCTGTCGAAACAGCCAGGAGAGGTTGACGCAGAAGTTCCAAGAGGCCAAATATACTGTGCAGAACCTGTAAGGCTGACATAGGGCCTACATAGGGCCAGCACAGAGATAGCCGGGGGTTTTCCAGTTCTGCTGCCGAATTAACCGAAAACTGTCGAGTGAAGTGAGGTAATCTCTGTTGACACCTAATCCGAAACGGATGGGTGAACTGGACAGTCATCTAGAAGATGAACTGATCCGTTTTATTTTTGTATATAAACATGAGTTAGTTAATGAATAAGATCATCAGTTCTTTTCTCCCGCTCATCCTGGAGTTACCCTGGCCTGACATGGTATCAGAGCTCAGGTCCCAGTCCCTAAAATAGTTGTAACTCCTGTCTTGAGAGCTGCTCAGTCCTGAGCGCTACTCTGACCTTGATTCCCTGGCTTGACTGCCAGAGACTGCGCATTTTTTTTGTATAAATGTTTGCCTGAATTCGCTGCCCCTCTGACCTGACAACGCATCTGTGCATCCGTTTTTCTTGAGTACGCTGACATATCAGAGTTGCCCCTCTCTGCGCATGAATCCATGAATGTATCGGTTATGTTTTTGAGAGCTCCCTTGCGCGTTTCAGATGAGAACGATTGACCTTCTTCGATTTGATGGTTCTCTCATCCATATTCTTCTGAGAATTTGAGCTTAACATGCTCTGAGGACCTGAGAGAGAAACTTGGGCGTTTGCCTCCTCTGCCTCCTTGTCAAAATCGTTGTCTTCCTCTCCAGCCACCACAGATTCCGAAGATTTGACCCTCGCCCTTAAACGGCCAAAACCATTGGAAGCTATTCCGGCAGAACACCTGGTGTTTTCCCCACAACCTGATGAATTCTGCAATACCAGTTGATTCATACAAGGTTTTCTGATTGAGCCAATTTTGAATTTGAGCTTGTTTCTCTGGGAAACAGTACATATGAATTGACTTATCTGATTATTGCCCAGCAGCAATGGATTCTGCAGACATTGTGAAAACTCAAGTATTATCGGCTGAAACTGAACTGTATACATGACCGGGATATCGTGAAATGTTTACTGTCTTCTGTTTCCTGAAATTCGACTCTTCGCGGAAATAAATAGCAAGCAGCTTCGTCCAGTGATTGTTACTGCTGTTTTTTACAGACTTGTGCTGCGTCTGAACATTTCTAGTTTAGAGTTTTATAGCGCTGCCCATATTCGAGAGTGAATCTATTGCTGCGTTCATTCCAGCAATCCAGCGTTCATTGCCAGATACTTGTGGCAACGAAGAGGTGGTGAGGGAGCCTGACGGTGTTTTGAGGCTTGTTTCTTTGAATAACACGTTTGTAATGTGCAAGCTGTCATCCAGCATCGGAACAAGTTATTGTATGACGCATATTATAGTATATACTTGGAGCGGAGTTTTATATATTGCGCTGTTTTTTTTAACAGTCTTTGCATTGATATATATTGAAGTGATATATGTTGAAGAGATCCCTTAGCGCCTTTTTTTTCTTTCTCAAAACACAGTAGTGTGGCAGTAATATAAGAAATGGTGATGCTGATGCAAATGTTAGAAGAAAAATAAAATGCATAAGGCTATGATATAAAGTTTTTTTTCAACAGAAGTTTTTTGGCAGAGATATTTTTTTTTACAGAATGCATTCAATCATTTCTATGGTAGGAATAGTTCTCACTGGCAAGGAGAACTATTCAGAATGGTCTCGAATGGTAAAACACACCCTCATCTACAATGAGCTGTGGAAAGGAGTGTGTGTCGGAGAAGAAGACAAAGAACCTGTGCAGCCTACATCAGATAAAGAACTTGTCATTTGGGAAAACAAGAACAGCAAAGCCTATGCATTGATCGCAGCATCTGTAAATGAGGAAGTAAGTCGTCATATTTCATCCTATTCCACTGCCTTTGAAGCTTTACAAAAGCTGAAAGAACTCTATGATACACATTCTGCACTTGAAGTTGTTTAGCTCATGATTAAACTCTTCACTCTTGAACTGAAAAATAATGATCCTCTTGCTCTTGCATCTGAAATAAAGTCTATAATGCATGATATTAAATCCACTAAGGTTGAGCTGGATATCTCTCTTATTGCCTTTCTCAAAGCACTCTATCCTACCTACTCTAATTATCTTGAGTCTTTACAAGCAAATGGAAATCTTAAAGATATAACCTTTGACACTCTTGTGAAAAAGTTTGCTGAAAGAGAGAAAGCCTTTGGAAAGAAAACAGTCCCTGAATCTTCTGAAGAGACTGTTTGCCTTGCTCATAAAGAAAAGCATCCTGCTCAAGATTCTACAAGAGGAAGAGGTGGACGAAGAGGAAGAGGAAGATACTTCAGAGGCAGGGGGGGCAGACATCCTCAAGCAGAAAAGGCAGATCTGCATTGCATTCGTTGCAAACGAAATGGATCACATGATGCTTCTACATGCAAGCTACCATGAGACAAAGTTGAGCAGAGAAGAAATCAGCAGAAAGGTAAAACTGATGACACAGACAAAGGTAAAGCACTTGAATCCGCTCACTATATTGAGGCACAATGTAACATTGGAGTAAATGAAGATTTGTTTAATGTTTCACTTGCTTCTTCGAAAAATGACTGGTTGCTTGATTCAGGAGCAACCTGTCATATGAGTCATAGGAAAGATTTCTTTGAAGATTTCACTGACAATGTTGATGGAGCAGTATACTTTGCAGATCAGTCAAAAATCAAGCCATCAGGGCTTGGCACAATCAGGCTTAAACTGTCTGGTCTTCCAGACTTTCTTCTGGATCATGTTCTATATCTCCCACAGCTCAAGAGAAACTTGCTGTCCCTGGTCCACATCCGCCAGCAAGGTCACTCCATTCACATATTTGATAGCAAGCTTGAGGTAAGAAAGGCATCTGACCACTCACTTGTCATGAGGGGTATAGAAGAAGAAACACTTCTTAAACTGCAAGGAACCTCTGCTCATGCACAACATTTCTCATATATTTCTCATCATGAAGAAGGTGCACTTCCATCAAGTTTATTATGGCATGCTAGATTTGGACATTTAAACTATGATAGTCTCCGCTTGTTGAAGAAAAATGGTGTTGCTGGTTTGCCTACAACTCCTAGAAAACATAAACAATGTGATGCTTGCATTCTAGGAAAGCATAGCAAACAGTCTTTTCATGATTCACATTCAAGAGCACATAGGAAGCTTGAACTTATTCATTCAGATTTATGTGGTCCAATGCCTGTTCCTTCTGCAAATGGAAATAAATATATCATGACATTTATTGATGATTACACCAGAATGTGTTGGGTTTATTTTTTGAAGAACAAATCTGATGCTTTTCAAACATTCAAGAATTTTCATAAATGGATTGAAAATGATGCACAATCTCATATTGGGTCTATTCGCACTGATAATGGAAAAGAATATACATCAAATGAATTTGAACACTATCTTCGCCAACATGGGATTAAACATCAAACAACTGTGCCTTATAATCCTCAACAGAATGGTGTAGCTGAAAGGATGAACAGAACAATTTTGAATATGGTACGATCCATGCTTTTCTTCAAAAATGTAAAGACAATGTTTTGGGCTGATGCTGTTCTATGTGCTGCATATATAAAGAATAGATGTCCATCTAGTGCTATAAGAAACAAGACTCCTTATGAATTGTGGTATGGACATGTTCCTTCGGTAAAACATCTCAGGATTTTTGGTTCCACCTGTTATGCTTTAATACCAAAGGTACATAGAAACAAACTTGGTGCTAGAAGTCGTAAGTGTATCTTCCTGGGGTATTCAAACACATCTAAAGCATACCGCCTCTATGATGAAGTAAATAAAAAGTTTGTTTTATCTAGAGATGTCATTTTTCTTGAATCATCCAAATCTGACAGTGTTGTTGAGCGGCAACTTGATCGCTTGGATAGATTCACAAAACCGAAATCATTCCAAGAGTTTGATAATTAGATTCCACATCTTGAAGGGGGGATTCCTATACTAGATCAACATGTGGAATCTTCTTCTGAAGAACAATCTCCCCTGCATGACACTCCAACAACGGATGATGCTTTAAGTGATGTAATTGATAGAATTGGGAGACTTAATCTTGATTCAGTCCCAACTCAATCAACAGAACAGCCTGGACCATCTCAGAAAGGTCCCCCAAAGTGGCTGACAAAGACACTTGAAAGTGTTCATCCTGATGAAATTGGAAAAACAGGAACCAGAAATACAAACCGACAAGATGGAGGTGATGTAGATAACTCTAATTCACCTGTTGATATGGATGTTACTTATGATTGTGAATTGAACTTGTCTACAGATTTTGAACCAACTTCCTTCAAAGAAGCTGCTTCTCATGATGAATGGAAAGAAGCGATGCAGAAGGAGTATGATGCCCTCATAAAGAATGGCACTTGGAAGCTGGTTGATCCTCCATTTGGAACCAAACCAATTGGCTGCAAGTGGGTCTACAAGAACAAGTACAAAGCTGATGGCTCACTTGACAAGCACAAAGCTAGGCTTGTGGCAAAAGGTTTTGCACAGAAGGAAGGGGTCGATTATGAGGAAACTTTTGCTCCCACAGCAAAATGGGCCACCATCCGGACACTCTTTGCACTAGCTGCTCAGAACGGTTGGAAAGTCCATCAAATGGATGTAAAAACTGCATTCTTGAATGGAGATCTAAAAGAGAATGTTTTTATGTCCCAGCCTGAAGGATTTGTTGTGAAAGGACATGAACACAAAGTATGCAAACTTGTGAAGTCCTTGTATGGCCTCAAACAAGCACCACGAGCCTGGTATGAAAAACTAACTGAGCATCTTTTGAAACTCAACTTCAATCATTTTGATCTTGATGATGCAACTTTATTTGTCAAGAAAGTTGGCAAAACAATTGTATATCTTGTGGTATATGTAGATGATCTTTTAATGACAGGGAACAATGAAAGCTATACTGCATCCATAAAGAAAGAATTAGGAAAAAATTTTGAAATGACTGATTTGGGCTATGTTCATTACTATCTTGGCATTGAAGTAACCCAACATCCAAAGTCCATATTTCTTGCTCAAAAGAAATACATTGGAGATTTGTTAAACAGATTTGGCATGACAGAGTGCAATCCCCTTTCTACTCCAATGGAACAAAACTTGAAGCTCACATCTATTGAAGGAAAGGAATTTGAGGATGCAACAAAGTATAAACAGCTTGTAGGAAGTCTCATCTACCTCACTACTACCAGACCAGACATTTCATTTGCTGTTGGAATCCTCTCCAGGTTTATGCAAAAGCCTTGTGAGGGACATTGGTCTGCTGCAAAAAGAGTTCTAAGGTACTTGAAGGGAACTCAAGACCTTGGAATCAAGTATACACAGGTGGACGACTTCAACTTGATTGGATACTCTGATTCAGACTTCGATGGAGACAAAGAAACTGGGGTATCTACTTCAGGATATGCTATGAGTCTTGGATCGGGAGCTGTCTCCTGGAGATCACGCAAACAATCAGTACCAGCAGATTCCACAATAGAAGCAGAATATGTGGCAGCAGCTAAAGCAACGAAAGAAATTGTGTGGCTCAGGAAAATTCTTGAAGATTTGCAGGTAAAACAAATACAATCAACTCCACTCATGATTGATAACACATCTGCAATAAAGTTGGCCAAGAACCCAAAGTTCCATGATCGTACTAATCACATCAATACTAAATATCATCTGATCCGACATCATGTTGAGGCCAAAACAATCCATCTCCGTCATTGTTCCACAAACGAGCAAATTGCAGACATCTTCACCAAAGCGCTTGGAAGAGAAAAGCTTGAAAGATTCAGAACGATGCTTGGACTCACCAACATCCCTTCAGATTAAGGGGGGGAATGTTGACACCTAATCCGAAACGGATGGGTGAACTAGACAGTCATCTAGAAGATGAACTGATCCGTTTTATTTTTGTATATAAACATGAGTTAGTTAATGAATAAGATCATCAGTTCTTTTCTCCCGCTCATCCTAGAGTTACCCTAGCCTGACAATCTCACTCAGTTTTCTGCCATTATATTTTTCTTTGTAATTGGATTGTCGGGAGGGCATCCAGCATTGTATTCAGAAATACTGCTTAATAATAGAAAACCGTCAGAGCTACTGCACCGGTTTTCCCGCATTGGGTTTTTCTGGGGACTATTTTGTCCAAAAATAACGGTGTCCTATGTATCTTGTTCTTTTCTCAGTTTCTTGTTTCAGGTAATCAAATTAAATTGATGTAGGTTGCAGAAGTAATTTACTTTAGTATTATTCAGAAAATAACTTGATAATGTATGTTAAAATCAAGTAGAAGAAGTAAATTCAGTTTTGCTGCAGTAGGGGTTCCTTGAGAGTAGGAATTTTCACAGAACCCTCTTTGTCTCTCCTACACCTGCAACTTTCCCTCTGAATCGATTTTCTCTTGCCAAATTTTGACCAGTGAGAAAAACCGATTTCCCTTGGGCAACTGAGTATCTGCTTGCTACATTTTCCAAATGACCCTCAAGCCCCTTCTTATATCTTCTTGTTGGGCAACCAACAACCTAGATTAAAACATAATCAAAGGTTCATATCATTTTGACTTGATCCATGGATTTTTCTAGAAGTTTCACCCCTCATTAGATTAATACCCATTAATATTTTAATTTTCCTAAGTTTAGACGGAGGAACCCCATTAAAAATATTAATTTTTTTAATAAAATCACTTATGGGTGGAATTTCCCAAAACGCTTTCTATATTCTTTGGAATAGATGTGCCCAAGCCTCCCTGCAAAATTTGAGGCTTAGAGCACATCCGATGTTACCCCAAATCAACACTCCCTCTTAGCGAGAAATGTGCTCTAGCAATACACTGTCTCTTTGCATACTGCTCTGACTCTGAAGCATCATCTCTGTGTTGTTGATGCCTAACATATTGTCCATCAACCACTGCGCTACTGCTGCTACTGTATTTTTTCCCTTGACACTGCCACTGTCAATGCTACATCTGTACTGCAGCTCCCTCTGCATCTGTGTTGCTGTTGGTCCTGCCACCCAACACTACATCCTGCTACTGAAACGGATTTTCAATCATACCCAACTGCTCTCTAAACTGAGTAAACTTATCTCTTCCGAGACACTTTGTGAGTATATCAACCACGTGCTCTCTTGTGGGAACATACTGTAGTTGTACTGCCCCACGCTAAACACAATCTCTAATAAAGTGACAATGGATATCTATATGTTTCGACCGATCATGAAATAGTGAATTCTCAGAGTTTGATGCCACTCTGATTATCGCAGTAAACCTTGGTCGCCCCCATCCTTTTCCTAAAAAGACTCACAAGCATTTTTTTGAGCCATATGGCTTCGCATGTAGCTATGCTGGCTGCCATATATTTTCCTTCTGCTGAACTCAATGCTACTGATTTCTGCGTCCTACTGCACCAAGATATCATTCCCGACCAATAATGAAGTAGTACCCAAAGGTACTTTTTCAGTCTACTGAATTACCTACCCAATTTGCATCCGTGAACCCATTCAAGTTGATATCCTCCCCTCTAGAGTACTTCAAACCTATCCGACTGTTCCTCATACATACCTAATTATGTGTCTTGCTGTTGCCCAATGCACCCTTTTTGGTTCCACCATGAACTGACTAAGAGTATTGACCGTAAAACAAATGTCTGGCGTAGTGTTGACTAGATACATAAGTGACCCAATGAGCTGTCTGTACAAGGTGGGATCTACTTTTTATCTTTCGATGCATATATTTTCTTCTAGTTAGTGATCATGGCAGTAGCCATGGGTCGGCAATCCTGCATTCTGAATCTCTTCAGAATCTTTGTATCATATCTTCTTTGACCAAGGAAGATCTCCCCATTCTTCTACCAAACTTCCAACCCCAGAAAATAATGCATCAATCCCAATTCCTTCATGTCGAATTCGACTTCAAGATTCTTCTTGCAGTCTTGGATGAGCCTAGATGATATAGTTAGAAACAGGTCATCTACATATAGTACCAAAACAAGTGGTTCATTCTCTGCTAGTGAATAGTAGAGAATCGAGACTGGGATCAACATCACTCTTGACAAATCCCAACTGTTGCAAGTAACTATCAATTCAACCATACCATTCTCTAGGTGCCTGCTTGAGCTCGTACAGGGATTTCTTTAACCTACGAACATGAGACTTCTTCTCATGAGTTTCGAAGCCTTCGGGTTGTTCGATATACACCGCTTATTCTATCACTCCGTTCAAGAATGTTTTCTTGACGTCCATCTACTGAATCTCCCATCCCATTTGAGTTGCTAGGGATATAACAGATCTGATAGAGGTGTAACGAGAAACTAGGGTGAAGGTCTCTTCATAGTCTATCCCTTCCTTCTGAGCATACCCCTTTACGACGAACCTTGCCTTGTACTTCTCTATGCTGCTGTCTACAGCATACTTGATCTTGTAGATCCATCATGACCCTACAACTGATATATTTTCAGGTCTAGGTACTACTTCCCAGACATCATTCGTCATGATGGAGTTGTACTCTTCCACCATGGCGTCCACCCATACTTGGTGTTGAACAGCTTTCTGAAAGCTAGAGGGTTCTCCAACTTGAGCTACCAATGCTTGGTATCTATCTAATTGTCTACACTAACTTTTCTCGGCTCTAGGAAGTCCAATAAACTCCTTTGCATCCCTTAGTGTCTGTCACACTTCTCTGCTCACTCTACCACTGGTGGTGGGAGGCTCAACCAATTCTTCCTCCTAATCTTGTTGTTCCGTCTGTTGAGAAGCATTTGCATTTCCTCCCTCTGAGGAAATACTAGTAGTGGTCACTATACTTGTCCCAGGTGTATGCTCTCCTACCTGTCCTTCTTGTCGTCCCTGTTGCTTTGCGAATAATGGAACATCTCCTGTCTGATCTTCTGCAGGCATTTCACGAGATTTCCGGAAAGCTCTATCTTCCATGAACTTTGCATCCCGTCTCTACAATCTTCCTGCTGCCTAGAATGTAGATTCTGTATGCCTTTGAGGTCTCACTGTATCCTACGAGATACCCCTTCTTTGCAGTTTGATCTAGTTTGTTGCGGTTCTCATCTAGAATGTGGCAATAAGCCACGCTTTCGAATATCCTAAGATGACTGATTGTCGGCTTCTTCCCTGTGAATACTCCTTCGGGTGTTCTCTTCCCCAATGTTTTATGAGGACTTCTATTCTGGATATAAACTGCTGTGTTGCAAGCTTCTGCCCATAGATACCTAGGTAGATCCTGATCATACAACATGGCCTTGGCTGCCCCAACAATAGTTCGGTTCTTTCGTTCTGCCACTCCATTCTGCTCTGGATTATATGGAGTTGTCCACTCTCTTTTGATGCCCTCCTTTGCGTAGAAATTTGTGAAATCCTTGTCTGTATATTCTCCACCGTTATTTGAACGCAATACCTTTATCTTTTTCCCTGTCATATTTTCAACAAGAGCCTTGAACTCTCGAAAACGATCAAAGACCTCATCCTTGGTCTTTAAGAAATAGATCCAGGTTTTTCTGGAGTGATCATCGATAAAAGTGACGAAGTATTCGCCACCACTAAGAGCCCTTGTGGACATAGGACCGCAGATATCTGAGTGTATTAATCCTAATACATCCTTTGCTCTATTGTTACTTCTGGGAAAGTTGCTTTAGCGTACTTTCCTAGTACACATCCTCTGCATAAGTCATCATGTTCATTGCTTAGGACTGGTACCCCTGTAACAGTGTCTCTGAGCATCCTCAGTGCTCCATGGTGTAAGTGCCCCATTCTCCTGTGCCATAATTCATTTCGCTTCTTCTCACCATTATAGTTGTTTCCTATCAGTGTCATTGGTGATTCGAGCTGCAACCTATACAACTTGTTGCTTCGAACCCCAATTTTCTTTTTCCTCTTCCAGCCTGGATGCTTAATGTATACTTTCTTCCCGATGAAGAATACATCACATCCCTTGTCCTGTAACTGGGACACTGAAATTAGATTCATCCCTAATCCTGGCACGTGCAGAACATTGGTGGCTCAGATGTCAGTTGCTACTTCCATCTAAAAATCTATGGTGCCTCTCCCTATTGGAGTACATTTCGTTTTGTTTCCCATAATTATTTGAAAGTCCATTTGTTCTTCTTGATAGCTCGAGAAATGTTCTCGTACTCCAGTCATATGAGCTGAAGCCCCGCTATCAATGTACCAAACATCCGTTGAAGTTGAATTAGCTAAGCATGCGAATTCTTCATTTAATATGGGATATTTTGAGTATCCATATTGTGTCAATTTCTAACGCTAACCTATCCCAGCGACTGTTGTAGGAAAAACTGCGTCCCACCTGAATTAATCCTCGTTGAATCTTCTGCTGCATTGTTCCTTCTACCACTGATGAATTTCGACTGGAAAAGAATTAACTCTCTGTCGGCTCACTCAAAGAGAGTTTACCCACGAAATCCAATCTCTTTGGTTTGAACTGCTCAATCCTCTGGGAGATTCAAATTTTTGCCCTTGCAGGAATTTCAAATTCCCTTCTTTTCTCAGCGTTGGACCTTTTGGGATATTGTTGAGTTGAGTCTTTTTCTTGTGGAGAGGTTTGGACTCTGGAGAACTAGGAGTTCCCAGCTTCAACAGTAGCCCCAAGACAAAAACCCTCAAGTGATTTAGTGAGAGTGGGAGAGTACCCATCTCTCTCCTTGGTGAACTCATCCAAAATTCACAGGAGAGCTTAACAGTTGTCGTCCAGTTATGTTTTGGAAGACCAGTGCAGTATTGGGGCTGATTCTTAAGGCCAACTTTTCCATCTCAATTGTATTAGATGTTTCAGCATGTAATCCCCAGTTTATCTATTATAATACAAGTTGAGATTATTTTTGTTGTCGTACTCTATTTTTTTACATTTTACATGGAAACGTTTCGTTAATTGAATTAAATTTTATGAGGAATTTTTGTTGAGTTAAATTTTGAGAATTTGCCGAATTTTTCAGTTTGGGATATTACGTTCTCCCAAGAAAAGTGGAAGGCTTAGGGACTGCTTCACAAAAGCTAAGGCAAGGAGAAATAAGATTGTCCCTAAAAAGATATTAAAAGTTGTCTCACAAACAATTCACAAGATCTTGTAAAGGATAGCAATGGGAAGTTGTTATAAAAGGAGGTGAAGATGAAGTGGACAACCTCATAAAAGGAGAGGAAGAACATGTTAGTTTTTGTAGCGTCAGATGTGTTCTAGTCCAAAACTTTGTGGAGAGGCTAAAACACATGAGATATCCATAACCTAGAAATAGTTTCTAGAAATTCCACCTAGAAGTGTCTCAATTAGATTATTAGCCAATTTTTAAATATTTTCTAAGTCTAAACTTAGGGAATATGGTTAATTAATCAGTATTAATTGAGATAAGGTGAGAATCATCTAGAAACTCACATGGATCGACAAGGAATTAATTTGGGCCCTTGATCAAGTTTTAATCTTGGTTGTTGGTGCTCCAACAGAGGATTATAAGAAGAAATCGATGGGTAGATGGAGAACACACTAGAGACACTTGGAGAGCTCGATTTTCCAGAGTAACAGCAATCAATTGCTGAAAGAGTTCGAGCTTTAAAGGGAAGCAAAGACATAGAGGGGAAGGGACAGTGAGGACGGAGGAAGTTTTCCAGATCCAGTGAGTGCATTGCAGAGAGGAAGAAATAACCACAGTGAGGCTGACGCAGGGGTTACACAGAAGCCTCTAATAGGCAGTTTGATTTCGGCAAATTGTTTCAAAGTTCCGGTGGCAGAAGAATTTCGCAGAGTCCGGGAGAAACATTTCCAGAGTAAGTGGCAAGCTGAAGAGGCAGCTCAGTGTGAGATCCAAATCGTACAGATTTGTGCCTGCGCAGAGGGTGACGCAGGGCAATTCCTAGAGAGATTTCAGAGACCAGTCTATAGTGTCAAATTGCTTGTGGGGTGAGGAAAATTCCTCACTAGATTTTTGCCAATATTTTTCTCTTTAGGGTTGTCAATTTTCGATATGCAAATTGTACTGAGAATTTATCACTGCTGCTTAATAATATAAAACCCTCAGCTGCTGCACCGGTTTTCCCAAGTTGGGTTTTTCCAAGGACATTTATCCAAAAATAACTGTCACATTTTTATGTGTGTGTGCTAGATTTTCTCATTTTCCAGTGCTATTTTCTTCTGCAGTTTATTTTTTAAGGTTGCAGTGTGAATTATTTGATATTCGTCGTAGCAGATAAATTGTTAAATAAATTAACAATTAGAAAAATAATTTCCAGTTGCTAAAATAGGATTTTAGTTCTGAAATTTTCATATGGTATTAGAGCATGAGTGGTTAGCCAAGAAGCTTAGAAGCGAAGAAGGGAATTTCGTTGTTTTCAAGGAGCAGTAGGCCGAAATTCTTAGAGGTTGCACAGTACCCAGTTAGGCAGATCAAATTGTTGAGGCAAGAGTTCGATTTTCAGTTGCAGGGTTGCAGAAAATTCGAGTTGCCCAGGATAGTGATTCCAATAGGCAGAGGGAGCAGCAACAACTCAGATTTTCACTGAGAAAATTTCTAGGTTGGACACAGAGGGTTTTTGCAGTAGCTTGCAAAAGTAGAATCCGCGTCGGGTGGAAGAGAAATAGCACACATAAAGGGAATTTCTCTCAGAGGGTTTCTAGCTACATAAATCTAAATTTCTAGTTACAACTGGCAATAGTAGTAGGCAGATTTTGTCACTTCAGAAGGGAGTGTGAATAACAAAGCTAGCAACCGAGCAGGAGAGAAGGAAATTTCTATTTATTTTCCAGTTTTTTAGTTTTGCAGATTTTGCAACTTTCCATAGAAGGTCGTACTAGTTTAGCCAGAATGCAGATCTGGGCAACAGATCGACTTCTAATTGCCAGAATTAGTTTCCTAAGGAAGTCTGAGTTGCAAAGCACAGAAGGGTCCCAGTAAGGGACAAGGCTTGAAAGGAGATAGTGGATCACCAGATCCAGGTGGAGGAGTATGGGACTCTAGTGTGTCAGTTGGGCAAGGTCCAACGTAGTTGCAACAAGGAGATCAGTCAGATCAATTCTGGATTGTTGCAGCAGGACCATCACCTTTGCTACAAGAGCCCACAGTGTCATAGTAGCATGATTCAGTGTCAGCAGGCACAGCCAGTCATTCATATGACAACTACAAATCTAGTTGCAGTGAGTACATGTGAGATAGTTGTAGAGCTCGATGCAGTGACACAGGCAGTGCAAATTGCCCAGTTGCAGTATATAGGTGCAATTCCAGCCAGGAGATTCCCAGCACAGAGCTACGCAGTCCATTTTCCAGTGCGAGTTGCAACGATGGAGTAGAAAGATTTCCGACAGGGAGATCGAGACTCAGAGGGAGTCTAGTTTCAGAGGGAGCATCCCTATAGAAGCTTGTGTTTCGGGATCTGGGGAGATCAGACTCATTATTGCAGTAGTTGCAACAACAGTGCGGAAGCATCAATAGAGCAGTAGCAACAACAGTATGAGTAGATCAGATTTAGCTATGATGGTTGTCATACCTCTAGGAGTGAGGTGCAGTGACTTGGAGCTGTAGTCTAGAACTGCAGAAGTTTGGGCAAGATCCTTGAGGTGTCATCCTCATGGATCAATACCTTGCTACGGGGGCCCAATGTATTCAGTAGCAGGATGGGTCAGTGTCAATGATGCAATCATATTCCAGAGTGACAGTTGCAGACTAGTAGTAGTCAAATGTTGAGGAGCGCAGTGCAATGTTAGCAGCAGTGTAGAGTGGCATAGTAGCACAGTGAGCAGCAACACAGATTCTTCAGTGGATAGTGCAGTAGCTAGTAGTAGTCAGAGACTCAGGAGATGATGCATCATACTAAACACAATTGAGTCAGTATTTTGGATGCTTCTTAGTTGCAGTTGTTGCAGTTGCAGCGACAATAGATGAGAGGGAGTTGCAGTGCAGATGCAGAGTTAGTAGCAATACAATAGTGTCAGCGACAACACGAATGCAGCATCAGCGTTGCGTAGTAGTTGGTGGATAGTATGGCGAGACATTAGTAGCGTGACAGAGGGTGGTACATGTGAAAATTCGGAATCCCCGAATCACTACTATAGCAACTGATTATATTTCTCCTATTGAATCAAGTTATTTACAACATTATATAGTAAACATCGAAATAAATACAACTGCAACCTTCACAACTTAAATAATATGTGGAAACAAGAACTGAGCAAGAAAGAAATAGCACACATAAGTGACACGTTTCTCTTTGGACAAATGTCCCTGGAAAAAATCCAATGTGGGAAAACCGGTGCAGCAGTTGAGGGTTTGTATTATTATGCAGTAATTTCTGAGTACAATTCTTCAGATGCCCAAACTAGGAATCCTATACAGAGATCCAACTGGACAAAAAGATAGTGAGATGATATCAACTTGTCACTGGAAAATCTGACACTGATCTACGCTGGAGATGAGCCTCTACGCAGTACTACGTCACACCCACGCAGTTACTGCGTCACTACTGTTAGGACTGTGTTGCACCTCTCGATCCTCTGCTTGCTGGAAACTTCAGCCCTCTGGCCTCCCGGTCTCACACCTCGGCTCCGTCACTAGATCCTGACTGTTCCCCAGAATAAATACGGACTCCCTCTAAAGTTCTGTGCTGCCACAATGTAGCTCTATGCTGCCTTTGTGTGGCCCAGCGCTGTCTCTCCAAACTACTATCTTCCCTCTCTGCCTTGCACTCTCCGGATCAGGAAAACTTCCTCCGAAAAATTATCCCTGCCCCTCGCTGTAATAAATCCTCCTCGATCACCTTCTCCGGGAACTGTTGTGTTGCTCTCTTGAGAAAATTGATCTCTGATCTCTCACCTGATGTATCTTCCAAATGCCCATCGAAGTCCTTATAATCTTCTCGTTGAGTAATCAACAGCCCAGATTAGATTCTAATCAATGGCTCAGATCATTTTGACTTAATCCTCGTCTTCTTCTAGAAGTTTCACCCCCAATTTAATTTTTTTTTTAACATGGTCGGATACTTATATATTATAAAACTGCTTGGAGCTAAATCCAATTACATAAGTGGATGGAGATAGGTGGGGAGAAGTCCAAAATGGGTTCGCAGACCCTGACTTCTTATAGACAAACTTGAGAAGAGCAGATTGAAAAAGAAAGCGGCTGTATAGCCTTACAAACAGACCTGCGAGAAAACAAAATTTGCTAGTCATTAGAAAGTGTACTAGAGCTGATTGACAGAGTCATCGATCTGGGGTTCTTTCTTGATGCTTGCTCTGGTTGAGGTCTCGACCTGCATACTTTGGGTGATGGCTTTGATGTGGGCGACTGCCTCCTCCATGTGTTTGCATTTCTCCTTTAGACTTTCAATCTCAGCCTTGTGTTTTTCCAGTTTCTTTCTCTTTGATCTGCTGTCCGCCTGGAAGTCCTCTTTGAGCTCGTTAAAATGTTTAACAAACCTTGCAATCATAAAGCAATGAGCCTTGCACAACGTGCAGTTGGCATTTCCCAACACTCTGTCCAGGGGATTCTCGGGCAGCTCACGGTTTTCCTGGGCCTCAGCTTGTTCTCTGTTCTCAGGGATCTCTGCCATTGTCAAGGAGCTGATTTGGGAGCTGGGCGGGGACAGGGAAAAGGGGCTGGGGTGAAGAGGAAGGAGACCAGTGCGCCTGAGGAAAACGAAGAAGAAACAGAACCTGGAGGAAAACACTGCTAAAGAAGGGAGCCAGGCACAGAGATTTACCAGACGGTCGAGGAGGGAAGGAGCGGCTGAATTGAATGCGAAGTTCCGATCTTTGGGATTGCTGACGTCCCCGGGGGCATTCGAGGAAGATCTTACAGCCGTTCTGCGCTGATGGCGGCCTCTTTTGGTGTCAACCTTCCTTATCTGGATGCCTGGAACAGAGCCATTGCTCTCCTGCGAAGAGTGAAACAAGTTTCTGATGTGCTCGAAGGGAGGGGGGTAGGTGAATATATATAACGCGGGGGGAGGCTGAGCGAGCCGCAGGAGCAGCATAGGCACTGTGGTTTGACTGGGATTAGCCACCTGCTTGAGATCTTTGCAGCAGTCAAGGGGGATCATGAAAAGACTTCTACCTATAAACTGCATGTGATAGTCACGAGAAATTTGGGAGTTCAAGATCCTGAGATCTGATCGAGAAGAATGGATGATGGGAGTGAGGGAGGGAGGATCGAAATTCCGTGCCTGACGAGCAGCGTGCGACGGGACTGGATGAGGCCAGGGATCACAGGAATGCGGGTGGGAAGTGATATGACAGGAGGTCGGAAGGGTGCTGGAACAGCTGATCATAGATTTTGAGAGGCATCTGAGCCAGTTACGGGACGGGATTTTCATATATGTGATCATTTTCTTTGACTTGGCCGATCTGCCTGCTGGCTGCCTTGGTGGCGTATTGGTCCGCTTCAATGTTGTTTTCTCTTAATACATGTTTGAAAGTCGTGTCTCCCATTTCTTTGACATTTTCCTCGATCCTGAGCTTTACGTTATTAAGAGCCTCTTTTTTAAATTTTGTTCCCGCCACCATGGCTGCGATGACAATGGCTGAGTCTCCCACTATTATTGAATTCCTGATTCTCAGCCGGTTCAGAATGAGGGTACCCAGGTAGAGGCTGTAAGCTTCGGCTAGGTTATTGGACATTTGGCCCAAGCCCCATTCGTAGCTGACCAGAGTTTTGCCATGGCTGTCCTTTATGATGCCCCCTGCTCCAGCTTCTCCCGGGTTGTTTTTGGAGGCCCCATCGAAGTGCAAAGTAGGGCGATTCTGATCAAGGATCCATTGGCTTACTTCTTCCCTTGTGCCTCTGAGCTTCCAGTTTATACTTCTCTTGCTAACTTTGGGGTGTGTTGGTTGGTTGTTGCTATGATTGATGCTGAATTTGTTATACCATTCCACCTCTTCTTTGTGCCAACTTGATTGGTCTGGAGGAGCTACCCCATTTGCACTTACTGTTTCAGATGTGAGCGCTATTGTTTTTGCCAATATGCGGACAAGGTTGGGCTTTTTGTCGTTAAAGATACAGTTGTTCCTTGCTAACCAGATTTGCCAACTGAGGTTAGCTGGGATGCATTTCCACAAACGGGTAATAATGTTTTTGCCTTTCTTAGGGTGGGGGTAACACTTTGTCCAGTTTTTTTGAAGGGATGGTAGCTGTTCAAAGGTCTCCTCAATTCTCATTGGGCTGACAATCTGAGTCCAACAACTTTGAGCGATGGGGCAATGATAGAATAGATGATGGCTGCTCTCCTCCTCTGCGCGACAAAGGCAGCAAATAGAAGGCCCCAAGATCCCTCTTTTCCTGAGATTTTCAGCAGTGAGCACCTTCCCTTTGAGGAGGGTCCAATTAAAGTGTTTGACCTTTGGGATGCATTCAGATTTCCAGACTGTTGTGAAAAAGTTCCATTTGGCTGTCGGAGTGGATGCCTGGAGGAATTTGTAGCCTTCTCTGACAGTGAATTTTCCACCACTTGGGTCCCATATGTACCTGTCTTCAGCCCCTTTGGTGGTGGGTGCTGCTCCTGTGAGGGAGACCTTGAGATTGTGCCATAGTTCTCTGAGTTCATTGGGAATTTGCAGGTCCTTCCAGCCCTGCCAAGAGTTCCGGTCCCAAGATGAAATGTCATACAAGTAGGTTAATTTTCTTGCTTCCATCCATATATGCAGAGGCCTGAGATTTTGGGTGTGAATTCTTGGTCTGGTGCCCATGATTCTGTCAGTCCAGATGCTGACCTCCTGGCCGCTTCCAGGCACTTTGGAGATGTTCTCTCTGAACTGAGGAAGAACCTTTTTAATTAGCTTCCAAACAGGGGTGCAAGGTCTTTCAGCTATTGTTTCGGAAAGAATGTTAAAATTTGGTCCATTCAAATATTTCCTCTTTAATACTTCCACCCACCAGGAGCCTTTGCCAGTGAGGATTCTCCAAATTAGTTTAAAGCCCATAGCCCTGTTGGCGAAGCTCGGAATTTTGATGGCGAGCCCGCCTTTGTCATAGGGAAGGATGACTTGCTCCCATTTGACAAGGCTAAATTTCTTGGTTTCTTGCTTTCCCCCCTGCCAGAGAAAACTTCTCATTAATAATTCCATGTGCTTATGTATGCCGGCGGGAGCCAATGTGACCGCATATTGGTAGATAGGGAGAGCAGAAAGAACAGCCTTTATAAGGGTCGATCTGCCAGCCAGATTTAGCCAAGAAACTCCCCAACTTTGGAGGAGACCTCTCATCTTTTCTATGTGTTTGGCCCATATCTCAGCCTTAACTGTTTCTTTGGCTAAAGGCAGACCAAGGTAGGAGAAATAACTCCAGTTCCTCTGCATTGGGATATCCAGGATCAGAGAGATTCTTTGCCTTATTTGTTCAGGGACATTCCAGGTATAGATCTTGCATTTTTTGTTGTTCAGCATCCCTCCAGAGGCAGCTAGGAAGGCATCCAAAACTTTCTTGAATCTTTTTGCCATAAGGCTTGAAGCTCCCCCAATGAGGAGGGTATCATCCGCGAAGAGCGAATGATTGATCTCTTTAGTCCCTCTACCTATACCAATTCCAGTGATCTCTTTTTGTTTGCGGAGTTTTTCTAAGTGTATACTCAGAGTTTCTGCCATTATAATGTATAGGAAAGGGGAGAGGGGGCAGCCTTGCCTCAATCCCCTGGTGCTTCTAAAATACCTGCTTGGGCGACCATTGATCAGAGGGGCAGTCCAAGGGTTGGAGATGCAACCGGAGATAATGCTAATGAAGTTGTTTGAAATCCCGAACTTTTTGAGAACTGCAGTTAAGAAGTTGTGGTCAACTCTGTCGAAAGCGTTTGCCATATCAAGTTTGATTATCATTCCTCGTTCCTTCCTGCTGATGCTGCTGTGAATTGCCTCTTGGATAAGTATGACATTATCTGTGATTTGCCTTTGTGGAACAAATCCCCCTTGGTTCTCTGATATTAAATAGGGGAGGAGCTTTTTGAGCCTATTGGCTAGAATTTTGGTTACTATCTTATAGGATACATTGCAGAGGGATATGGGCCGGAAGCGGTCGAAAGAGCGAGGGTTGACTTCCTTAGGGATGAGAGCTAAATGAGAGGATTTTGTGTTGTCTCCCATCTTGTGGTTTTTAAAGACATTTTTGACCATCCGCACAAAGTCTTTTTTGATGGAGTCCCAGTGGTTTCGGTAAAAAGCCACCGTGAAACCGTCAGGGCCCGGAGCCTTGTCCTGTTGCATACTAAATACTGCCTCCCTGATTTCCTCTTCTGTAACCTCCTGATCCAGCTCTCTATTTTGGTGGTCTGAGACTTTGTTCTCGACTTCGCTAAGGAAGTCAGAGCTGTGCGATTGCTGCGGGGCTGCTGCTAGAAGGGATTTAAAGTGGTTGAAGGTCGCCTCCTTAATTTCTTCTTGATCACTGTAAACGTGCCCTTCTGCCTCAATTTTATCTATCTGATTCCCTGCGCGCCTAAGCTTAATGCTGTTGTGGAAGAAGGAGGTATTTTTATCGCCCGCCCTCAGCCATAGGCACCTTGATTTTTGCCTTTGTTCTTCTTCCTCTGTTCGGTTATGTCTATATAGCTCCCTGTACATTTGATTCTCGTGGATTATATCTTCGTTTGTAGATTGGCTGTTCTCCTTGTCTTTGTTCCACTGTTCCATTTGATGTTGCAGATCCATTTTGTTCCTCTTCTCCTTTGCTGCATATTCCTTGGCCCATTGCTTGATGACTGCTCTTAGAGATTTTAATTTGGTTTCCCAAACGTAATGAGGCGATCCCCACACTTCCTTAGCCCACTGATTTTGAACGAGAGAGCGGAAGTCTTCTTTGTAATCCCATACTTTGTTGTATTTGAAAGGGAGGGGCCCCAGATTTCTCCCTTTCTCCATACTCATCACCACCGGTTTGTGATCAGAGGCCGAGGCTTGAATGATTTTGCTCTTGATGATAGAGAAGCTTGCTGCAATTCTTTCCTGCACCAAAATCTGTCTAACCTTTCCTTGATATTGTGGCAGCCTGTCCTTTTGTTACTCCATGTGTATTTCCCGTTGGAGGGAGGTATATCAAGCAGATTATGAGACTGGATTATCGCCTCCAGCGCTTCTCTTGAGGGGTCCGAATGAAAATTTCCTCCTAGCTTTTCATCCACATTTCTGATGAGATTCAGGTCTCCTCCCAGGATTATGTTGCTGTCGTGGGAGGACTGTAATTCTAAAGTTAGAGAGTCCCAGCACGTTGATTTGTCCCTGTAATGGTTTGGAGCATAGATATTGTATATGCTGTAGACTTCTTGAGTGGCTTTATTTCTAAGGTCTGTTTTTATCCACCAATTGCAAGATTGAAGGTTGGTGTGCGTCCATTTGTTCTTGTTCCAGAGTGTTCCTATGCCTCCTGATGCTCCTTCTGATCCTATTGAGTGACCTTCAAAATTTTTGAATCGTTTTACTTGCTTTTGGAAATCTGGATCTGAGATTTTGGTCTCTTGGATAAGGACAATGTCTGGCTGCTCCTGATTTATTAAGTCCCGGACTGAATTTATTTTTAAAGAGGAGCCCATCCCCCTACAATTCCAAGAGACCAGATTCATCATTTACCATTTTTTGGGTGAGTCCCGTTTCTTTCCTTGGCTTTGTCACCACTCCCTTTTTGTCTGTCTAGATAGGAATCCATTGGTTGCTGTGCTCCAGTAGCCATTTCTTTTGCTGCAGCCTCGTCCCTAAGTTCCTTGTTTGACTTTCTTCCTACCTTTTTTGGAGGATCTAAGGGGAGGCTGGATTCTTTCAGCTTATTTCTGGTAAGTATTCTCTCTATTGTTGGGGGAGGGGATGGCAGGGGGATTGAGGGAGATGAGATGACAGCAAGAGAGGTGGTGCGAGGGGAAGGAGGGGGGGAGGAGGGATCTTCAACTTCCAAGGATTCAAAGGGATTGGAGGTAGAGGGGAAAGAAGGAGCTGAGATGGGAAGGGGGGGGGGAGGACGGGGGTTTTCCCGGGGGGGCTTAGAGCTAGGCCCTTGAGAGGCGGAGATTTTTTTTTTTTTACTTGTTCCCATTGGCCATCCGAGGGTTCTTCATTTTCAGTGGATTCATTTGCTTTTGATTTACTACATCTATTTGCAAAGTGTCCGTATTCGTGACATACCTTGCATTTGAAGGGCAGTTGCTCGTAGTCCAGCTGTTGGATGTGCGTCCATTGGTCGACCTTGATCTTGATTGCTTCTGGCAGACCTTTCCCGAGATCTACTTCTACACAGATCCTGGCGCACGCATGCATGTTCTCCCTTGGCTCAGATCTATCAATGTATTTGCCGACCGCGTTCCCTATTGCCTTTACTGATTCATCTCCCCAACAATGGAGTGGCAGGTGAGGAAGGCGAACCCAGACCGGGACTGCGTTTGGGATGTCCATCTCCGGATCAAAGTCTGGAGTCCATCTGTTCAAATAGAGGCCTCTTGAGTCCATGAAGTAGGGGCCGTTTCTGAATATGAGGTTCCTGTCCTCTTTTGTTTCGAAGATGAATGTATAATAGCCCCTTCCACAAAACCTGATAGCTATTTTCCCTTGTGTCATTGCAGCCCAGTTGCGCTCCACCCATTTTTGGACAGATCTTGGGGAAGGCCAGAGGCCAGTGAACTGGCCTACGAGGCCTCTTTCAGCGAGGGCGATTGCAGATTTCCTTGGCAGAGAAGGAGGAAGAGATACCTCAGGGATTTCATCCAGTTTCTTGATAAATTTTGAGACAGAGGGACGAGACTTTGCAGAGGCGGAATCGGGGATCAGGGAGGCGAAGAGCTCTGCATGGTTCTCAGGGTCAGGGGGGGAGGTTGGGGGGCGTTCCCAGCCATTCAGGACTGAGAAGCCAGCTTCAAAAGGGCGAAAATAGGGATGGGCCCCAGCGTGGAGCCGGGCAGGAGGCCCGAGGAAGAGAGCGCAGCGCGCAGGAGGGAGGCAGCAAGGCAGGAACCTGCCAGGCAGAGCCTGGGGAGCGCGACCAGACGGCACGGGATCGCCTGCAGCCTGCGCAGCCTCGTCTCCAAAATCCAACCCTCGTACATGTGCTCAATAACTCTTCACCCCCAATTTAATTAATACCCTTGAATTATTTTAATTTCTTAAGTTTAGAATTAGGCATCCATTAAAAATAATTAATTATTTAATAAAACTGTCTTTGGGTGGAATTTCCCAAACCGATTTCTGGGTATTATGGAATACATGTGTTCTAGCCTCCCTTCAAATTTTGAGGCTTCGAGCACATCCAATGCTACCAGAAATCAACACTCCCTCTTAGCGGGGAATGTGCTCTAGTAATGCAACATGCTAAAGCATCACCCTAACTCTGTAACATCTCCCTCTGCGCTATTGATGTCTGACATCACTGCCCACCAACAACTGTGCAAATGTTGCATCCGTGTTGTTGCTGACTCTGCATGTTGCTGCCAATTGTATCTGCACTACAACTCTGCTCCAATTCTTGCTACTGCCTTCTGCAACAATTGCAACAGAAAAACATCCAAAACATTGAACAGGTGTTCAGCATGATGCATATGTTGTTGCCATTCTGACTGCTGCTAGTCTCTATGCTTACCCTCTAAAGCCTCTGCATTGTTGCTGACTCTACACTCTACCAACTACACTGCAGCGAACTCTGCTCTGCATTGATTAGTCTCTGGCACTCCTAGCCACTGCAACTGTCACTCCGGCACTCCTCTGCACCAATTTTCATTGGTCCATCCTGCTACTTTTGATATGGGCTCTCGTATCAAGGTATTGATCCAAGAGGTGGACACCTCAGAGATCCTGCCCATCTGTAGTTCTTTCGAACTATAGTACTAGATCATCCCACCTCTCCCTTGGAGGTATCTGGGCAATCATGGAAAACTCCTCCTCCTCAATCTCAGCTGTTATAGCCTGTGGATCATGTTTCTCGTCCTTATCCTTCTTCTTGAGAGGACACTGTGTAGCGTAGTGACTAAATTCACAACACCGGAAACATTTGATCTTTGAGACGTCCTTCTTCCGCCTTTGTTGTTCCTACTGCCCCTTTGATGCAAGGGTTGCATTCTCCTCCTCCTCCTTGGGCTTTGTCCCAATGCTACTGCTGCCATCAAGTTTTCACTTGACTAAGTCTCTCCTCATCTCTTCCTGTTGAAGAGCGGCCCACATCCCTTCCCAATTTGGAAATTTCTCTCTGCCCAAGATAATCTGGACAAATACTTGCCATTATTCTGAGACTAAATTCAGGGCCAACGTCACCATCTCTGTAGGATGAGGTGATTACCCTACAGCTTCCAACTGATCTCGGACTTCCTGAAGCTTAGATAGGAACGGATCAATGTGTTCCCCCTTCTGCTTCCTCATAGATTCATTTTCTCCTCCAAGTACATCTTCCGCTGCTCGGAAGATCCCTGATGCATTGTAGCCAAGCATCCCACATCTCTTTGGCAGTCCCTTTGCCAACAATGTGACATACAACATGATCCCTCACTCCATCGAGGATCAACCACTTGGCCTTCGCCATTTCAGCCTTGTACTTCTTGAGTGGATCCGCATCTGCAGGTTCAGCTACCACACTATCGACATAGGCTTTGAGATTATGCTCATCTAGAAGGCAGGAGATCCTAGCCTTCCAGATCACATAGTTGGATGCTCCGTCCAACCGATCTTGATCTCTCAGCCCATTAGCTGCCATCTCTGCCAACAAAATGTCGAACTACCTCCTCTCTCCTCTACGCTGCTACTAGGCTGGCCTACGCACTCCCTACTAGAGTTAGTAGATTTTCTCCTCTCTACTGCTACTCAGCAATTGAGAAATCAAATTCCTTGGCTAGGAATTCTTTGAGGAAGAAATTCCCTCAAAAAGTGTCTCTTCTTTCTTCTGATGTTTTTCTGCCCCAACAACTACTATAGAAAACTATGTCTCACCTGAAGATTGCTCTGTGCTAGATCTGTTGCTGCGCTGCTCCCTCTGCCACTGACAAATCACGAACTGGAAATCTTACCTCTCTGTCAACTCACTCAAAGAGAGATTTTCCTCGAGAATCTTGCCCTCCTGGCTTGGACTGCACAATCCCTCTAGGGATTCGATCTGCTACCTACAGAGAACTTTGATCTCCCTCCTTCTCTTCAACACTAGGCTCTTCCGGTCTGCACTCTTTCTTCACCTGCGCTTTGATACCATGTGAAAATTTGGAATCCCCGAATCACTACTGCAGCAACTGACTATATTTCTCCTACTTAATCAAGTTATTTACAGTATTATATGGTAAACATCGAATTAAATACAACTGCAACCTGCACAACTTAAATAATATGTGGAAATAAGAACTAAGTAAGAAAGAAATAGTACACACAAGTGACACCGTTGTTTTTTGGACAAATGTCCCCAGAAAAAACCCAATGTGGGAAAATCGGTGCAACAGCGGAGGGTTTGTATTATTATGCAGTAATTTCTGAGTACAATTCTTTGGGTGCCCAAATTGGCAATCCTATATAGAGATCTAACAAGACAAAAAGATAGTGAGATGACCTCACCCTGTCACTAGGGAAATCCGACATTGATCTGCACTGGAGATAAGCCTCTACGCTGTCTCTACGTAGTCTTTATGCAGTACTACGTCACACCCACACAGTCACCACATCACTGCTACTGGGACTACGCTGCACCTCCTCTCGATCCTCTACTTGCTGCAAACTTCAGCCCTCTGGCCTCACGAACTCACACCTTGAATCCAGCACTAGATCCCAACTATTCCCCAGCAGAAATACAGACTCCCTCTAAAGCCCTGTGCTGCCACAGCGTAGTGCTACGCCGCCTCTGCATGGCCCAGCGCTGCCTCTCTGAATTACTCTCTTCCCTATCTTCCTTGCACTCTCCGAATCAGGAAAACTTCCTACAGAAAATTATCCCTACCCCTCACTACAAGAAATCTCCTCGATCACCTTCTTCGAACAGTGTTGCACTGCTCTCTTGAGAAAATCGATCTCTGATCTCTCACCTGATGTATCTTCCAAATGCCCATCGAAGTCCTTCTAATCTTCTCGTTGAGTAATCAACTGACCAGATTAGTTTCTAATCAATGGCTCAGATCATTTTGACTCAGTGTTGAAAATATCGGTATCGGCAAAATATCGGCAAGGGTCCAGAAAATATCTTATCGGCAATATCAGCAAAAATATCGGCAAAATATCGGCAAATATCGGCAAGCATAAAAAATAATTTTTTCAAATTTTTAAATATAGCCGATATTTTGCCGATATTTTCAAAATATCGCGATATTTTGCCGATATTTTCCGATATTTGCCGATATTTTGAAAATATCGCGAGATTTTCAAAACAGAAAATATCGCGATATTTTCTCGGCGATATATCGTTTTGCCGAAAATATCGCGATATTTTCGAATATCGCCGATATTATCAACAGTGTTTTGACTTGATCCTCGTCTTCTTTTAGAAGTTTCACCCCCAGTTTAATTAATACCCTTCAACTATTTAATTTCCAAAGTTTAGACTTAGGCATCCATTAAAAATAATTAATTATTTTAATAAAACCATCTCTGGGTGGAATTTACCAAAATGATTTCTAGGTATTCTGGAATACATGTGTCCTAGCTTCAATCCAAATTTTGAGGCTTAGAGCACATCCGATGCTACCAGAAATCAACACTCCCTCTTAGCAAGGAATGTGCTCTAGTAATGCAACCTGCTGAAGCATCACCCTGACTCTATAACATCTCCCTCTGCGCTGCTGATGTCTAACATCACTGCCCACCAACTACTGTGCAAATGCTGCATCCGTGCTGCTGCTGACTTTGCATGTTGCTGCCAACTGCATCTGCACTGCAACTCTCCTCCAACTGATGTTGTTGCCTTCTGCAACAACTACAACGGAAAAACATTCAAAATACTGAACAGGTGTTCAGCGTGATGCATCTGTTGTTGGCATTCTGACTGTTTCTAGTCTCTGCCCTGACCCTCTGAAGCCTCTGCATTGTTGCTGACTCTACATTGTGCCAACCACACTGTAGCCAACTCTACTCTGCACTGCTCAGTTTTTGGCACTCCTAGCCACTGCAACTGTCACTCCAAAACTCCTCTGCACCAACTGACACTAGTCCATCCTGCTACTTCTGATATGGGTTCCCATATCAAGGTATTGATCCAAGAGGTGGACTCCTCAAGGATCCTGCTCATCTGTAATTCTTTTGAAGTATAGTACTAGATCACCCCACCTCTCCCTTGGAGGTATCTAGGCAATCATGGCAAACTCCTCCTCCTTGATCTTAGCGGTTGCAACCTGTGGATCATGTTTCTCGTCCTGGTCCTTCTTCTCGAGAGGATAGTGTGTAGCGTAGTGACCAAATTCACCACACCGGAAACATTTGATCTTTGAGATGTCCTTCTTCTGCCTCCGTTGTTCCTGTTGCCCCTTTGATGCAAGGGCTACATTCTGCTCCTCCTCCTTGGGCTTCGTCCCACTGTTGTTGCTGCCATCAAGTTTGCACTTGACTAAGTCTCGCCTCATCTCTTCCTGTTGAAGAGCAACCCACATCCCTTCCCAATCCGGAAATTTCTCTCTACCGAGGATAATTTGGACAAATACTTGCCATTCTTTTGAGACTGAATTCAAGGCCAACCTCACCATCTTTGTAGGCTGAGGTGATGACCCTACAACTGCCAACTGATCTCAGACTTCTTGAAGCTTCGATAGGAACGGATCAATGCGTTCCCCCTTCTGCATCCTCGCAGATCTCATTTTCTTCTCCAAGTACATCTTCTGTTGCTCGGAAGATCCCTGATACAACGTAGCCAAGGCATCCCACATCTCCTTGGCAGTCCCTTTGCCAGCAATGTGACATACAACATGATCCCTCACTCCATCGAGGATCAACCGCTTGGCCTTCGCCATTTCAGCCTTGTACTTCTTGAGTGGATCTGCATCTGTAGGTTCAACTACCACACTATCAACATAGGCTTTGAGATTATGCTCATCCAGAAGGCAGGAGATCCTAGCCTTCCAGATCACATAGTTGGATGCTTCGTCCAACCGATCTTGATCTCTCAGCCCATTAGCTGCCATCTCTACCAACAAAATGTCGAACTGCCTCCTCTCTCCTCTACGTTGCTGCTAGGCTGGCCTACGCACTCCCTGCCAGAGTTAATAGATTTGCTCCTCTCCACTGCTACTCAGCGATTGAGAAATCGAATTCCCTGGCTAGGAATTCTCTGAGGAAGAAATTCCATCAAAAAGTGTCTCCTTCCTTCTTCTGATGTTTTTCTGCCCTAGGAACTGCTGCTGAAAACTGCGTCTCACTTGAAGACTGCTCTACACTGGATCTGCTGCTGCGCTGCTCCCTCTGCCACTGACAAATAACTGGAAACCTTACCTCTCTGTCAACTCACTCAGAGAGATTTTTCTCGAGAATCTTGCCCTCCTGGCTTGCACTGCGGAATTCCTCTGGGGATTCAATCTGTTGCCTATGCATCACTTCAATCTCCCTCCTTCTCTTCAACACTAGGCTCTTCCAGTCTACTCTCTTGCTTCACCTGCGCTCTGATACCATGTGAAAATTCAAAATCCCCGAATCACTACTGCAGCAACTGATTATATTTCTCCTACTGAATCAAGTTATTTACAGTATTATACGGTAAACATCGAAATAAATACAACTGCAGCCTTCACAACTTAAATAATATGTGGAAAAAAGAACTAAGCAAGAAAGAAATAGCACACACAAGTGACATCGTTGTTTTTTGGACAAATGTCCCAGGAAAAAACCCAATGTGGGAAAATTGGTGCAGCAGCTGAGGGTTGTATTATTATGCAGTAATTTCTTAGTACAATTCTTTGAATGCCCAAACTAGCAATCTTATACAGAGATCTAACTGGACAAAAAGATAGTGAGATGATCTCACCCTGTCTCTGGGAATTCTGGAATTGATCTGCGCTGGAGATGAGCCTCTGCATTGTCTCCACGCACTCTTTGCGCAGTAGTGCGTCACACCCACTCAGTTACTGCGTCACTACTGCTAGGACTACGTTGCACCTCCTCTTGATCCTCTGCTCGCTGGAAACTTCGGCCCTCTAGCCTCCCGGTCTCACAACCCGGCTCCGGCACTAGATCCCCACTGTTCCCCAACAGAAATACGGACTCCCTCTAAACCTATGCGCTGTCACAGCGTAGCTCTATGCTGCCTCTGCGTGGCCCAGCGCTACCTCTCCAGACTACTCTCTACCCTCTCTACCTTGCACTCTCTGGATCAAGAAAACTTCCTCCGGAAAATTATCCCTACCCCTCAATGCAAGAAATCTCCTCGATCACCTTCTCCGGCAACTGCTGCACTGCTCTCTTGAGAAAATCGATCTCTGATCTCTCACCTGATGTATCTTCCAAATGGCCATCGAAGTCCTTCTTATAATCTTCTCGTTGAGTAATCAACTGCCCATATTAGACTCTAATCAATGGCTCAGATCATTTTGACTTGATCCTCGTCTTCTTCTAGAAGTTTCACCCCCAGTTTAATTAATACCCTTTAATTATTTTAATTTCTTAGGTTTAGACTTAGCATCCATAAAAAATAATTAATTATTTTAATAAAACTGTTTCTGGATGGAATTTCCAAAAACGATTTTTGGGTGTTCGGGAATACATACGTCCTAGCCTTCCTGCAAATTTTGAGGCTTGGAGAACATTTAATGCTACCATAAATCAACAGTACAGAGACAGGGTGTTGTGGCAGGGTGCACAGCACCAGAACATAGTCCTCGCTAAGAGTGAGTGTTAGTTTTTGTAGCATCGGATGTGTTCTAGTCTCGAAACTTTATGGAGAGGCTAAAACACATAAGATGATCTCCATAACCCAGAAATTGTTTCTGAAAATTCCACCTAGAAGTGTCTCAATTAGATTATTAGCCGATTTTTAAATATTTCATAAGTCTAAACTTAAAGAATATGATTAATTAATCAGTGTTAATTGAGATAAGGTGAGAATCTTCTAGAAACTCACATGGATCGACAAGGAATTAATATGGGTCCTTGATTAAGTTTTAGTCTTGGTTATTGGTACTCCAACAAAGGATTATAAGAAGAAGTCGATGGGTAGATGGAGAACACACTGGAGACACTTGGAGAGTTCGATTTTCCAGAGTAGTAACAGTCAGTTGCCAGAAGAGTTTGAGCTTTAGAGGGAAGCAGCGACAGTGAAGCCGGAGGAAGTTTTCCAGATGCACCGAGTGCATTGCAGAGAGGTAGAAATAGTCAAAGGGAGGTTAGCACAGGGGTTGCATAGAAGCCTCTAATAGACAGTTCGATTTGCATATTCGAGAAATGGTTTCAAAGTTCTGGTGGCAAAAGAATTTCGCAGAGACCGAGAGAAACGTTTCCAAAGTCAGTGGCAAGCTGAAGAGGCAACTCAGTGTGACATCCAAGCCGTACGGATTTATGCCTGCGCAGAGGATGATGCAGGGCAATTCGTAGAGAGGTTTCAGAGCCCAGTCTTCAGTGCCAGATTGCTTGTGGGGTGAGGAAAATTCCTCACTAGATTTTTTCCTGTATTTTTCTTTGTAGGATTGCCATTTTTCAACATCCAGATTGTACTCAGAATTTCTCACTGCTGCATAATAATATAAAACCCTCAATGGTTGCATCGGTTTTCCCAAGTTGGGCTTTTCTGGGGACATTTGTCCAAAATTAAGCGTGTCATATTTTTATGTGTGTGTTCTAGATTTTCTCAGTTTCCAACGCTATTTTCTTCCGCAATTTATTTGTGAAGGTTGCAGTGTGAATTATTTGATATTTGTCGTAGAAGATAAATTGTTAAGTAAATTAACAATTAGAAAAATAATTTCCGGTTGCTACAATAGGATTTCAGTGTTGAAATTTTCACACAACATTCCAATACAATGTTAAAATTTATGAAAGATTGTTTGGATAGTCCACGATCTGAAGGATCTTGCACGAGGAATGAAGGAAAGAAGCGGGAAGAGTCTGAGATGCTTCAAGCATCTGAATATTTTGATGATGAATTGCATGATGTAATGACTATTGGGATTGTAGAAGAAGGACAACAAATGTTGTCAAAAGAAGGGGAAAGAGAAAAGCATGAGACAAGTCTGTCTTATGAAAAAATGAAATTTATTTCATTTTCAGCCAAGGCATATGGAAAGCCACAATATTTTTGGAAACATTGTTGCAATTAAGTAATCTAGTTCAACAACGAGATGAGTTGGACATCGAGAATGAGGAATTAAGGATGTTGAAGAAGATACCTAAGAACTGGTATAGTGAAAGGAAGAATCATCCAACAACAAAATACATCTGACTAAAGGATTTTGCATCAGTAAAGCAAATGGGCAACAATATAAGATTTGGAAACCTAGAGGAATTGGATCAACAACAAAACAACAGTACAAACAAACCATTGGGCAGCAATAGTATAAGATGTGGGATCCAGGAGGACTACAACTGTCGAAGCACATGACCAGGAGGTCATAAAATTTTCCAACCTGGGGACTCTGATGCAGGAGCATCAACACCTAGGCAACCATTTTTGCCTAGATCCAAAGGGGGTCATGAGATTTTCCAAAGGGAAAGAAATTTCCCTCAAATGTAAATTGTATAAAATAGAAATAGTAGGCTTTTGATGTATTGACACGTGTCCTAATTCTAGAAAGAATCTAGAATGTTAGGCTATTAGACTATTTTTGTTTGGCTAGTGTTATGGCCAAGAGGACCTTCGTAAAGGTAACAAGTGTTAAGCTGAGGTGTTAGCTTGTTAGGACATATTTCAAAGGTGTCTTTGTTCTATTGGGATATTTATTAGCTAATAGGAAGCTGTATATGTATGTCTGTGTACACTTAGAGCAGACAGAGCCTCGGGTGAGCTTAGAGACAAAGCTCATGTGGAGGGGAGGCCGAGAGAGCTCGGACAGTGAGCCCATGAAATTTTTCTGTAAATATTATATTCTGAGTAAAATAGAACCCGAGTTGATTAGTCATTCCTTGCGTTTGATTCTTATGCCTGGATATGGATTGATTCCCTATGCAAATGGGCTAGTGTCTCTGTGTTAAATCTAATTGACTTGCATGTATGGTTTTGGTTTCACGCCCAAGTCCAGTGTCTGATATAGCGAACCGAGAGGGAATGAATTCTTCTGCTACTAACGATCTTGACCATGGAGTAAAAGCACTGCGGGTTGAGCCAAGTAGGGACAAAGCCACTGCAAGCACAATGGAAACATTGGTACCCAATAGTCATTCATCGGGGTGAAGTATACTGGAGCAAACAAATTGGTATCAGGTAGCGCCACAAACCAGGCCTATACGCGAGCAACATTAGTGATCAAGTGCGGAAGTTTTGGCCTGACCAGATAGCGGTTGCAACGTAGGTGGGGATCAAAGTTAAGTCTCCATCAGTTCACAGAGAAATTGGCATCAGAGATCAAAATTAAATCTCCGTCAATTCATGATAAATTTTTCATTTGGGATCATATTTCTAGAAGAGGGGTGGAATCGCGAGTGCAAACCCCCTTCCTTGCTGACATCATGGGGGTACCGCCCCGCAAGTCGTCGATTGGCTCTGATAATTTTTCTTCGTTTGATTAGGGGAGTGGAACCTCCACCAAGAACCAAGAGTGCAGACCCCTCCTTGTTGAAAGAAAGAAGAAGAAAGAAATTATTTTAACGTCCACGAGGCTAAAGATAGCCTATGAGACAGATTGCTTCTTCATCTGCTTGATGTATGCGGCCCTTTTTCTGTGAAGCTTCACAATAAATGTTCCCAGCTTCTCAACAAACCCCTCGCTAAATAGATTATCCCAAGAGCTCGTTGCCAGCATATCTGTATAACTTTCCTTGTTGTCTTTGAAGGACTCACATTCTAAAATGAAATGTTTTTTTGTTTCCACTTTTCTGGAAGAACAAAAAATGCATACCCTTTCCTCCCACACTTCCTTTGGCCTTTTCCAGCGCCCTGTTTCACAACGGAGTTGATGAGAATTAGTCCTTAACTGAGCAATCAGAATTTTGGCTCTCCAAGAGATATTGGCCTCTATGTATGCTTTTGGTTGATGATTATGAGTGGGATTAAACACTTCAATATAGTAATTTTTCTTTCTTCCTAGCTCTTTATCCCAAGTACGTTTGTGAAACTTTTCCATAACAAAAGCTTTTATCTCTTTGTTGTTTATGGGACACGCGTTCTGTAAGGACCAAATTCAGACTTGTAGTGTAAGGACTAAATTCAGAATACATTTTTTTTTTCTAAGCAGCAATTACAACCAGAAAAGAAACGCATTGAATTTCAAATTTATTTAGCACACACATTCCTGCCACTCATTTCAGGAAACATATCATAACATTTTCATACTTTTAACTAAGATCAATAGTAATGAAATACATATGTACCATTCACCAGAAGGCGAGACTCCACTTGCTCTGCTGTTGCTGGTATTCCCTTGTAGCTGGTCACCTACGCGAGCGAATGATGACGCACTTGATCCGAATGTGAAGACCCACCGGTTAACCTCCCAGCCTACTCCTTGGGTACTCTTCTTCCCCGCGGACCCCCGAGCTGCAATGGGGTTGTACAATGGAGACAAGCACTAGCTAGTAGAGGAGAGCACACCTTGGCTCAAGAGTCCCCTCTCTAAATCCTCTACCTCACCAAACTCACTATAGCTTCATAATCACTGCTCTGACATCATCTCATCCATCAAACAATAGGGTTCCCAAAAAGTCCCTTCTTCCATGGCTTGCCCCTTCTTTTATAGGAGTCCTCATAGGTGACACTTGTCATGTCATGCATAATTAATTATTTTTTTATAATTCAATAGCTTGCTTATTCACTCACCCATGTGTCATTCTCACATCAAGGGTCTCCCAAAATTATTTACTTAAATTTTTATTTAAAACTAATATTTTCCTCACCTCAACAAGATTCCTATTTCTTCTCCTAGTTGTCTCTTTATTCCCCCTTTTATTCCTTAATTTGTGTTCATTACTTGAAGTCAATTAATGAGTCAAGATTTTATCCGCAATCTACTCTCTAATTTAACTCAGGTTATCTCCTAGATGGATATTCTTATGTTGGTTGTTGACACATGGAGCTTCTCTACATTTCTCTAAATTTAATTTATTATTCTCATTTTAATTCACCTTCCCCTTTTCTTAATTAAGTTTAAATTAGTTTAGGATTAATCTTTATCCTTACCATTATGTTTGTCTTTCCCCTTTTTCCTAATTAAACCACATAATCTTCCTAGTATTTTCCAAAATGGGAAGGGTAGAGTTTTTTAAGGTACTCTATTTTAATTCTTCCTATGATCCTCCTTATTACAAGTTTTATTTTTGATTTAATTACATTGGTTTCTACTCATCATTTACCCTTGATGTAAATTTACCTGGTTTTCATTCCTTGCTTATATTTATTTATTATTATTTATTTTTAATGATTCCAAGGATGCCAAGTTTGGTTGTGCCCTTCAAGAACTTCCCTAGAAGTTCCAAGGGTGCCACACCTAATAGCTTATTTGTGATGTCAAGGGTGCCAGTTTGGTTGTGCCCTTCAAGAACTTCCCTAGAAGTTCCAAGGGTGCCACACCTAATAGTTTATTTGTGATGTCAAGGGTGCCAGTTTGGTTGTGCCCTTCAAGAACTTCCCTAGAAGTTCCAAGGGTGCCACACCTAATAGTTTATTTGTGATGCCAAGGGTGCCAAGTTGGTCGTGCCCTTCAAGAAATTCCCCTGAAGTTCCAAGGGTGCCACACCTCTTGCCCTTCAAGCATCCAGTGATTACGAGGGGAAAATATAGTGCAACGTCATAGACCACTATCATCTCTTATGTTGCCTGCTATAGTGAGACTAATGGTGTCGGGGATCAAGGAATCCGCCTTGATGCGCGCCCCCCGGTAAAGTCCTCATGAGCGACCCAACTTTGGAACCTGCCCTCATGGCATCGTGATCTTCAAGGCGAAGGTGCTTCAACCCTTCCAGCCCAAGTCACGGCGGGAGTGCTAGTGGGTGGGATCAGGGACTCTGTCCCACCCCTCCCATGTAGTTCCATCCATTTGTACAACCCCATCACCCATATGTGAGTCATTCGGTCAAGCAACTAATCTATGCCTGCAACCACTAACATATCATCATAATATAGTTAAACATATATGGCAGGTTTCAAGATCGACTTAGAATTTCAAAGATAAAATAATATGAATTTTCATCAAACCAGGTGTCATCAACTCGTCATATGCAAGTGCCTTTGATGGTTTCCTGCCATACTCAATAGTCATCAGTAACAAGGTTTCTCAACGTTAGTCATTATCATAATAACATCATTAACAACTCCTAGTCATTCACATCATTGTTCATCGTGAACTAGAACTAATATAAGTAGCCAATGTAAGGAGCACGTCCATCATAGATATCATCAACATAACATCAGTAGAAATAATACATATACATCAAAGATATCATCATCATAATATCGAATAGGAAATAAACACATCCATCACATCCACTAATAGTAGAGTTAAGTGTTTGGATCCCCAACCTGAGGTCCCCAAAGAATAAAGTGTGGGCCTTAGGGCTAAATAAATGTTAATGACATATCATTGTCAGTCAACTAGAGCGGGGCACTACATACACCCCCTCTTAATAATGGACTTCGTCTCGAAGTCCTTGGAATAGGTAAGGAAAACAGTGACGCATCTCTTTGGTGTCCTCCAAAGTAGTTATCAAAATTCCATCAAGAGGGCACCATTTGGGTTCTTATATATATCATTTCCCTTTTACTTTTGTCTATTTAATGTTTCTAACATGGTTGCTCTTAGAATTTTAGTTTCATTTTAAATCTAAATGAAACAAACATGTTTTATTATTATTACTATTATTATTATTTTTTTGTTAGCAATAACTCACATGTCAACCAAATTCAACTATAATTTTTTTTTTAATAACAATCAACCAAATTTGTATTACAAGTTTCAGGATTAAATTACTAAACAATTACATCGCGTTCATTTCTGAGCAATGACATCAACAGATTAGCATGTACGTGAAAATATATTACATAGAGTACAAGTCAAAATTCAAAAGTTTTCAAATATGTCGAGTACAAGTCAAAATTCAAAAGGTTTCAGGGTGCGGTAAATTTAATTCAAAAGAGAAGTAACGGTAACTGCAAGAAGGTGCCAAGCGCGTGACCAGGGTAGTTACATAGCAAGGTTTTTTTTTTTTTTTTTTTTTTTTTTTTTATAATTAGGTGGGTGAGATTATTTTTATTTACTTAATTTAAATGGATAATTATCGCCTTCTGAACTGTTGGGTTGAACCAAAGTTCTAAATTTGACATTAAAGGGACAAGATGTAACAAGGAGAATGAAAATCGTGGACAGTGTTAATTCATAAACAGGTAAATTTCTAATTAGCGATCACGAAACAAAATCAGAACGGTAATATTGGGTTTCTCAAATCAAATTTTGCTCATTATTCTTGAATTCACCCAGAGCAGGGTTGGAATTTGGATTTTTCTTTACCCGCCACACAATTATTTTTTTTGACGTTTTGGTTACTTATGCTGCCTATCAAGAAACGTTATGTTTAAAATTTTGCCCTTCAAAAGTGATGTTCTTAAAAGTTTGATTAAAAATTACTCTTCAGTAACATATATATATATATATATATATATATATATTATAGAGAAGAAAACGAAAATGGCCATAACACACCAAGACTTGTTAAATCTTGAGAATTTATAAAATTGTTATAATATAATCACCCAACAATAGAAACAATAAAAAAAAAAAAAATGTAGTCTGAATTTGGCCCTTACACTACAAGTCTGAATTTGGTCCTTACACGTTCAAGCAAATACCCATTTACTAAACCATTTGTTATTTTGCTGCATCCAAGTTTTTTTGCTCTTGCACAATCTATCATTAAAGACAACCTTAGGCCATCTACCATCTTCCATTTGCTCAATTGTTTTTAAATATGTTGACACCTAATCCTTGTGATTGGGTGAATTTATGTAAATAGATAAATTAGAAATATGAACAGTCATCGGGAGATGAACTGAATAGTCTCTCCCTCATGTATATAATGAAGACCTACCTGATGGAATGAAATACACGAATCATCTTTTGCCTTAGGAAGTTACTGCCTGGCTTAACATGGTATTAGAGCCAGCTCCTTTTTAGCTCTTATGTCCCTTGTAACTCCCTTGTCTGCTCTCCATATAGCTGCGCTGCTCCTCCATATAATTAGCTGCTCCTGACACTGCCTGCGCCCTCTGTCTGCCATATTCCATATATTTAGACCTGCCCCCTCCACTGTCGCTGCCAGGTCTAAACGCTGCTTTACCTGCGCTCTCTGGACTGTCCATAAACGTTTCATAAAAGGCGCTGTCCATACTGCCCCTCCCCTATCTAATGACTGTGGTGCCTCCACGCAGGACTGTCCATACAATGACTGTGCTTGAAATGATCCTTTCATGGAATAAAAGCGTTGTCCTGACATTCCTTTAGCGAATACCTCGGCGGCAGTAAGCTGGGCGAAGTGCTGTGCATTAAAATTTTTTGAAGGGCCTGCGATTCTGCTTCAAAACGGCGTCACATGTATTCATTAAGGTACTCTGTTTCGTTGGCCTTCTTGGTATTCACATTGCGCAGCAAATGTTGTTGGGTATCAGAGGAGCTCTCCGTCCACAGTCTAATATGTTGAAATAACGCTTTTGTATTATATTCGATATCCATTGTGACTTGACACCATCTCCATCCCGTATTTCTCCTTGTCTCCTATAAAGAGGGCCAGAAACCCTTGCGTCCTGCTATTGATGACATCGATCTCATACAGCGTAACGCAATGCACCACTTCTTTGCGTTTCTGCAGCTCTCCATCTCCATCCTGTATTATACCATTATCCATTTCGAATCTGATTGCAGGTGCTCACTATCTCTGCGGTGTCTATAGAACCAGCGACACATCAACGGAGGCTCGATTACTGGTGGAGATTGTAGTCTCTTTGCTTGACGGACAATATTTGAAGAAATGGAATTTCTCTCTAAAATCGAATCTGTTCTTAATGACCTGCATGCGGCCTCTTGAAGATCTCAACGTTGGGTTATAATCGGGTTTCGCTCTTCATTTTGAAATTAAAATTGGGGTTGTGGCATTTCGCCATAGGGCTCTTAAATTAAAACATTTGCACCTGCAAGACACTTCGATATTGCTAGGACATACACCTGGGCAATACTGTAATGTTTGCATATGTTTGTAGCTCTTCCTATGGATGTCTTGTTGATACCTGAAGTAAAAAAAAATGAAATCTAGTGTTCGTCCAAAAAATAAAAAGGAAGAAGAAACACATTTATATTTTGAATAGTGCGGCCGATATATATCTCTGGGGTATTGACATTTGCTATCAATTTGAGTTTGCTGTCCAGTCACATCAGAACTATATTTTTTTTCCATTAAGAGTAAAAGTTTTGCAGCAGAAGTTTTTTTTTGCTACAGTATGCATTCAATCATATCCATGGTGGGAATAGTTGTCACTGGCAAGGAGAACTATCCTGAATGGTCCCGGATGATAAAACACACCCTCATTTTCAATGAGTTGTGAAAAGGAGTGTGTGTCGGAGACGGAAACCATGAACCAGTACAGCCTACCTCAGACAAAGAGCTCGTCATTTGGGAAAACAAGAACAGCAAAGCTTATGCATTAATCGCAACATCTGTAAATGAAGAGGTGAGTCGCCATATTTCATCATATTCAACTGCCTTTGAAGCCTTACAAAAGCTGAAAGAACTCTATGATTCACATTCTGCACTTGAAGTTGTTCAACTCATGATTAAACTCCACTCTTGAACTGCAAAATAATGATCCTCTTGCTCTTGCATCTAAAGTAAAGTCTATAATGCATGATATCAAATCCACTAAGGTTGAATTGGATATTCCTCTTATTGCTTTTCTCAAGGCACTTTGTCCTACTTACTCCAATTATCTTGAGTCATTGCAAGCAAATGGAAATCTCAAAGATATAACCATTGACTCTCTTGTGAAAAAGTTTGCTGAAAGAGAGAAAGCTTTTGGAAAGAAGACAGCCCCTGAATCTTTTGAAGAGGCTGTGTGCCTTGCTCATAAAGAATAGCATCCTGCTCAAGATTCTTCAAGAGGAAGAGGAGGTGGAAGAGGAAGAGGCAGATATTTTAGAGGCAGGGGGGGCAGACATTCACAAGGAAAAAAGCAGATTTGCACTGCATTCGCTGCAAAAGAAATGGATCACATGATGCCTCTACATGCAAGCTACCATGGGACAAAATTGAGCAGGAAAGAAACCAACAGAAAGGTAAAACTGATGATACAGACAAAGGTAAAGCACCTGAATCCGCTCACTATGTTGTGGCACATTGTAACATTGGAGTAAATGAAGATTTGTTTAATGCTTCACTTGCTTCTTGGAAAAATGATTGGTTGCTTGATTCAGGAGCAACCTACCACATGACTCATAGAAAAGATTTTTTTGAAGATTTCACTGACAATGTTGATGGAGCAGTATACTTTATATACCAATCAAAAATCAAGCCATCAAGGCTTGGCACAATCAGGCTTAAACTGCCTGGTCTTCCAGACTTTCTTCTGCATCATGTTCTATATCTCCCACAACTCAAGAGAAACTTCTTGTCCTTGGTCCA
This sequence comes from Pinus tabuliformis, assembly GCA_031772625.1. Lineage (NCBI taxonomy): Eukaryota > Viridiplantae > Streptophyta > Pinopsida > Pinales > Pinaceae > Pinus > Pinus tabuliformis. The sequence continues at coordinate 1,451,785,671 of CM062819.1, read as the reverse complement.
CATCCGCCAGCAAGGTCACTCCATTCATATGTTTGATGGCAAGCTTGAGGTAAGAAAAGCATCTGACCACTCACTTGTCATGAGGGGAATAGAAGAAGAAAGGCTTCTCAAGCTGCAAGGAACCTCTACTCATGCACAACATTTCTCATACAATTCTTATCATGAAGAAGGTACACTTCCATCAAGTTTATTATGGCATGCTAGATTTGGAAATTTGAACTATGACAGTCTCCACTTGTTGAAGAAAAATGGTGTTGCTGGTTTGCCTACAATTCCTAGGAAACTTAAGCAATGTGATGCTTGCATTCTAGGAAAGCATAGCAAACAGTCTTTTCATGATTCACATTCAAGAGCACATAGAAAACTTGAACTCATTCATTCAGATTTATGTGGTCCAATGCCTGTTCCTTCTGCAAATGGAAATAAATATATCATGACATTTATTGATGACTACACCAGAATGTGTTGGGTTTATTTATTGAAGAACAAATCTGATGCTTTTCAAACATTCATGAATTTTCATAAATGGATTGAAAATGATGCACAATCTCATATTGGGTCTATTCGCACTGATAATGGAAAAGAATACACATCAAATGAATTTGAAAACTATCTTCGCCAACATGGGATCAAACATCAAACAACTATGCCTTATAATCCCCAACAGAATGGTGTCGCTGAAAGAATGAATAGGACAATCTTAAATATGATACGATCCATGCTCTTCTTCAAAAATGTAAATATAATGTTTTGCACTGATGTTGTTCTATGTACTGCATATATAAAGAATAGATGTCCATCTAATGCTATAAGAAACAAGACTCCATATGAAATGTGGTATGCACATGTTCCTTCGGTAAAGCATCTCAGGGTCTTTGGTTCCACCTGTTATGCCTTGATACCAAAGGTACATAGAAACAAACTTGGTGCTAGAAGTCGTAAGTGTATCTTTCTGGGGTATTCAAACACCTGCAAAGCATACCGCCTCTATGATGAAGTAAATAAGAAGTTTGTTGTATCTAGAGATGTAATTTTTCTTGAATCATCCAAAACTGACAATGTTGTTGAGCGGCAACTTGATCGCTTGGATAGATTCACAAAAGCAAAATCATTTCATGAATTTGATAATCAGATTCCACATATTGAAGGGGGGATTCCTATACTAGATCAACATGTGGAATATTCTTCTGAGGAACATTCTCCCCCACATGAAACTCCAACAACAGATGATGCTTGATAGAATTGGGAGACTCAATCTTGATTCAGTCCCAACTCAATCAACAGAGCAGCCTGGACCATCTGAGAAAGGTCCCCCAAAGAGGCTGACAAAGACACTTGAAAGTGTTCATTCTGATGAAGTTGGAAAGACAGGAACCAGAAATTCAAACCGGCAAAATGGAGGTAATGTAGATGACTCTAATTCACCTGTTGATATGGATGTTTCTTATGATTGTGAATTGAACTTGTCTACAGATTTTGAACCAACTTCCTTCAAAGAAGCTGCTTCTCATGATGAATGGAAAGAAGCGATGCAAAAGGATTATGATGCCATCATAAAGAACGGCACTTCGACGTTGGTTGATCCTCCATTAGGAACCAAACCAATTGGCTGCAAGTGGGTCTACAAGAACAAGTATAAAGCTGATGGCTCACTTGACAAGCACAAAGCTAGGGTTGTGGCAAAAGGTTTTGCACAGAAGGAAGAGGTCGATTATGAGGAGACTTTTTCCCCCACAGCAAAATGGGCTACCATCCAAACACTCTTTGCACTAGCAGCTCAGAACGGTTGGAAAGTCCATCAAATGGATGTAAAAACTGCTTTCTTGAATGGAGATCCAAAAGAGAATGTTTTTATGTCCTAGCCTGAAGGATTTGCTGTGAAAGGACATGAACATAAAGTATGCAAACTTGTGAAGTCCTTGTATGGCCTCAAACAAGCACTGCGAGCCTGGTATGAAAAACTAACTAAGCATCTTCTGAAACTCAATTTCAAACATTTTGATCTTGATGATGCTACTTTATTTGTCAAGAAAGTTGGCAAAACAGTTGTATATCTTGTGGTATATGTAGATGATCTTTTGATGACAGGGAACAATGAAAGCTACATTGCATCCATAAAGAAGGAATTGGGGAAAAGTTTTGAAATGACTGATTTGGGCTATGTTCATTACTATCTTGGCATTGAAGTAACCCAACATCCAAAGTCTATATTTCTTTCTCAAAAGAAATACATTAGAGATCTGTTGAATAGGTTTGGCATGACAGAGTGCAATCCTCTTGCTACTCCAATGGAACAAAACTTAAAGCTCACATCTATTGAAGGAAAAGAATTTGAGGATGCAACAAAGTATAGACAGCTTGTAGGAAGTCTCAAATACCTAACTACTACCAGACCAAACATTTCGTTTGCTGTTGGAATCCTCTCCAGGTTTATGCAAAAGCCTTGTGAGGGACATTGGTCTGCTGCAAAAAGAATTCTAAGGTACTTGAAGGGAACTCAAGACTTTGGAATCAAGTATACACAGGTGGACGACTTCAGCTTGATTGGATACTCTGATTCAGACTTCGATGGAGACAAAGAAACTGGGGTATCAACTTCAGGATATGCTATGAGTCTTGGATCAGGAGCTGTCTCCTAGAGATCACGCAAACAATCAGTTCCAGCAGATTCCACAACAGAAGCAGAATACGTGGCAGCAGCTGAAGCAACAAAAGAAATTGTGTGGCTCAGGAAAATTCTTGAAGATTTGCAGGTAAAACAAGTACAATCAACTCCACTCATGATTGAAAATGCCTCTGCGATAAAGTTGGCCAAGAACCCAAAATTCCATGATCGAACGAAGCATATCAATACTAAATATCATTTGATTCGACATCATGTTGAAGCCAAAACAATCCATCTCCGTCATTGTTCCACAAATGAGCAAATTGCAGACATCTTCACCAAAGCGCTTGGAAGAGAAAAGCTTAAACGATTCAGAATGATGCTTGGACTCACCAACATCCCTTCAGATTAAGGGGGGGAATGTTGACACCTAATCCTTGTGATTGGGTGAATTTATGTAAATAGATAAATTAGAAATATGAATAGTCATTGGGAGATGAACTGAATAGTCTCTCCCTCATGTATATAATGAAGACCTACTTGATGAAATGAAATACACAAATCATTTTTTGCCTTATGGAGTTACTACCTGGCCTGACAAAATACCTTATGACTCGCACCATAGCAATTGCTTCAATAGGAGCAGTCCCTGTTTCACTTAACAAGATATCATAAGGAACTGCAATTTTCATCTTAAATTTGTTTGTGATCAAATGCTTCTGAATTTTCTCAATTTGTCTCCACTGCATGTCGGAGGTACTGCTAGCCCACAGTTCACAACCATAGAGAATCACCGGAATCACTAGAAGCCCAAAAAGAGTTTGAGTGGTCTTCCAGTCCCATAACTCTGCCTCTCTACACCTATTTTGAAAAGCATAAAATGCTTTCCAACCCCCCAAAATTCTTTTCTTTCTACAACCATTCCAACTTAGATTTTTGTTGAAGTCAATCCCGAGGTATTTGTAATCTGCAACTTCTTCCAAAATGTTGCCTTCAAAGTAAAACTGATGTTGGTTATGTTTTCTTTTCTTAGAGAAGCCCACTACTTTCATTTTGTTGATATTGACTTGCATCCCCACACTTCTACAAAAATGCTCAAGGGATAGTAAGTGCTCTTGCAAACCAAGAGCCGATTTAGCAATTAGAATAAGGTCATCTGCATACAAAAGAAGCCTTATAACAAACTTGCACAAATAGATACCATCACCCCTTTGCGAATTTAACGACTCCTCAAGCTTGTCGATATATAAACCAAAAAGGGTAGGAGATAGTGGGCAACCTTGCTTGACCCCGATATCGCTTCTAAAACTTTCAGAAATGCCTGCTGAAGTTCTAATTTTGACTTTCACATCTTCATACAACCTATGCACAGCTGCTCTCAAATGTTTAGGAACCCCAAGTTCCTCCATTCTTTGCCAAAGTTTATCCCTAGGAACCGAGTCAAATGCTTTTCTGAAATCAACAAAGCAACAAAAGGCTTCTTCCTTTTTCTCCCAAACTTTTTCAATGATGTGCCTTAAAGTTATGCAATGATCAACTGTGGAATGTTTAGGTCTAAAACCTGCTTGCCCTTTAGCACGCTTATCTCTTTCTTCTGCCCACTTGCTAATTTTGTTTTCTAGCATGCTTCCAAATAGCTTTGCAAACAAAGGGTTTATCATGATGGTCCTATAATTGGAGGGATTATTGACGTCACCACTCTTGAAAAGAGGTATTGCCAGACTAGTTGACCAATCTGTGGGGAGCCCTTGTTGTATGATGTTGTTGAAGATTTTTGTAATGTGAGGTGCAAGAATCTTTAAGCCCCACTTTAGATATTCTGCTTGGAGTTCAGCTAAGTCTTTTGCTTTTCCAACACCCAACTTCTTGATACCCATCTCTACCTCTTGTACCGTGAAGAGTTCAGTATCAGTGTTGACCAAGGGGGAGGTTCAACCTTGGGAACCTGCTCATAGAGTTGTCTAGCATAATCAAACCATTTAGAAGCTGTAATATTATTTCGAATTTGTATCTTTTTCGGTTGGAGCTCCTTCCAAAATAATTTGGGATTATTTTTCCCAAGGAAGATTAGTTCTTCCCTCATTGAAACCATGAAATCGGCCTTTTTCTTGCTTAATAACTGCTTGTACGATTTGAGCTTTATGTTATCCTTGTTTGATTCTTTCCACATTCTCCTTGCCTTTTGCATTCCTCGTCAAACCAAGCATTAACCGGAAATCAATTTGTTTCAGACTTCTTAATTTTTGTTCTTTTGCACTTTGCAAGTGCGCATTGAATTAAATGTGTTAATTCATGACTATGAAGGCTGTGACTTGTAATTTTCTCATTCTCAAGGAGCCTCTCTAGCGTCATTTTGAAGGTATTACAATTTTATGGTGTCAAAAGAATTCTGCCCTGTGGGAGATTTTGTTGGACATGCTGAATTTTTTACTCTAATTGTTTTTTCCCAATCCAAGAGAAACATAAATAAATTGGTTTGTGATCTGATTTCAAGTCCCACAGCTGATCTCCAACCAGAAATTCTTCCATTTTCTCACACAAACCATGCGAGAAAATTACACAATCTACCACACTTGCTCCATTGTAAGTATTGCAAGTGAAATTACCGGACTTTGCCCATCTAGTCAAGCCATTACAAATGACTAAATCAAAGGCCCCACATAGAGTAAGCAATTGTTCAACAAAGAGATTGCAGCCCTTGTACTCTGAAATTCTTTCCCACTGATGATTACTTTCTTCTATAAGCCAAATAGGGTCACAATCATCTTTACAACAAAGAATGCTAGCTTGCTCACTTGTAGTCCTAACATTGAAATCACCCATTATAAGGACTTCACCTAGCTGTGAATATGTTGCAATATCCGCTTTTAAAGCTGCAAATGGATCTTTGTTGTCAAGCCCTCTACCTTTGTAGATTTTTGAAACCTGTGGCGTAAAATAGCGTGCTGCAATTCTGATGCGATTTCCATTTTCTGATATTTTAAACCAAATGAATTGCTTATTTGAATCTTCTTTTTATAACTAAATAAGACGACCTTCTTTCTCCCTTACTAAAACCATGATACCCCCGTGCCCTTTCCCATTCCCTACTGCCTTGTTCCACACTACCATCTTCCAGTATCCTTCAAACAAAGGTGTCTTGCACCCTTCATGCTCATGTGTTTCTATGAGGAAAATTATGTCTCTATTTTCCACAATAGGCCCTAACCCAGGTCCTCGTCTCCATGGGTAACCTCTGTAGTTCCAACAAACTAATCTTAATGAAACCTGGGTATGACTTGATTGCTATTTATTTTGACATGCAAGACTCACATTTGAGTCTTTGTCCTTGTTTTCCCATACCGACCTTGCTTTCTGATTTCCTGTTTTAGAGTTTGTTGCCTTTTCTTTATTACCATCTTGCTGCTCTGTTCTGGAAGGAGGTCCAAATTGCGCTATCACAGCTTTGCCTTTATAAATCCATGCTCTCTTTCCTTCATCTCTTGCTGTCCTAACCTTTAAAATTTCCTCCCTTCTTTCCTCCTGTTGTTTTATAGTTAAATCTTCTTCTAGGAAAAAACGAGAACCCCTCAAGAGATGTTTCTTGCTTAGAATAATATATTTATCTCGCAAGCTAGGCATAATGACTTTTATGGGCCTTGCTCTCTCCCCATTAAACTTACCCACCCTCCATGCTTGACATATTTGTCCTTGCCATAGCAACTTGTCTTTCAAGAAGTCTCTTGCAAGGTCAAGAGTACATTCATTTTTCCCATAGTCTTTCACCCCTTTAATAATTATGTTTGCTGCCCTATTTAGTATTTCCTTGCCTTCACTATCTTGCATGTTGTCAACCTGAATATTTGTTTCTCCTTCCTTATTAGCAGAATTGCTAATAACTTGAGCCCAAGTTTTGGAAACCTTGGTGGAATCTCCTTTCGTTTCTTCTCTTGCGTTCTCTTCATGGTTGTTTATTTGGACAATCATTTTCCCTTTATCCTGGGATGATTTCACATTCACCACCTCTATACTTTCCACTACAAATTTCTTTATGTTTTGCACATCCGCCTTCATGCATTGCCATTCTGTCTTACCCATCAAGAGAGCTTCCTGTAGCAATGCCACTTGTTCTTTTAAAATTTTATTGCTTTCTGCTAACGCATTGTTCTCAGCCGTTATTATATGAATTTTATTATCTCTTTCTTGCCCTTTAGCTTCTAAAACCTTCAACCTTTGTTTTGCATTTAACAATTCTTTCACATAAAGATCAGATGACCAGGTGAGAGGTGTGGATGTGGGACTATATAAGACAAAATCATCAATGACTTTTCCTTTGGACTTCTTGTTGCCACATGCTTGTGGAGGAGACTTGTTTGAGTGCTTTTTGAGAAGGGCTTGATTACTTTTCTTTTGAGACTGTTTCTTCCTTGCTTGCTCCCATTTTAGACGGGCTATTCTTCGTTTTAAAATGCCCCGATATTGTTTGGCATTGACCCAAACCCACTTCCCAGCTTTGGCGGATGAGGCAATTTTCACTTGTCCTAAATCATTTGTCTCCACATGTTCTGAAATTTCTGGTTCCTTTGTCATGTTTGAATGCATTTGCTGCTGCTTGCTCGCTACTCAATACTTCTGCTGCATAAAAACTCCCTGCTCTCATACTGTTCACTGCTCGCTGCTCTCACTGCTGCCAACACTGCTCTGCTCTGCTCATACTGCTGACCACACTGCTCGCACTGCTCATCACACTGCTCAATGGTTGGACAAAAACCTCCAGCCAATTGATGTCACAAGGGAAGCCCCCCCACCACAATCCATGTAAGTCATCGATCTGTACCTGTTGATCGCGGTTGTTGGTTTGTTATTGTGTGTAGCAAGTTGCAAGACAAGAGAAGGGGATCCAATGTAGCCATTGTTTTTGAGCAAATGATCTTAGTGTAGGACCGAGGGCGCACGTGGTGGACTGTGGATCTGTATCGTCAAACGTGACTATTGGTTGGGGACCTACACCGAGAAGTGGGGCATAGCTGCGCCAAAAGAACAAGGGACTAGGTCCTGTGGAGAGAGCTAGACCGTGAGCTACTGGAGTCGGAGCTAAGCCCATAGACCCTTTGAAGCTTTTCGGTTCGCCATTTTGACTATTGGCAAAGGAGGGCTAGGGTAGTTACATCAAACACTAAAGGGATATGCCACAGTGAAGCAAAGCCCTGACTCCTGAGTATGGTTGCAATTTGGGGTTTGAAGGTGGTATGACCGGAGCCGCCAAGAGGGTTTTCGATGGAGTAAACCAGGGCACCAGCAACTGCTGTGTCAAGTGTTGGATAATCAAGAGCAGCTAGAAAGGCTGCATCAAATAAATAGGGATGTCTGAAAAGCTTTCTTCTTGTTTTCCTTTCTTCTTTGGTTATGATTATACTCATTCTTTTCAATAAGCTACTTTGGCATTTCGTTTCTGCAATATTTAATCATACCTAGGTGCAAAATATAATTTATTATATGTTACTCTAAAATTGTAACTGTTTGAATCTTGTGAAGGTTGAACAAGATGACTCCAAGATGAATGTTCAACTAGAGCTTTTTGTTCTCAGTGCCAAGCAAGCAGCCTCTGATCAGCTTAGATCTATCGAGCAACTTGGTTATATCGTTTGGCTGAGTACACGGTAATTGGATGCATAGAGTTCATCAATGATTTTCTAGTTTATGCCTTGTTAATTGTTTTGCTGACAATACTAACTTCAATTTATACGGCATCATTTTACTTTCTGTATCAAACTATTTAAAAATTTTAACGGCGTCGCCTTTCATGACTTTCTTTTTGTGACAGGAATGATTCTGGAATTCGAGGAGCACAATTCATTATCCAATCCACTGTCAAGGTAATATAGTTGCTTCCGTAGATGTGGTGCCTATTCATAACTCCCTTTTTTCTTTTTTTCTTTTTAATGTAACTGGATTGTTTTCTAAAATATCATTCTATGTCCAATCTGTATTTCTTTCATTTCATGTTTAATTTATTATATTGTTTCTACAAAATCCACAGGACCCTGCACAGCTTGATCTGAGAGTGGAGGCATTTCTTAAAATGTTTGAGAGTAAACTACATGCTATGTCAGATGATGATTTTAAGGTAAATCTCTTCATCTATGACAGTTATCTGCTCTTTTCAAATCGACTTACACAAACAAGAAAGGAAGGTACGCTGAAAGCTTTTCACGAGGTTCAATCATATATATTCATAATGAATCCTACTAGTACTCATAGACTCTGAAAACACCCTCTCTGGTACCTTTACATAGCCAAAGTTTGATCAGTTTTGGACACTGGTTGAATATGAGGAAAAAAAAATCTTTCTATATATGCATTTAATAAATGCTTCAGTAAATTGGATTTTAGAGCATGATCCATCTATATCTGGTTCGGTAAGACAGTGTCTTCATTGCGGTTATTACGGATAAGATATATTGCTGAATCTAGAATAACAGGATATTGTATATGCTAGTATTTATGGGACTGTCTTAAATAAATTAAGATGCTGCAATCTCGCTTATCCAGGTAAACTACACGATCCTTCATTTTACCTATCTAGTCTGAAAGCACGTTAATGAACATACTCTGGTATTCGGTAATTTTATAACAATAAAGTGTCTTACATACAAAATGTATCAAGTGTACATAACACATTCCTTAAAATGGAAACAAAACATACTCAAAGAACAAGAATCCTACAAGGAAAATTGTCTAATCAATGAATCATACTTAATTGGTTATGAGAAAAGCCAATTTTCTACACTTCCAGAACTCGTTGTCTTTTATCCATGATACCTGACTTGAGGTTTCGTTCAAAAAAATCAACTTCTTAAGCTAATTTTTCATGCAATCTGAAACCTCATGCATAGTTATCATTAACATTAATAAGGCTGAAACCATTTCCATTGGAAAATGACAGGAAGGAAATTATAATGGTTTCAATGGAAAATGACGGAAGGAAATTATGTGTTATAATGATCCAAATTAGATTGAGAACAAACAAAGGTATACCTAATATCGTAGAAAGAACACAAAGATATAAAGAAAATTGACTTATATTAAGAATTTAATGGTAAAAAACATTGTATATACAATACAATGGCTATAACGGTGATAGCCTATGTTACCAGAAACCAGAAAGGACAATGAGACAAGAAATGGAGTTCGAAGGTTTCACATTCAAGAAATGAGGAGAGAGGAAAAAAAAATACTTTAAAAACTCATTTTTCTAGAATGGTTGTTAAGCTTGAGCAATTATATTTATGTAAAATATTATATTCTTCCAAAACCTATAAAAGATGTCAATTTGTTCATTCCTATAGTGTCAGGGAACCTTTTAATCCATGACGTAACCTACTCCATAACAAGTAATTTGCTTTGATAAATACTTCTGATGTGTTCCAGAGACAATAGAATTATTTTGCTTTGTTTTTCGAATTTATTTTTTTCCATTGATTAAGTGGACATAATCTACTTAACATTGTATGGGGTTTTTGTCGGCTTATTTGGCCTATGGAATACCTCCAAAACAATTGAAAAGAGTACAATTGCTACTAAAGGTGATTGGAATTTCTGCGTCTGGAGGGAAATAATGAATTATGTGTCCGATGTGACGCAAATTTCAAAACCCAACCCTTCTTCCTAGTAGTTTTAGTTTTATTACTCAACAGCATATTAATGAATATTGGCTTTAGCATGCAACAACACAAAACACCAACAACAAATTAACAATTTAACGAAAGCAACTAAATACATCCTCCACCGAGACGCCATCCAAGCTTTTAAGTATATTATTATTATTATCCATTTTTAAGGTCACTGCCAAACCAGACACCAAATAGTGTATGAGACCCCCTTGTTTGTGGGACAAGGGACCCACCTCCACGCAGCGATTTGACTGCTAAGTCTACTAAGGCATACATACTGGTTTTGAACTTGTGATCTCTTGGGAGGAAACACATGCTCTTAACCATTAGGCCCACTCAAATTGTATGTTGAGCGGTGATTGCACTATGTTGGGAACCATAAATTTGTGTGTTCAAGTGGCCTAACGATGGAAAGGTTTGTGATCAGCTTGTATCGTCATTAATAAATTAACAACAAAGGATTGTTGGTCATAATAATAACAAGAAGAAGTAAATTATCGATTGTTTTATACTTGTAAACATCAAATGACCTTTGGATTCACTCCAGAAACTGTCTCGCTGGCAAACTCTTCCTCTGTCATCCATGCAGCGTCATCCCCTATTACATAGACATAGATTTCATTCAGTAATTATCAAACATAACTAATAGCACCCAGCTGAGTTACATATCCAAAATGCATGATTAAATGCAATTTTAGGAATATTGATCGATAATCTACTCACTACTAATGATACTGGGAAGCGGAAACTTGAGGACCGCTTGATCATGTTTGTATTCAAAATCCCTTTTATCATCTGACTAGGAAGGATTTCTTTGGCTAAACTAATTGTAATTCTAGTAAAAAATGGAAATTCCATTATTGTAGAGACCTCAAACTTCCATCAAATTGCAAAATTCAGGCTTAACAGGTGACATTATGGCAGGTATAACTACTTTAGAGAAAGCTTTGACGAAATGAGCTCTGAAGTCTGAAAGGCACTCCTTCGGAAATTGTTCGTCTAAGATGCACAACTAGAAAAGAAAATTAGTTTGGATGCAGTGCATTTTGGAATGGGAGTTAACAAGAGTTTGCATGAGTTGGGAACGGGAGCTGCAAAATGGAGGAGAAATGAAAATGTTGCAGGGAAAATGGATGAACTTTTTGCATCAATCCACTGTAAGAAACGATCCATTTATGAAAAACGAGTTTCTCACCAATAAAAACGAGAACAGGCGTAGAGAATGACGTTTTCCATGTTGTCTCATTTATAATCCGTTTTTTTCCCAAGAACGGTGGCTACCATCCCATTTCTAGTAATAGAGGTGATACTATCTTTAGGACCCCATAAGAAGACCCCAAAACGTTTTTTGATATAATAAGTAATAATACTAGAGTTCAAAAATCCTAATCCTAGGAGATGAGGTAACAAAGTTGACCCTAAAAAATTGAGTTGAAATCACATTTCAACTTTAACTTTAGAATATACAATTATTTTAACGTCTACGAGGCTAAAGATAGCCTATGGGACAAATTGCTTCTTCATCTGGTTGATGTATTTGACCCTTTTCTTGTGAAGCCTCACAATAAGCGCTCCCAACTTTTCATCAAACCCCTCGCTAAATAGATTATCCCAAGAGCTGCATAACTTTCTATGTTGTCTTTGAAGGCCTCGCATTCTAAAATGAAATGATTTTCTGTTTCCACTTTTCTAGAAGAACAAAAAATACATACTCTTTCTTCCCACACTTTTTTTGACCTTTTCTAGCACCCTGTTTCACAACAGAACGGAGTTGATGAGAATTAGTCCTTAACTGAGTAATAAGAGTTTTGGCTCTCCAAGAAATATTGGCCTCTATGTACGCTTTTTGTTGATGTCTATGAGTAAGATTAAACACTTCAATATAGTACTTTTTCTTTCTCCCTAGCTCCTTATCCCAAGTACACTTGTGGAACTTATCCATAACAAAAAAATTTATCTCTTCACTGTTTATGGGACACGTGTTCAAGCAAATACCCCATTTACTAAACCATTTGTTATTTTGTTGCATCCAAGTATTTTTTTCTTTTGCACAATATATCATTAAAGACAAACTTAGGCCATATGCCCTCTTCCATTTGATCAATTTTTTTAAATACCTTATGACTCACACCATAGCAATTGCTTCAATAGGAGTAGCCCCTGTTTCACTTAACAAGATAGCATAAGGAACTGCACTTTTAATTTTGAATTTGTTTGTAATCAAATGCTTCTGAATTTTCTCAATTTGTTTCCACTGTATGTCGGATGTACTGCTGGCCCACAGTTCACAACCATAGAGAATCATCGGAATCACTAGAATAATACACCATTGGAAAGATCTTCATAAAAAGAATACTATCCAACTGATTGATACACCTTTGGTTGTGTCACATACCAGAGCATGGCCATAAATTTTGGTTAGGGTCCAAAAACCACTTTGAAATTCAAGACCTGAAAATTCCTAATTTTTTACCTGTCCAAGTTGCCCAAAATAGACACCTAGATCACATAACTTGTCTCAAAGGATTCTTGCTATTGTTGCCCAAAATAGACACCTAGATCACATAACTTGTCTCAAAGGATTCTTAGGATTCTTGCTATTGTTGATCACATAACTTGTCTCAAAGGATTCTTGCTATGGTTGATCACATAACTTGTCTCAAAGGATTCTTGCTATTGTTGCCCAAAAAAGACGCCTAGATCACATAAATTGTCTCAAAGGATTCTTGCTATTGTTGCCCAAAAAGACACCTAGATCACATAACTTGTCTCAAAGGATTCTTGCTATTTTCTTGCATCGGCAATGCAGTAGCAAGAACAAAACTCGAAAACTCTAATACAGCCTTTTCAATTGTATAATACGAAAATAGACTTTGTACACAAACGCTATGAAAAGAACATGATTATTAATTCTAGCTTTTTAAGGCAGGAGCCAAATTTTAAGTGTATTCCATGATAAACCCAAATAGATGGAAGTCTTTTAATCATAAACGTAACATCAATCCAAAGGAAAGCCACATTATATATGTACTTCAAACAACTTGCACATCACACATGTGACATTCATACAACGTAGCATTTACGCAGAAATTTTAACCATATAATTATTGGAATTGTTTGGGGCTATGCTCAATAGAGATGTATCTTGTTAACAAATTTAGAAAATAATGGTGCTTTTTTCAAACCCCTTATACTGTTAATGGAAAATCTTGTAGATAATAAACAGAAAGGGAGAAAAAAAACGGAGAAGACATGCATATATGGCACAAAGAATTTAAGAGTGATTTCTTATCTATGTTCCATGGCGATATATCTTCTGCGCTTGGGGATGCATTCCATACATCTTGCTGCTATCGATGAAAATTGTCCCTTGGGAATTAATCCCAAGGGGTCTAGATGGACAGTTTAGAAATGCTTAAACTACCAACAACAATAATCCTATCGCTTCGAAATTAGTGCTTTCCAGTGCCAAGGCAGATGTCCCCGCGGTGATTCACTGATTCAATCTCCCAAATTTGCGACTTAACCTTCCAAATCAGCGAATCAAAAGCATAGATTCGATCTTAAATTTCTCGAAATCAGTATCAACCAACTCAGGCCTTTGTAAATTCTTTGGTGATCTGCACTAATAACGTTCAACTTTGTGTGCTAAACACTTCAAAATCAGTGAATTCAAGCTTAGATTTTCTCTTATAAGAAAATTTAGCTTTAAAACCAACAATAAATGCGTAAATGTTATTTTATTTATGTCCAAGTCGTGCTTAGTCAGATAGGCATGGACTGAGAAGAAGAATATCAGCAAGGAAGAGATCTGTATATCACTGATAAGGAATTTCAAATAAGTATTTTAAGCAAATGAGAGCAAACAAACAAATAAATTCTCAAAAACATCAAGACAACTAACTGACCACCGAAAGAAGATGGTTTAATCTTCATTAGTGCTTCATAAATTGAAGTTGAACGGATAAAAATGTTTGAATGATATTGGATCTGAAACCACACTCATCAAAGAGCGTGGAAATTGGAGAATCTTAACTCAAAGCTCTCTATCCTAACATAATTAACAATTCCAATCGACTGGATCTGCGACTGAACTGTATAGGATATTTGACCAATGTATCATCTAGAATGTCATTCCTAAAACTTTGATCTGAGAGGAAGAATGGAGAAGAGGAGTGGCAATAATATTGCATAAACCAAAGCATATGCGAACTCTGAGTGCATGTTGTGCCTGCATAATTCCATGCCTCACTAAAATTTGTCGAGGGATTTCTCCTTCCAAACATCGAATCACCCATTTTGCCGAGAATTTTTTCCTTGAGAGGCCACATCAATAGGATACCAAGATAAGATAAGATAATTATATTTATGTCCAACTAATGACCAAAAAGTAGGTCAAAGTGATTGTTGAGTACAATGATGTCCATACAAAGCAGGAGAACCAAACGGTCTCCTATAAAAGATACAATGCATGAAGTAAACTAACATCTGGCCCTGGCAAAAAAGATCCAGGATTTAATAGGTTTGAGGATCAAACCCATATTTCCTAAAATCGAAGGCTGAATGAAGAACAGTAGGGAAACTCAACAAAGTTTGTTGGCTTGATGAAGAGTCGGTGGAAAGTGCGGACTGTCCACTAAATCGTTGCCTGGGGGAGTTTGCTCATTGCTGAGATCTTGCGCGGCGGGGTGAGGTCCAACGGATCCTCATTGATCTAGAGTATGGATGTGTATTGGATCCATCAGTCTCTTGGTGCCCCTGTGTGAAGGTAGTACCCTGAAAAATGTCGTGATCCTCTGTGTGGGGTCTGGTCTGATGGGAGGTTGAAGAATATGCGCTCGAAACCTGAGAGCCTCCTGCATATATAGGCCAAACATCTCTGATCGAGATACCTAAAAAAGTCGGTGAGGGTTTGAGAATATCTAAACAAGAAACGGAACCTTCCTCTGATCTCATAGTAGACAGGGCATCCAAAAATGAAATGCACCTCAGTCTCCACTTCCTCTAAATGACATACCTCGCAGATTCTGTCTGGTCTCTCAATCTGGTGGTTTGTCTCTACTTGAAGTCTATGAGAACCTACTCTGAACTGGCCTAGATGAATGCGAAGAGTATGCATCCAGTGGCGAAGCGTATACTGGGGTCGAACAATGAGCCTGTCTCTCAACTCCAAGAAGTGCTTAGCGTAGAAGGCCATCTTTGGGTGCAACCCTCCTAGAGGATTGACCTAGGTGACCTAGACGAATTTCCTATAGATGTCCTCCCTGATGATCTTGTTCAGCTCCTATCTAGTAGGTCAAAGGTGACCAGGTGCATCTAAGGGATATCGGAAAGGAGGGAAACGATCCAACTGAATGCCCACTGACTCTAAGAGATCTGAAACTCCTGTAAACCAACATCTAGCCCGACCCATGTGAAAATTCTATAACTACAACAACTGATTTATTTTACCTACTTATTTTCCAATAAGTTATTTATGAAAATCCTTCAGTAAACATTAAAATAAATTCTGCTACAAATATCACACCATAATACAGAAACAAACACATGCATAAGAATCAACATATTGACACAAATATTTTGGACAACAATCCCTGGAAAAACCCAATGTGGGAAAACTGGTGTAGCAAGGGAGGATTTTATTATTCAGCAATTCTTCAGTACAACTGGGTGCCAAACTGGCTTACCCAACAGAGAAAAATTCTACAGCACTTCTCCCCGTCTCAGCGTCAGGCTAGCTGACCTCTGCGTAGCTCCCAGACCCTCTACGTCAACTCCTGCCTCTCTGCGTCAGCACTGGGCCTCTCTACGCCACCCACGCATGCCCTCCAGTGACTACGTAGTTTGTTGTCTCTGTGTCTGCCTCTCCAATCTCTGCGCTAGTCTTCTGGTGCTGTTCCCGACTCTCTGTTCCATACTTGCTGCCTCATGTTGCTCTCCAGACTACTATTTCAAATTTCTCAGCTAACCCTGCTCCAAAAATCGAACTAATTGGTCTCCCTCAGTGTGTTCTCCAACTGACCCTCAAGCCTCTTCTTATACTTTTCCTGTTAGTCCTTCAACGTCTGAAATTAAATCTCTAATCAACGACTAAGATTAGATTTGGATTGATCCATGACTTTTGGAACCTTCTAACCCAGTTTTATATTAATACCCATTAATATTTTATTTTTCCTAAGTTTAGACTTAGGAACTCCATTAAAAATATTAATTATTTTAATATCTCCCAAACCGGTCAGAATTTGCCCAAACCATTTCTGGGTCTTGGATATCTCATGTGCTTTAGCTTCTCCACCAAGTTTCATGGCTAAAGTACATTCGATGCTACCCCAAATCAACACTCCCTCTTAGCGAAGATTGTGCTCCAGTAATACTCCATATTGAACATTACTCTGACTATATGGCACCGGTACCTGTGCTGATGCTAGGCCTCCCTACCCAACATCCTCTGCACTGCTGCATCCTGTACTGCTACCTATGGATCTGCCTCTGCCACTGCAGCATCCGTACGACAGCTCCCTCTGCATCCATGCTGCTACTGGTCTTTTCTCCCAACACTGCATCTGCACTACAATCTCTTCTCGCCATGTTGCATCGTGCTACTACATTGCAACATCACCGCCATTTTTGCTACTAAAATGGATTCTTTATCATCCCCATCTTTTCCCTGAAATAATCAAACTTTTTTCTTCCAAGGGCCTTGGTGAGGATGTCTGCCACTTGTTCTCCTGTAGGAGTGTAGCTCAACTGTACAACTCCTTGTTGGACACAGTCTCTGACAAAGTGACACTGGATATCAATATGCTTTGACCGATCGTGAAACACTGGATTCTCAAAGAGCTTGATGCAACTCTGATTATCGCACATGATCCTGGTCACCTCCATCTTTCTTCTGAATAGGTTCACAAGCAGTTTTCTAAGCCATATGGCCTCACACGAAGCTATGCTCACAGCCATATATTCTGTCTTAGATGAGCTCAGAGCCACAGATTTCTGTTTCCTACAGCACCAGGAGGTCATTCCTAATCCAATGTTGAAACAGTACCCAGAGGTACTTTTCCGATCCACTGAACTTCCTGCCCAATCTGCATCAATAAATCCACTCAATCTGATATCCTTACTCCTGGTGTACAAGAGTCCATAATCGACTGTTCCTTGTAAATACCTGAGAACATGTTTGGCTGCTGCCCAGTGCGCCCTCTTCGGCTCCACCATGAACTCACTGAGGGTGTTGACAACGTAGCAAATGTCTGGCCTGGTATTGACCAGATACATCGGGGACCCTATGAGCTGCCTGTAGAAGGTGGGATCAACATCCTTGTCTTCTGAAGCATCAATCTTCTTCCAGTTGGTGATCATTGGAGTAGCCATGGGTCTACAGTCCTCCATCCTGAATCTCTTCAGGATTTCTGTAGCATATCTCCCTTGCCCAAGGAAGATCTCCCCCTTTTGCTGCCAAACTTCCAACCCCAGGAAATAATGCATTCGTCCCAAATCCTTCATGTTGAATTTCATGGCTAGATTCTTCTTACAATCCCCAATGAGCCTAGATGATCCAGTCAAGAAGATATCATCCACATATAATACTAATATTAGAGGCTCATTCTCTACAACTAGATAGTCGAGATTTGGATCTTCGTCACTCTTGACAAATCCCATTTTCTGCAAGTAGTCATCGATTTGACCATACCATGCTCTAAGTGCTTGTTTCAGCCCATACAAGGCTTTCTTCAATCTGCATACATGAAACTTCTTCTCATGTGTCTCAAAGCCCTCTGGTTGTTCAATGTAAACCTCTTCTTCTATCACTCCGTTCAGAAATGTCGTTTTGACATCCATCTGATGAATCTCCCACCCCATTTGCGCTGCAAGAGATATGACGGTTCTAATAGATGTATACCTGGCTACCGGGGCGAAGGTCTCTTCATAGTCAATTCCTTCCTTTTGAGCATACCCCTTAGCCACGAACCTGCCTTTGTATTTCTCAACACTGCCGTCTGCAGCATATTTGATCTTGTAGATCCATCTCGAACCTACCACTGATATGTCTTGAGGTCTTGGCACTACCTCCCAGACATCGTTCACCATTATGGAGTTGTACTCCTCTACCATCGCATCCAGCCAAACTTGATGTTGAGCTGCCTCCTGAAAATTGGTAGGTTCCCCATCTTGAGCTACTAATGCCTGATATCTATCTGGATGTTTTCGCTCCCTCTTATTGTTCCTTGGTGCACCGATTAAGTCTTCTGCATCTCGCAGAATCTGACGAAGTTCCCTGCTCGTTCTTCCTCTGCCAGCAGGTGTTTCCGTTAGCTCCTCCTCATCCTTTGATTCTTCCTGACCCGACGAAGAATTCTTTTCTTCCTTTGGTTGAAGAGGTTTGACCAACGGTTCCTCTTTTAACTGCTCCTCGGAAGGCATTTCTCAAGATTTTTTGAAAGCCCTGTCCTCCATGAACTTTACATCTCGTCGAACTACTACCTTCCTGCTCCCTGGAAGATAGATTCTGTATGCCTTAGCGTTCTCACTATATCCCACTAGATATCCTTTCTCTACAGTTTGATCCAACTTCTTCCTCTTTTCCTCGGGTATGCGGTAATATGCTAAGCTCCCAAATATCTTGAAATGACTGACTTCAGGCATCTTCCCTGTGAAAACTTTCTCTGGAATAATCTTGCCCAATTCCCAATGAGGAGTTCAATTCTGAACGTAGACTGCTGTGTTGCATGCTTCTGCCCACAGGAATTTGGGCATATCCTGATCATACATCATGGCCCTAGCTGCTTCTACAATAGTCCTGTTCTTTCTTTCTACTACTCCATTCTGCTCCTGATTGTAAGGAGTTGTCCACTCTCTTCTTATGCCCTCCTTAGCGCAAAAATCAGTGAAGTCCTTATCGAGATACTCTCCACCATTATCTGAGCGCAAAACTTTTATTTTCTTCCCAATTAGATTCTCCACCAGAACCTTGAACTCTTTGAATCGACAAAAAATCTCGTCCTTGGTTTTCAGAAAATAAATCCAAGTTTTCCTTGAGTGGTCATCAATGAAGGTGAGGAAGTACCCGGCACCACTAAGAGCTTTAATGGACATGGGTCTGCAAATATCTGAGTGTATCATTCCTAGTACACTCTTGGCCCTATTTTTACTTTTAGGAAATGTTGCTTTGGCATACTTTCCTAGAGCACATCCTCTAGATACATCATCTCGTTCCGTACTAAGATCCGGAACTCCTGTTACAGTGCTCCTAAGAATTCTCAGAGCCCCATGGTGCAAATGTCTAATTCTTCTGTGCCATCGTTCGTTCAAATGTCTCCATGACTGCCTATTAGTGCCATTCGTGATTCTAGTTGTAGTTTGTACAACCTGTTACTTTTGATCCCAATCTGCACTTTCTTTTTCCAGTGCGAGTGTTTGACATATACTTTCTCCTTGATGAAGAAAATGTCATAGCCTTTGCCTTGAAGTTGCGACATAGAAAGTAAGGTCATCCCCAATCCTGGTACATGCAGCACATTGGTAGCACGGAACTGCTCTCCAGTTTTTGTTTGAAAAACTATGGTACCCCTCCCTACTGGAGTACACTTTGCCTTGTTCCCCATGGTGATCTGAAAGTTCATCTCCTCCTCCCGATAATTTGAGAAACATTCCCGAATTCTCGTCATATGCCAAGAGGCTCCACTGTTTATATACCATACCTCTAATGATGCAGAGCTAGTCACACAAGCCACTTCTTCTTCCAGCCTGGAAGCCAACATAGAGGAATCAAAATCACTTTCTCTTCTGCAATTTTCTGAAACTCTGTGCGAGTCTCCTGACGTAGATGCCTCTGCATCATGGTCTCGACCCATAATTGATTTTCCCTTCCTGCCTCTGATTGCTTGCTCTGATACCATGTGAAAATTCTATAACTGCAACAACTGATTTCTTTTACCTACTTATTTTCCAATAAGTTATTTATGAAAATCCTTTAGTAAACATTAAAATAAATTATGCTGCAAATATCACACCATAATACAGAAACAAACACATGCACAAGAATCAACACATCGACACAGATATTTTGGACAACAGTCCCCGGAAAAACCCAAAGTGGGAAAACTAGTGCAACAAGGGAGGATTTTATTATTTAGCAATTCTTCAGTACAACTAGGTGCCAAACTGGCTTACCCAACAGAGAAAAATTCTACAACACTTTTCCTAGTCTCTGCGTCAGGCTAGCTGACCTCTGTGTAGCTCCCAAACCCTCTGCGTCAACTCTTGTCTCTCTGCGTTAGCACTAGGCTTCTCTGCGTCACCCACGCAGGCCCTCTAGTGACTGTGTAATCTGTTGCCTCTGCGTCTACCTCTCCAATCTCTGCGCTGGTCTTCTAGTGTTGTTCCCAACTCTCTGTTCCGTACTTGCTGCCTCCTGCTGCTCTCCAAACCACTAGTTTGAATTTCTCAGCTAACCCCGCTCCAGAAATCGAATTGACTTGTCTCCCTCATTGTGTTCTCCAACTAACCCTCAAGCCTCTTCTTATACTTTTCCCGTTGGTCCTTCAACGGCCAAGATTAAATCTCTAATCAACGGCTAAGATTAGATTTGGCTTGATCCATGACTTTTGGAACCTTCTAACCCAGTTTTATATTAATACCCATTAATATTTTATTTTTCCTAAGTTTAGACTTGGGAACTCCATTAAAAATATTAATTATTTTAATATCTCCCAAACCGGTCACAATCTGTCCAAACCATTTCTGGGTCTTGGAGATTTCATGTGCTTTAGCCTCTCCACCAAGTTTTATGGCTAGAGCACATTCGATGCTACCCCAAATCAACAACCCGAGGGAGTAGAACGGGCAATAGTCTCAAAAGAGCAATATGCCAAGTAAGGATATTGATCCCTACTCTTTATCGAGTCGGCAAAGCTCCGGACACAATGCAAGAATGAAACCAATCTAAAGACCGTCTCAATCCGAAAGAGCTGAGCTCCAAACTCTGCAAGGATGATGTGTTGAGGTAATGTCTGTTTGCATCTAATGCTACGGCAAAGAAGAAGAATCTGGACTCTCTTAGCTGAAGCCCAATCTGACTCAAGTAAAGACAGTCCCCAAATATCTGAGCCATATAGAACAGTCGGACTGATCAAGGTGTCCATGAGGCTCATCTTGGACGAGATGTCCTAGAAGTGATGTCGAAAGCACTCTCTCAAAAAGGGCTAAGGATCCATATCCTTTGTTGATCTGAGGCTGAAGCGTTGATCGCAAATTGAAGCAAGGACCTGAGAATTACATTCCTAAGTATACTTGTTGGTGATCTCAACCTCCTCCCCTCTGAATAGGAAGTGAAGATCTAAAGTTTTCTTCACCCCATTGAAGATCATAACCTTGGTTTTACCCAGGTTGACCGTTAACTATCGAAGATCACAAAACAGAGCTAAGGCATATAGCTGCTTCTGTAATCCTTCTGGGGATGATGAGAGGAGGATCACATCATCAGCAAAGAGTAGAATGGATATCAAAACCTGGTGAAGAAGGCAGCCATTGGTGTCCCAAATATGCTCGTGTAGGAATGCCTCCAACTCATCAATATAGATCCCAAACAGGGTAGTGACAGTGGACAACCCTGTTTAACCCCAATGGTGCTTTTGATGAATTCAGACATCCCATGAGCCGCACAAAGAAGACCAAGGGCAGACTCATATAGGCGCATAATAGTTGTCAATAGGGTCGCAAAGATGCTAATATCTTTGTGTCTCTAGAATAAGGCTTCCCTCATAATAGAGTCAAAAGCTTTCCGAAAATCTACGAAAGAACAGTAGACTTTCGAAGAGCGATGTCATACCTCCTCAATCACAGCGCGTAGGGTGAAGGTGTGGTTAATGGTTTGATGATCCGGTCAAAAACTTGCCTGTCCCCTAGCTCTGAGTTGTCTCTGCTCAAGGTCACTAGAGAGCTTCTTATGTAGAATAGTAGCATACAACTTCGAGAACATGTGGCCCACCATGATCGTTCTGTAGTTATTGGGATTTGAAGAGATCAGCCAAGTAGCTAACCAAAGCATAGAAACCGTGCTTAAAGAACTGTACTTGGTAGCCTTCCTCATCAGCTGCTTTGTTGTTGTTCATCACCCAAATGGCCTCTCTAATACCTCTGTCTGAGAATAGGTAACAAGAAGAAGGTGGGGAGGTAACATGAATTTGGGCTTGCCCGGGAATATCATAAAGGTTGGAAGTGTGAGAGAACATGGATGTAGGGTCGAGGTCAAATGGAAGAGGGAAGCGTCGGGGAAGGATGGTACGCCAAAATTGTTTAGGGGAGTGGGCAAGGAGAGCAGAAAGTTCCCATCTTCTATGAGAGACAAAGAGTCGTTTCTTGCGACGGAGGAGACGACGATAAGAAGCTTTAAGGTCGGAGTAGAAGGGTTGAGAGTGGGTGAAATCATATTGAAGTTCTCGATGTAGAGTCTTGCACTCATCATCATACCATTTGTTCATGGAGCAAGATCCAACTTTTGGGGAGGTGGAAGTGGAACAAGTGGCGTGGGGGAAGGATTTGAGTGTTGCTTCCCAAATGGCAGATGAAAGATAGGTGTATTTAGCGGAAGCAGAATCAAGCAAAGAGAATTAGGTTTCCAATGGGAGCATCTTGCGTAGGGTAGAGGAGAAGATGTCAGGGTCACCTTTTTCAAATTGAAAGGTGGTTTGGGGTGGGCCCCGAGGGGAAGGATGGGGTGGAAGAGGAGGGTCAAACCAATGAGAGAAGGAAAGAAGTGCATGATCGGCAAGGGGGATGGGGGAGACCGAGAGATGGAAAATAAAAGGGAGCAAGTTCTGGCTAGCAAGGACATAATCAACTACACTCGCACCCTCGCCATATGGCCGACATGTGAAAAAGCGAGAGTCTGGGAAACAGGGGAGACCATTTAAAATCAACAACTCCTGGGATTCCCCCAACTGCAATAGATGCTTACCATAAACTATAGTGGGCCCCAAAGCATCATATGACATTTGGTGAAGCCCTACTGAATCTAGATCTATCCCCTAGGTATAAAACACATCCTTTGATCAATCGTGGAGAGGAATCTAGAGATATCTAGTACAAGCATTAAAGTCACCCAGAAGGATGACTTCCCCATCAACAGAGTATTGGTTGATGCCGGTGTACAAGTCTATAAAGGGGTCCCCATTTGAGCCATTATGGATGGAAAATGGTGAAACGGTTGGGGGAAAGTAACAAACTGCAATGTAGATGTCCCTCGGAGGACAGATGCTGATGCTAATGCGAATCCACATGAACCTGGAAAACTCATCTTCGTCTACCAAAGATACCCTGTTCCAGAGTGAGTCACTAGCCAAACAAGCAACTCCACCTGATCCTCTGACCCTTCCCAAGCTCGTCTCTTGCTTGCAAACTGAGATCCAATGGTAACGTGCAATATCTAGGAGAGGTCGAACAGGGCTCGCATCAGTCTCGGTCACAAAGAGGATGTCTGCTGATTCGAGTGTCATACAAGAGTCCCGATGATGACAAGAAGGATCCATTGCCATTCCAACAACGGATAGAAATGCATGTACCTTGTCGTCTCCCCAAGTGGGCCCATCATGTGGAACCTCCAATTCAGGGTTCCCACCCAGGTGGGAAGGAGTCCCGAATGACTACCCAAAGATTCCTGATAATTGCCCATTTCCTTGCCTGTCGTGCTGCCATAACCTATTCTTTGGATTGTTTAAGCTCCACAACCTATGCTCAGGTGAGGTCCTCGTCCAAGAAGATCCTGCTGGGAAGAGAAAACAACTTCCTCTTAGCCCTGAGGGCACGGAGTTGAGCGGATGCAGTCCCGAACCTAAGGAAGAGAGTGGAATCGTAGCCCATCCAGGCTCTGTCCAGAGCTATATCAGGGAGGCTAAGGGTTTCCCGAAGGAACCTAGCCCCCACTTCCATAGTATCCGGAGAGGGGTGGGGTAAGGGGAGACCTCTCACCTTGAGATTCAATTCTCTTGCCCATTTGGTGCGTACTTCAACAAGTTTTGCTTGCACCACCTCTTCAACTGTTGCAAGAGGGGTAGCAATTTTATCCTTCCCCCGAACCACCTACGCCCAAGAATTGGTGTGTGTCTTAGTTTCTTTTTTAAAGGTGGCCTGTTGGGATCAGATTTCTCCCTGCCTGCTTTTAAGGTTGATCATTTTTGCATGCAATGAACCATTTGGAGGATGGAGAATTTCTTGCTCTTTACTTTCATGTAATATCTTTTTAAAGGATAAATTATCCCCTTCCACCTCCGAAACTCTCGCAAAGAGGGTGTGTATTTCGAAGCGGAACTACTTGTTTTCAGTTTCAAGAAATTCCATTTTCTGCATCATTTGTTTTACCTGAGTTTGTCCAGACTGAGAAATCTGACTCAATGGCTATATCCGTCGGGCTGCTGAAATCACTGACTTTGGAGTTTGAATTTTCTGTATCTTTCTTCATACTGTCCGCCATGTCTTTGACCCTTAGAGTGTAGATAGTGGTTTCTACTACCACTTGCTCACGCTAGTCATCAATAGCTGACAATTCAGCAAAGCTAAACATGTCATCTTGTTGCACATATCCAATCCTTAGATTTGAAACCTTCTTTTATCTCTATCTTTTCCTCAGCAATAAAATACATCAAAGAAATTCTTCCAAATAATCCTACGTGTCCAGCTTGAGCGTTTCGAGTTGAAATCGTTCGACTGGGAGAGCAGAGCAAAGTCAAGCCGAGACAGAGATTTTGTCAAACACGTCGTGGGTATACTCAGGAACTGCAGTCAAAAGATGTGGATTTGCGAGCATGAGAAATCGTGGGTGTTTGAAACTGTTCAGCGAGGGAGTCGAACTGCTGCGGTGTCGATATCTGTAGATCCTTTTTACAGACCAAAGCGTTTCAGAGCAAGAACAGAAAAGCGAAGAGCTGAAATCTTTGAGGATTTTGTGAGCAGAGTCGTTGTCATGCGCTACTCTACTGTCGGAGTCCGTGGAATCTGTAGAGTCGCGTTTGTTGTTTATTGCAGTATGCAGAATCGGTGCTGGAGAGTTTGTAAACCCGTCTTTTTTGAAAACGCGACCAAAAGATTAAAAGGCAGGCGCAGCTGCCGTGAACCAGGAGAGACTCTGCTTCATGTCTAGTCTTTTACTAAGCATTGGCTGACTACATGCCCTTTCCAGCCATGTTCCTGTGTCTTTGAAGCTCTGTTGATTATCCTTTTCAGTCAAAGTCTTCTCCTGAAATTGTGCTTCGTGCCGCTATTCTGCATATTTAGCGATACCTATCGCTCAAACTATCAACTATCAACTATAGAGTGAGTGCAAGAAATCAACTATCAAACCTAGATTCCCCTTCATTCCCAAACGAGAACCAATCATACCTGTGCTACAATGCAGAAGTTATAGCACAAAGAATAGAGTAAAACATCAGAGCCCTGATATATATTCATCCATCATACCCGCATTACCAAATAAGATCGATTTGGCTGAGTAGATATGAACTCAGCCAAGTTGGACTGGTTTGTTACCAAATTGGATGACTCGTACACTGCTGTGGTCAGTCTAGTACCAAACTAGTCCTTGATCCATTTAGGAGGCCAGGTTAATAGAGATGATGGTTGATTCTATCAACTCGATCAAGTCCAAGTTAGAGTAAATTGGTTTTTAAAACACCTTTTAGACTTTAACCTTTGGAGACACCACTTGCACATAGCTACTGAAGAGAGACTTGTACTAAATGGAATGCCAAGATACCAAACAATTTCCAAGGAGTTAACAAAATTTCAAACATATGGAAACCAACCTGTTGGGTTATCAAATTCAGTCAACCAAATATTAGACTTGCCATCATTCACCACCATACATGTATGAAGTAGCAGCACAAAACACATCCAAACATTCATTGATAATCTTAACTGATACTTAAATTAACTACTTGAAGCTTCATTCCATGGAGAAAAACATTTGGCCCAGATAAAAACTTGCGCACATAAATTGAGATGTGAAAAAGAAAAATGGAAAGAACCCAAGGAATGTTGAATGTTGAATAAAAAAGGAGAGATGGAGACAAAACAACAACGTCCGTTGGGTTGTGAGGCACACAACCACATTAAGAGGCGAATAAGGTACGCAGTTGGTAGATGCCATTCCAAAAAGGCCATGTAGAGACATGGCAGAGCCGGATAGGAAATTTTTGAAGGTTGAATTTAGATGTCCATCGAAAGCTTATTTGTAACATACTTTGGATCTTGTCACCTCCTTCTCTATTCCCTTCGCATATGATGATGATTTCATTGCATTCGATGAAAGCCTTTCTGTCCGATAAGTGAGTTGGTCTTGTGAGCATTTTAATAAGTGCGCTCTCTCACACACAAAAACACACTTGAGTATCATAACAGGTTTTTTAGCATGATTTTCGTCCAAGATATTCCATCAATGAACATTCGTAGAGATTCCGGACTGTTCCAGAATGGTAATATAGTTTATAATGGCTTAAACTTACATGGAAGTTACCCTTTCGATAGGAGTCTTTTCATTTTATGAGACATAGGGGGGCCTGCATGTTGTCCATTCAAACAACTTTCTTCCTCTAATAACGCTATGTTATTCTTCATCCTAGATTGGTGAATGTCTCGTCTTTGGATTCACGGGAATGTAAAGATTACAAAACACCGAGAGAAGTGGTGGTGTCGAAAGACATCATTGCCTGGATTTCACTGGGCACTAGGACCAATTTACCTAAAGTCTTTCTGCCTTTAAATAGGTTACATTAGATATAAATACCATGGATAAAACCATGTGTTCTCATAAAACAGCCAGTAACTTGACCGAGTCAAGTTTACTTGAACCACCCTAACAATGTCACCTTTAAACTTGACTCAGAGAGATTAACCCGGTTCCAATCATTCATCAACCATCTAAAGACATCATTGCTCCCACTAGGCCCGAAGGACAAATTTACCCGGAGGTTTTCCTCCTTTAAATAGGCTACATTAGAGATAAATACCATGAGCAAAACCATGCGTTCTCATAAACTAAGAACTCGAAAAATTAGTAACTTGACCCAGTCAAATTTGCCCAAACCACCCTGACATTGCAGAAGGCTGAAGACTACTCTTTAATTTTTGCATTGTAATTTTTTTTGTTGCGTTGAATACCATTATCCTCTACTCTCCACCCCCGGCAAGACACATTTGGCATTAGCCTCCCAAAAATCGATACGATTTTCTGTAACAATTAAGCTTGTTTCAATTCTGGTTAAAGTAACGTTCATTTAGTAATTGGGCTTTATGTTCTCTGTTTCGTTCTAATTGAAATATTGCTCTCAGCACGTCATTATTGGTTAGCAATGGTGATTGAATAATGTTATATGGTAATATGTAATATCTAAACTTAGTTGTCTTTTCATTTACATAGTGGATATGTTGTAGTATTGAATTCCAAGGAGTTAGGAAAAGAATGGAAGTTATTTTTGGGGAGTTAGACTAAACTTTGCATAATTCTGTTGATCCCGTTCTATGGGTGGGCAGATCATGGTTCCATCAGGCTGATTCGGTGTGGCCTAGCCTAGTTGTGAAAAAACAATGGTTAACGTGTTTCAGCACTGCTATTGAATGCTTCATCCTAGTGAATAGAAATATATGTACTATACTAGTACGTTATTTTATCTTGTATTGCATGTTAAATTATTGATCTTTTGTTCTGGTATTTCAGACAAACGTGGATGCTTTGATTGATGATAAGCTCGAGAAACACAAAAACTTGCAAGAACAATCAAGCTTTTATTAATTGAGCTTGGAACTCTTAAGTTTGACAGGGTAGAAATGGAGGTATGCAGTTCACTCGTGATCACCATCTTGGGTGCATTAATTAGGTTGGACGAAAGTCCGTGTGTGCACCGCTATCAGAAATCTAGACAGGATCAATTTGTTGAAGCTCTATTTAGTATGTTACATTTTTTATCTAACAATTTACTTCTGGACATATTTCTGTGTATATTTCATTTTGAAACAGGTTGCTGAATTGAGGAAATTGACGAAACAAGACTTGATTTACTTCTTTGATAATCACATAAAACTTGGCTGTCCTGAAAGAAGAAAACTGACCGTGCAAGTATATGGAAGTTCTCACAGTGGAGCATACAAACTGGCCAAATCTATGGACATACCCTCCAACAAAGACGTTTGTAATGGTAAGGCAGTTACATCAGATAATTCAGATAGAGAGCATTTGAAGGATGACGCAGTTAAACTTGCTCCTTCAGATCAATCCGCTGATATGAATAGCAGTGAACTGGATGAATATCAGTCAAAGCGCATCGATGACATACCTAGTTTCAAAAGGTCTCAAACTTTGTTTGGCTCTTTGAGGGGAGTAAATCAAGATTATACATAGCAAAAATTGAACAGTGATGGTGCAATGAAATGATGGTGCAGTCTTAATGTTTTAATACTTCAAACCAAGCAGATACTCTCTGATAGTAGATTGAATTTCTCTGTACCAGACGGTTAAAATTGGTGAATGCCTTTCGAAATCCATTCAAATGTAGTAATGTCATCGTTATATGATAGTTTAACAGCGATTCTTAGATCTTGGGTTTTATCATAGTACCTTAACCAACTTGCTACGGTTACCAATGGTGTTTTATTGGAAAGTTAAATACAATGTTGCATGCATAGTGGAAATCTATATGACAGATCTCAGGAATTGTAAGTCACATTTTTATTTTATTTTCACATGATCTTTGAAATTTTGTTCAGCATTTTCTGTTGTTACTCAAATGGTCAGTTACAAAAAAAGCACAATTGGCCAAGCATTTGATCATCTAAAGAATCCAAATTACAATTTGATAACTTTAGCAAGCTGGTTAAATCCCAGAAACTTTTTGCATCCTTATAGTTTAGCCTTTATTTTGAAAATGCATCCCTTAAAATTTGTGCAAAGAACATTTTATTGGGTTCACCATATTATTTCTTATATAGATCTAGGGGCTATGAATAAACATGGATATGCAGCGTTTGCAAATCTACTTACATTGCAAGAAATTAAAAGACATGACAAATCAAATCTAATGGCATATTCAATTTTTACAAATTACAATTTGGTGAACATCCATGTTATTCTGAAAACATTGAACTGAAAAACATCACAATTTTTTTTTAAAACTAAGTGAAAATTTCATCACCTCATTCACAACATTTTATAACATTAATATAACTTCTAGAAGTTTTATCAAAATTCTTGTATATGAGAAAAAAATTTCGACGTAAATCACATGATAATATATTTGTTGACGCGTTTCGAACCAACAAGTGTGGTTCATCGTCAGGACAAGTTGAAGAATCAGATCATGGCTGCAAATTAAATAGAGAGAGCAGATCTTCCAACGGCTATGTTTGACTGAAAAAAAAAACGGCTATATTAGGTTACTGGATAAACAACTACAATTGACCAAAAAACGGCTAGAATTGACTATTTAAATTGTTTAACTATAATAATATTATTATTATGTTAAAACAAATATTATTTTAATATTTATCAAGAGTTATTTTAAGTAAAACCAATGTGGAAAAAGTCGAAGTCGGGATTAATTCGGCAAGGGTCCGAAAGTTGAAAAACTCGTCAAAGTCGGGAGTTTTTTGAAAAAGTCGGCAAAATTAAAAAAACACAAAATTATTCATTTTTATTTTATTTTTTTTAACATCTAGAGTATCCACAACATCAAATAAATGTATTTCCACATAGACATGTAAATAAAGCTAATATATAATATGTATATGAAGTCTAATGCTACATCACATATCAAAATAGTGAATCAACTCCTGAATTTTGGGTCCTGTCTGAGTCTCAACTCTCAAGAGTCAAAATATCAACAAAAAATATAATAAATGTATATCATGAGTCATCTAAAAGTCATCAAGTAATCAGTCACTGAGATCCTCTTCCCCTTTTAATTTTTGTTTCCGCTAATTGTATTAAGAAATAAGTCATGCATTTATTTAGTAGATTGTAATCTGCTTGGGTAATAAGGTGTCAGGTGGTAGGTCCAATGAAAATTAACAGTGAGTGTCATAGTAGATGTGAAAATTAACGCTTGGTGACTCCAAGCTGCTTATTTTCTGAGAAAACAGTGGATGTCAGATTACTAACCTAGCCTTGGCATCTATTATTCAAAAACTCTTGGAGGTAAAATCCACTTCTGATACATATCCTTTGCCCACATTTACAGGGAGTTCACCACTAAAGAAGATTCCATTTCAAAACGTGCTCTCATTGCAGGAAGGATCTTTGTTGTCACAAGATTTCGCAGGTACTTTGTTCCTGTCTGAAAAATGGGTTCTTTTTTGAGGCACTGGTTTTGTTTTTTTTGGACAGGTTGTTGCTATTTGATCTTCATGACCTCCTCTTTGTTGTTTCTTCTAGAAGCATTCAACAACTGTAACAATGTTTTTGATGGTGTTGGGTTCTTTCTACGGAAGACTGTTGTATGCCTGTCCTTTTGGTACTTTTGTAATCTTTTGAAGGGGCAGTGGCTGTTAGAGTCTGGATCACTAAAAGCCTCGAGGCTTAGCCAATGTATACTTTGCTTTCTAACTAGAAATATGAAGTATAAAGATTTGTTTTTCCTTGGAAAAAAAAACATATCTTAACCTCAAAACTAACAGATTACAAATGAGATTGCTATGCTTGCAAGAAGTATGTCAAACAATACAATGCAATAACTTGAAAATGCATGGATGGAAGCTTCAATTTACACTTTTTTCACCTTTGTGGCCTCTTTATCCGCGGCCTGGGAAGGGAGGTAGACTTTTTGGGTCAACTCCCGATTAAATCGGGAGTATAAGGAAAAAATCGAGATTTTTTCCTTTGTGAAAAAGTCGCCAAAAAGTCGGGGGATTAAATCGTTTAGTTCAAAAAATCGCGTTTTTAGGATTAAATCGGGATTTTTTCCAGACTTTTTCCACACTGAGTAAAACGGATATTAGATTAACACCATTTCATTTAGGGAATATATATAATAACTATTAGTAATTATATATATTCCCTCGACCTTTAGACCCCTCAACACCATTCGTAAATCCCTCCGGTCAGTAAAGGATCCTATCGACCCTAAGGACATGAAGGGTGTCTATATTATTCCTTGTTCCTGTGGGATCCCCTATATTGGTGAAACAGGGCGCTCTATTAATCAGAGGATTAATGAGCACGTTGCTCGGATTCTTAAGAAGCATAATGTTCCCTCGACCTTTAGACCCCTCAACACCATTCGTAAATCCCTCCGGTCAGTAAAGGATCCTATCGACCCTAAGGACATGAAGGGTGTCTATATTATTCCTTGTTCCTGTGGGACCCCCTATATTGGTGAGACAAGACGCTCTATTAATCAGAGGATTAATGAGCACATTGTTGACCTAAAGCACGGGAGAACAAAGTCTTCCGCACTAGCGGAGCATGCGGAGAAGACCAAGCATCATGTGTGTATTGAAGAGGCCAAGGTTATAGTAAGGGTGACGCAATTGATCACCGAAAATTTAAGGAGGCAATTGAGATTGAAAGGAGACCAAGCAATCTCAATGGAGATGACGGCTGGAAGATTAGTAGTTGTTGGATCCCGGCCCTCTCTTCCTAGTCGTTACTTTCCCTTCCTCCCCTTCCTCTATTAATATCTTCTTCTTGATTGTTTAGCCATATTTCCTTACTCCTCTTTGTAATTCTCCCTTGGTTTAAGAGACTGTCTAATATTTAAATCGCAAGTTGAGGTTCCCATCAGACAACCTTACTAATAAATTTATTTTAATTAGTTACACAAACCTTTAATAATAATACTATTATTTTAATCCTTACTAGTAATATCATCCCTAGATCTATTAATACATATTCCCCTTGGATAAACTAACCATTAATGATAAGAATAATACTTTTTTAAAACAACAATAATATAATAATAACTAATATTTATATCCATACTATTACTAATTATACACGTTAATTATTAGTATAATATTCCCCCTTTGCATGTCTAATTTGAGCAATCTAGCTTAAACATTATAACAATAATTAATATTAATTTGATTATTATTAAATTCCTTGCTAATATCCCTGGGTCTATTAACACTTATTCCAATTAGATAGACTTTACTGTTAAATTTATATCAATCAGTTATACAAGCCATTAATAAGAAGATTAATACTATTATTTTATCATTATGAGTTTAGTTTAATATTAAAACCTTTCAATTACTAATAGTTATTATATATATTCCCTAAATGAAATGGTGTTAACCCAATATCCGTTTTACTTAAAATAACTCTTAATAAATATTAAAATAATATTTGTTTTAACATAATAATAATAATATTATAGTTAAACAATTTAAATAGTCAATTATAGCCGTTTCTTGGTCAAATATAGCCGTTTATCCAGTCTAACCTAATATAGCCGTTTTTCAGTCAAACATAGCCGTTGGATGATCTGCTCTCCCTATTTAATTTGCAGTCATGATCTGATTCTTCAACTTGTCCTGACGATGAACCACACTTCTTGGTTCGAAACGTATCAACAAATATATTATCATGTGATTTACGTCGAATTTTTTTTCTCATAAACTTGATATGGATCACAGAAGCTTGAATTCAACAATTATTGTATAATTAATGTATGTTTGAATCAATTACAAAACATTTTTCTTATATAATACTAATATGATAAAAAAGCATATGTAAAAGATGAGTTAATGCATATAAATTTGGAACATAAAGCATAAAGGCACCCCATACTTGTAGAAAGATGAAAGTTTGTTGGATATTATCCATGTTTACAAATGGTGTACAATAAATGCCTAAACTTCCCACACCACTTTCTTGCAAGATATCTCATCTATTATAAAACTATATATATAAATGAATCTATCATTCTTATTTTCTTCCATGGTAATGTATTACACACACACTCTCTCACCCAATGTATATGTTTGGGGGATTGTGTTCTCATGTATTGTCATTTTGAAACATGTGAAAATTCCAAAAACTGAAATCTTATTGTAGCAATTGGAATTTATTTTTCTAATTGTTAATTATTTTAACAATTTATCTCCTACGGCAAATATCAAATAAATCACATTACAACCTTCACAAACAAAATACTTCAGAAATAATAGCACTGAGAAAATACTAGCACACACACAATAAAAATGATACCGTTATTTTTGGACAATTGTCCCCGTAAAAAACCTCAACTTGGGAAAACCGGTGCAGCAAATGAGGGTTTCATTATTATGCAACAGTAAAATCTGAGTACAATCTATGGATGCCCAACTGGAAATCCAATCAACAAGTATCTAACTGAAATAATTAGAGAGAAAATTATCTCACCCCACAAGCAACCCTGACACTGGCTTCTTTAGAAAAATTGGTCATCCAAACGCTACTGTAGGCCCACTGCGCAGTCCCTACACTGTCTCTCACGCGTTTGGCTCGAATCTACCTTTAAGCAAATCGTCTAGCCTGTCTCTGCTACTAGAAGTGACTCTCTGGCCCTCTGGAAGACTTTCCCGGCCTTTGGAAGTTGAATCGACTTCCTCCCTAGCTAAATCAAACTACTCTGCTTCAGCTATTGCGTAGTCCCTGCACTGCTTCTGCATGGATCACTTTTGTCACTTGTTGTTGCCTCTTCGAATCTGGAAAACTTCCTTTGGATCACTATCTCTACCCTTCACCGTCTCTGCTTCGATCTCTATCTATCCAACAACTGATGTTGCTCTCTAGAAATCGATATGTCAAGGAAATCGAACTTTCGGTATATCTTTTCTAAGTGCCCGTCGACTTCCTCTTATAATCCACTGTTGGAGCACCAACAACCAAGATTAAATCTTAATCAATGGATAGGATCATCTTGGAGTCGATCCATGTGAGTTTCTAGATGATTCACACCTTGACTTAATTAATTTTGTTTAATTAACCATATTCCCTAAGTTTAGATTTAGGAAATATTTAAAAATTGGTTAACAATCTAATTAAGCCATCTTTAGGTGAAATTTCCAGAAACGATTTCTGGGTTTTGGAGATCTTGTTGATTTGTGATAGCATCGAATGTGCTCTAGCCACGAAATTTGGTGGAGAGGTTGGGGCACATGAAATCTCCAATATTCAAAAAGGGTTTGGGCAGATTCTAAACAGTTCAGGAGATATTAAAATAATTAATATTTTTAATGGAGTCCCTAATTCTAAACTTAGAGAAATTAAAATATTAATGTGGATTAATATAAAATTGTGTTAGAATGGTCCAAAAGACATGGATCAAGCCAGATCTAATCTTAGCCGTTTATTAGGGACTTAATCTCGGTCGTTGATATGTCAACGAGAAAAGTATAAGAGGGGGCTTGAGGGTCACTTGGAGAGCACACCAGAGTGATCAGTGATTCTATTCTCTAGAGCAGGCTTTGCGAAGAGAGATAGAATCAGTGATCAGAGTTGCAGTTGAGGGGTATTGAGTACAGAGAGACAGAGAGGTAGAGATAGTGCCAGGAGAGCAGCGCAAGAGCCAGAGAGAGTGACGGAGTAGTAGCGAGGGCTCACGCAGGGCCATGCAGAGGCAACCGGGAGTTGCGCAGTGCTTCAGAGAGGCCAACGTTGCTGACGCAAAGGGATAGAAGGCTGATGCAGGGCCTCTTGAGGCTGATGCGGGCCCATTTAGGGTGACGCAGGGCCAGTGCTGGGCAGAGAGAGGTTGCTGCAGTCCAAAAAGGCAAACGTTGGGGTTTCTGGGGCAGATTGGAGCTAAGGAGCTGCCGAAGGGTTTATCCGGGGTTTAGCCGGGACATTTGTCTCAGATTGAGAGGTACTACTGCCAAGGAAATTCTCTGTTGGGTAAGCCGGATTTGGCACCCAGATTGTACTCTGAAATTGCTTAATAAGAAAACCCTCAGATAGTTGCACCGGTTTTCCCGCATTAGGTTTTTTCGGGGACATTGGTCCAAAAATAACAGTGTCATTTGGTGTGATTGTTTCTGTTTTCGTCAGTTGTTGATCTATAATATGTTGAGCATGCACTATTGTTTATTTAAGTATTTACATTGTAAATAACTTGTTAAGTAACGGAACAAGTAGGTAGGAATAAATCAGTAAAATGCATGGTGGGTTTCTAACGTGTCAGACTTAGAAATTCCAACATGGTATCAGAGCGTGGTTGCAGATCACAGGAGAACTGGGGACATCAGTCGAGTGGAGCAATAGAAGTAGAAAACAATTGCCCCTAGTTTCAGAAGTTGCTTCTAGCAGAGCAGCAACAAGGGAAGGGTGACGTAGTGTCTATGTCATCAAGGGTGAGCCAGGAAGAGGCAGCATAGAGGCTAAGGGAGGCAAAGGGAGCTTCACGTAAAGCCACGCAGATGATAGGAGGGCTAACGCAGTTGGATGAGGAGGTCGGATTGCTGGTGCTAGGATTGCGTAGAGCCTAGGAGCTCTCACCTTTAGGTTGCTGGGGTTTAGAAGGCTGTGGGAACATTGCAGAGTGCAGCTAGTGAGGTACTGTAGTCAAAACAATACCTAACAGGGCAAGGCCAAGAGGAGGGAGTTGCTACCAAGGGTTTCTAGCCAAGAAATATGGATCAGTGATGCGGTTGCTCAGACGATCAGAGTAGGGGGCATCTTCACATCTGCAAAAGGATTTCCAGGAGGGAAATCGAGACTCAGAGGGAGTCAGATCGAGAACTTCCAGGAGGGAAGTAGAAGAGCATCATGGCACTACACAGAGTAAGAGACCAGGACAAACTGGATGGAGCGTCAAACTTCGCAGTCTGGAAGGCCAAAATCTTATCCATATTTGACAAAAATCATGTCAAGCACTTCACCTTGAAGACGATATCTATCCCTATCGACCCAACTAAGAACGAAAAGTACGAGAAGGTAGTGGCGAGGGCCAAGAGCATCATCCTTCACGGGGTCAAGGACCATGTAGACACACATTGCCGAGAAGGAAACGACATATGAGATGTGGGAGGCCCTAAAGAAATTGTACCAGCATGCTTCTGTGCAGAGAAGGATGTTACTAGAGAATTAACTGAGGTCATATCAGATGAAGAAGGGAGAATCGATTGACACCTTCCTCGGAGGACTGAATGAGATCTGAGATCAGTTGACTGTTATAGAAGCCACGCCGGATCAGGAATTGATGGTGAGGACAGCCCTGAATGCAGTCTCAGAAGACTGGGAGGTATTTGTCCAGAGTATACTTGGCAAAGGGACACTTCCACCTTGGGATGAGATGTGGGCAGCTCTTCGCCAAGAAGAGATCAGACGACAATCAAAGGCAGGAAGCAGTAGTAAGGGGATCAAAGTCAAGCAGGAGGAGGAGGATGTTTCCCTAGCATCTGAGGGAAAGCAAGAAAAGCGGAAGAAGAAGGATCTCTCCAAGATCAAGTGCTTCCACTGTGGGGAGCTGGGTCATTATGCGACCCAGTGTCCAAGGAAGAAGAGTAAGGGAGAGTCTTCCGAGACTAAGGCAGCGCCAGCAAGGGCAGAGAAGGAAGTGTTGACAGACGATGACTGTGCCATGAGTGCACATGCACCACTTGAGCGGAAGAAGGATCTCTCCAAGATCAAGTGCTTCCACTGTGGGGAGTTGGGTCATTATGCGACCCAGTGTCCAAGGAAGAAGAGTAAGGGAGAGACTTCCGAGACTAAGGCAGTGCCAGCAAGGGTAGAGAAGGAAGTGTTGACAGACGATGATTGTGCCATGAGTGCACACGCACCACTTGAGCGGAAGTGGGGAGACATCAAGCTGTAGTCAGGTGGACTACAGGCGATGAGGGGCAGGATCCTCGAGGTACCCAACCTCTTGGATTAGACCTTGCTACAGGAGCCCCGAAGAGGAGTAGCAGGACTGGCTGATGTGGGTAGAGATGGATGCGAATGGAGCAGCAGAGAGAGCTATAGTGTAGTAGTCCCAGGACAACGCGAGGCTAGCAGGTTGCAGTAGTGCGAGAGGCACAAGAGTGTTGCACCAGTGCAGGATGGCACATAGAGGTGTGCAATGGTGTGAGATGCAGGGAGTTGTTGCAGCAACACAGAGGTCAGAGAGGGAGAACTTGTCAGCAGCAGAGGGAGCTTCAGCATCAGGAGGCTCTCTAGCCCAACAAAGAGGTCAAATTTGGGAGATCAGTTACTTACTTCTCAATCACTGAGTTGCAGTGCAACAGTGGGCAGCACAATGCAGCATGATGAGAGGAGTTGCAGTGCGAATGCAGTGTTGGGAGAAAGGACCAGCAATAACACAGATGCAGAGGGACCTGTCATACAGATGCAGCAATGGCAGTGGCAAAACCATGGGCAACAGTACAGGATACAGTAGTGCAGAGGATGGTAGGCAACAGACCTAGCATCATAACAGGGACCGATGCCAGATGATTAGAGTAATACTTAGTGAGGAGTATTGCTAGAGCACAGTCCTCGCTAAGAGGGAGTGTTGATTGTTTCTATTTCCGTCAGTTGTTGATATGTAATATTGAGCATGCACTAGTGTTTATTTTCAGTATTTACATTGTAAATAACTTGTTAAGTAACAAAACAAGTAGGTAGGAATAAATTAGTAAAGTGCATGGAGGGTTTCTAACGTGTCAGACTTAGAAATTCCAGCATGGTGTCAAAGCGTGGTTGCAGATCATAGGAGAACTGAGGACATCAGCCGAGCGGAGCAATAGCAGCAGAAAATAGCTATCTCGAGTGACACAAGTTGTTTCTATCAGACCAATAACAAGGGAATGGTGACGCAGTGCCTGTTTCATCAAGGGTGAGCCAGGAAGAGGTAGCGCAGAGGCTAAGGGAGGCAAAGGGAGCCTCACATAGAGCCACACAGAAGCTAGGAGGGCTGACACAGTTGGCTGAGGAGGCCGGGTTGCTAGTGCTGGGATTGCGCAGAGCCTAGGAGCTCTTACCTTTAGGTTGCTAGGGTTTAGAAGGCTGTGGGAAAATTGCAAAGTGGAGCTAGTGAGGTACTGTAGTCAGAACAATACCTGATAGGCCAAGGCCAAGAGGAGGGAGTTGCTACCGAGGGTTTCTATCCGAGAAATCCGGATCAGTGGTGTGGTTGCACAGACGATCAGAGTAGGGGGCATCTTGACATCTGTAGAAAGATTTCCACGAGGGAAATCAAGACTCAGAGGGAGTCAGATCGAGAACTTCCAGGAGCGAAATAGAAGAGCATCATGGCACTACATCGAGTAAGAGACCAGGACAGACTGGACGAAGCATCAAACTTCGCAGTCTGAAAGGCCAGAATCTTATCCGTACTTGACAGAAATCGTGTCAAGCACTTCGCCTTGAATACAATAGCTATCCCAGTTGACCCAACTGAGAACAAAAAGTACGATAAGGCAATGGCGAGGGCCAAGAGCATCATCCTTGACTGGTTCAAGGACCATGTAGACACACATTGTCGAGAAGGAAATGGCATATGAGATGTGGGAGGCCCTAAAGAAATTGTACCAGCATACTTCTGTGCAGAGAATGATGTTATTAGAGAATCAGCTGAGGTCATATCAAATGAAGAAGGGAGAATCAATTGACACCTTCCTCAGAAGACTGAATGAGATCTGAGATTAGTTGACTGTTATAGAAGCCACGCCGGATCAGGAATTGATGGTGAGGACAACCCTGAATGCAGTCTCAGAAGACTGGGAGGTATTTGTCTAGAGTATACTGGGCAAATAGACACTTCCACCTTGGGATGAGATGTGGGTAGCTCTTCACCAAGAAGAGATCAGACAACAGTCAAAGGCAGGAAGTAGCAGTAAGGGGATCAGAGTCAAGCAGGAGGAGGAGGATGTTTCCCTAGCATCTGAGGGAAAGCAAGAAAAGCGGAAGAAGAAGGATCTCTCCAAGATCAAGTGCTTCCACTGTGGGGAGTTGGGTCATTATGCGACCCAGTGGCCAAGGAAGAAGAGTAAGGGAGAGTCTTCCGAGACTAAAGCAGCGCTAGCAAGGGCAGAGAAGGAAGTGTTGACTGACAATGACTGTGCCATGAGTGCACATGCACCACTTGAGCAGATGTGGGGAGACATCGAGCTGTAGTCAGGTGGACTACAGGCGATGAGGGGCAGGATCCTCGAGGTACCCAACCTCTTGAATTAGACCTTGCTACGGGATCCCCGAAGAGGAGTAGCAGGAGTGGCTGATGTGGGTAGAGATGGATGCGGATGGAGCAACAGAGAGAGCTACAGTGCAGTAGTATCGGGACAGCGTGAGGCTAGCAGGCTGCAACAGTGCGAGAGGCACAGGAGTGTTGCACCAGTGCAGGATGGCACATAGAGGTGTGCAATGGTGCAAGATGCAGGGAGTTATTGTAGCAGCGCAGAGGTCAGAAAGGGAGAACTTGTCAGCGGCAGAGGGAGGTTTAGCATCAGGAGGGTCTCTAGCCCAACAGAGAGGCTAGAGTTGGGAGATCAGTTACTTACTTCTCAGTAACTGAGTTGCAGTGCAGCAGTGGGTAGCATGATGCAGCATGATGAGAGGAGTTGCAGTGCGGATGCAGTGTTGGGAGAACGGACCAATAGCAGCATAGATGCAGAGGGACCTGTCATACATATGCAGCAGTGGCAGTGGCAGAACCCTGGGCAGCAGTACAAGATATAGCAATGCAGAGGATGGTGGGCAGCAAGCCTAGCATCGGCACAGGGACCGATGCTAGATGATCAGAGTAATACTCAGTGAGGAGTATTGCTAGAGCACAGTCCTCGCTAAGAGGGAGTGTTGATTGTTTCTGTTTCCGTCAGTTGTTGATCTGTAATATGTTAAGCATGCACTAGTGTTTATTTTCAGTATTTACATTGTAAATAACTTGTTAAGTAACGGAACAAGTAGGTATGAATAAATCAATAAAGTGCATGGAGGGTTTCTAACATGTCAGACTTAGAAATTACAACATGGTATCAGAGCGTGGTTGCAAATCACAAGAGAACTGAGGACATCAACTGAGCGGAGCAATAGCAACAGAAAACAACTGTCCCGAGTGACAGAAGTTGTTTCTAGCAGAGCAGCAACAAGGGAAGGGTGACGCAGTGCTTGCATCATCAAGGGTGAGCCGGGAAGAGGCAACACAAAGGCAAAGGGAGCCAAAGGGAGCCTCACGTGGAGCCACGCAGAAGCTAGGAGGGCTGACACAATTGGCTGAGGAGGTCGGGTTGCTGGTGCTGGGATTGCGCAGAGCCTAGGAGCTCTCACCTTTAGGTTGTTGGGGTTTAGAAGGTTGTGGGAACGTTGCAGAGTAGAGCTGGTGAGGTATTGTAGTCCAAACAACACCTGACAAGGCAAGGCCAAGAGGAGGGAGTTGCTACTGAGGGTTTCTAGCCAAGAAATCTGAATCAGTGGTGCGATTGCACAGACGATCGGAGTAGGGGGCATCTTGACATCTACAGAAGGATTTCCAGGAGGGAAATCGAGACTCAGAGGGAGTCAGATTGAGAACTTCAAGGAGGGAAGTAGAAGAGAATCATGGCACTACACAGAGTAAGAGACCAGGAAAGACTGGACGGAGCGTCAAACCTCGCAGTCTGGACGGCCAGAATCTTATCTGTACTTGACAGAAATCGTGCCAAGCACTTCGCCTTGAAGACGATAGCTATCCTAGTCGACCCAGCTAAGAACGAAAAGTACGAGAAGGAAATGGCGAGGGCCAAGAGCATTATCCTTGACAGGGTCAAGGACCATGTAGACACACATTGCCGAGAAGGAAACGACATATGAGATGTGGGAAGCCCTAAAGAAATTGTACCAGCATACTTCTA
The DNA here is from genome assembly GCA_031772625.1 of Pinus tabuliformis. NCBI lineage: Eukaryota > Viridiplantae > Streptophyta > Pinopsida > Pinales > Pinaceae > Pinus > Pinus tabuliformis. Next base: position 1,451,744,646 of record CM062819.1, on the reverse strand, counting down.
TGCAGAGAAGGATGTTACTAGAGAATCAACTGAGGTCATATCAGATGAAGAAGGGAGAATCAATTGACACCTTCCTTGGAGGACTGAATGAGATCCGAGATCAGTTGATTGTTATAGAAGCCACGCCGGATCAGGAATTGAACATGAGGACAGCCCTGAATGCAGTCTCAGAAGACTGGGAGGTATTTGTCCAGAGTATACTAGGCAGAGGGACACTTCCACCTTGGGATGAGATGTGGGTGGCTCTTCGCCAAGAAGAGATCAGACGACAGTCAAAGGCAGGAAGCAACAGTAAGGGGATCAGAATCAAGCAGGAGGAGGAGGATGTTTCCCTAGCATCTGAGCAAAAGCAAGAAAAGTGGAAGAAGAAGGATCTCTCCAAGATCAAGTGCTTCCACTGTGGGGAGCTAGGTCATTATGCGACCCAGTGTCCAAGGAAGAAGAGTAAGGGAGAGTCTTCCGAGACTAAGAAAGCGCTAGCAAGGGCAGAGAAGGAAGTGTTGACTGACGATGACTGTGCCATGAGTGCACATGCACCACTTGAGCGGAAGTGGGGAGACATCAAGCTGTAGCCAGGCAGACTACAAGCGACGAGGGGCAGGATCCTTGAGGTATCCAACCTCTTGGATTAGACCTTGCTACGGGAACCCTGAAGAGGAGTAGCAGGACTGGTTGATGTGGGTAGAGATGGATGCAGATGGAGCAGCAGAGAGAGCTACAGTGCAGTAGTCCAAGGACAACGCGAGGCTAGCAGGCTGCAACAGTGCGAGAGGCACAGGAGTGTTGCACCAGTGCAGGATGGCACATAGAGGTGTGCAACGGTGTGAGATGTAGGGAGTTGTTGCAGCAGCGCAGAGGTCAGAGAGGGAGAACTTGTCAGTGGCAGAGGGAGCTTCAGCATCAGGAGGGTCTCTAGCCCAACAGAGAGGTCAGAGTTGGGAGATCAGTTACTTACTTCTCAGTAATTGAGTTACAGTGCGGCAGTGGGCAACACGATGTAGCATGATGAGAGGAGTTGCAATGCGGATGCAGTGTTGGGAGAAAGGACCAGCAGTAACACATTTTCAGGGGGGCCTGTCGTACAGATGCAACAGTGGCAGTGACAGAACCATTGGCAACAGTACAAGACACAATAGTGCAGAGGATGGTGGGAAGCAAGCCTAGCATCAGCACAGGGACTGATGCCAGATGATTAGAGTAATACTTAGTGAGGAGTATTGCTAGAGCACAGTCCTCGCTAAGAGGGAGTGTTGATTTGTGTAGCAGTAGATGTGATCTAGCCACAAAATTTGGTGGAGAGGTTGGGGCACATGAGATCTCCAATACCCAGAAAGAGTTTGGGCAGATTCTAAACAGTTCAGGAGATATTAAAATAATTAATATTTTTAATGGAGTCCCTAAGTCTAAACTTAGGGAAATTGAAATATTAATGTGGCTTAATATAACTCTGTGTTAGAATGGTCCAAAAGACATGGATCAAGCTAGATCTAATCTTAGCCGTTTATTAGGGACTTAATATTGGCCATTGATATGTCAACGAGAAAAGTATAAGAGGGGGCTTGAGGGTCACTTGGAGAGCACATCAGAGTGATCAGCCATTCTATTCTCTAGAGCGGGGTTTTCTAAGAGAGATAGAATCAGTGATCAAAGTTGCCACTGAGGGGCATTGAGTACAGAGAGACAAAGAGGTAGAGATAGTGCCGAGAGAGCAGTGCAGGAGCCAGAGAGAGTGACACAGTAGCAGCAAGGGCTCACGCAAGGCCACGTAGAGGCAGCCGTGAGTTGCGCAGTGCTTCAAAGAGGTCAACGTTGCTAACATGGAGGGCCAAAAGGCTGATGCAGGCCCATTCAGGGTGACGCAAGGCCAGTGCTCGGCAGAGAAAGGCTGATGCAGTCCAAAAAGGCAGATGCTGGGGTTTCTGGGGCAGATTGGAGCTGAGGAGTTGCTAGAGGGTTTATCCGGGGTTTCAGCCTGGACATTTGTCTCAGGCTGAGAGGTACTACTGCCAAGGAAATTCTCTATTGGGTAAGCCGGATTTGGCAACCAGATTGTACTCTGAAACTGCTTAATAAGAAAACCCTCAGATAGCTGCACCAGTTTTCCCACATTGGGTTTTTTTGGGGACATTGGTCCAAAAATAATAGTGTCATTTGGTGTGATTGTTTATGTTTCCGTCAGTTGTTGATCTGTAATATGTCGAGCATGCACTAGTGTTTATTTTCAGTATTTACATTGTAAATAACTTGTCAAGTAACAGAACAAGTAGGTAGGAATAAATCAGTAAAGTGCATGGAGGGTTTCTAACGTGTTAGACTTAGAAATTCCAACAGATCTCATGTATTCTAGCCTCTCCACCAAATTATGTGGCTAGAACACATCCGATGCTACAGCAACTAACACTCTCTCTAAGCGAAGACTATGTTCTCTCTTTAGTGTTGAACATTGTGCCACAACACCATGTCTATGTATCACTTGTTGTCACGTTGTTGATGTCTAGTTGCTGCTACCCACCAACTACTGCCCAACTTTGATGTTGCATATGTGCTACTACTGACACTTGTATATTGTTGCCAACTCTGCATCTGCACTGCAACTCCTTCTCATCTGATGTTGTTGCAACTGCAACTGATAAGCATCCAAAATAATGAATCATTTGTGTTTAGTATGATGCATTTGTCTCCTAAGTCTTTGACTGCTACTTGCCTTTGCACTGTCACTGAAGAATTTGCAGTGTTGCTAACTCTACACTGAGCCAACTACTCTACTGTCAACACTGCACTGCGCTCCTCAACATCTAACTACTACTAGTCTGCAACTGTCACTCTGGTACTGACTGCATCAACTGCCACTGATCCATCTTGTACGTAATATTGTGGGTCCCCCGTAGCCAAGTAATGATCCATGAAGTTGACTCCTCAAGGACCCTGCCCAATATCGCACACTGGAGTCTCATACTCCTGGATCTAGTGCCCAATTACCTCTTTTTGAGCCTAGTCCCTTGTTGGGACCCTTCCTTTCTTTGCAACTCGCACTAGACAACTCGCAATTCCTCCAGCAACTGGAAGTCGATATGTTGCCCAGATCTGCATTCTGGCTAACTCGCATGGCCTCCTGAATTCCTCTTATAATCCACTGTTAGAACACCAACGACCAAGATTAAATCTTAATCAATGGCTAGGATCGTCTTGGAATCGATCCGTGTGATTTTCTAGATGATTCGCACCTTGACTTAATTAATTCTGATTAATTAACCATATTCCCTAAGTTTAGACTTAGGAAATATTTAAAAATTGACTAATAATCTAATTAAGCCATCTCTAGCTGGAATTTCCATAAACAATTTATGGGTTCTGAAGATATGATAAATTCTAGCCTCTCCACCAAATTTTGTGGCTAGAACACATATGATGCTACATAAACTAACAAAACATGCACCCATTTTCATATTCTATGTAGCTTAGGGTGTGCATAAAGATGTCTAATACAACCAACCAAACTTTATTACACTTTATTATATGGCATCTAATTTAAGTACAATACAATGTATTTGATGCAAGAGCATCCTAACATAGAATTTGAATTTCCTGCATGAGCAATTTCTTTTCTTTTTTGTAATCCATGTGTGTCGTGATATTAGCTAGAAGAATATCTCTTGTTAGGTGGTTATGTTGAGTTGTCCTCATGGGACATATGTAAATATTAAGATTAATACAGTGGTGTTTACCTTCTAGAATAGGAATAGTTGTAAGAGATATGTGTGTTGAGATTTGTAGCTTGGGAGGTACTCCAAACCTTAATATAGTGGGTTTTGTAGGAATGGGCACACAAGTATGGCTTGTGGGCTTAGAACCCAAGCATATGGGATTTGCACCCAAGCTGTGGGTGTGAAACCATGATGAGATTTGATTATGTGAGTGATGGAGATGATAGAGGACCCCAAGAGGAACCATAGGCAACAAAATACCTCGAAATTCGAGTTGTAGAACTTGAGATATTAATTTTTGAATTTATTGTGTGGGCTTGCACAAGAAGAGATCAAGTCGGCCTAGTGCTAAGAGGCCTAATGACAGTTGGACAAGACCTAAAGGCTATATGTTAGAGCCCTTGAGGAAGAATATAAATAGGTGATATGTGAGAGGTCAATTCTCACATCCTTGAGCAACACAAGAGAGCAAGTCGACTACATTTGGATCTTTGATTGGGTCATAGGTTAGGAGCAACCAAGCGAAGGAGGAGAAGCCTATATTTGGAGCTTTTCTATGATTGTTTGGGTGCCAAGTCAACCTTGCAGCAGGGCCGCATAGGAAAGGAATATTTTTGGGTTGTTTAGTGGAGTTTGTGTAGCATGTTTCTCCTTGTTATGCAGGCCGCATCTCCGTGGTAGATTGTAGGAGGACCCAAGATCTATGTGTGGTTCTTTGAAGGGGCCAAAAGGCTTAAAAAGGAGTATAGATCTGTCCTAGAGGTAGCGACTTGGAGAAAAGTGCTAAGGAAGGAGGCTTGCAGTTTTTGGGAGGCTTTAGGAGCTTATTGGAAGGGCTTAACAAGTGTTGTTAAATGCCCCAACCAAACAGCCAAAGTGACAACAGTGTCACTAGCTTAGAGGTATGTGTTGATGTGCTTTTTTGCTAGATGGATGTAGGTATAGAATAGACAATCTAGTGATCATCAAAGGAGTAGGTTACATCAACAGTTGTACATGTATGTCAAGAGGAGGAGCAGGAAGTTGCAGGATAGTTTGGTCACCCTCTTGAGTTGGTGTGATTTGCAAGAGGATGATGTCCTAGAAGAGGACAGTTTGTGGGAGATTGTTAGCATCCAAGACGAAGGGTAACCATAGTGATTAGATGCCCTCACCAGTGAGAAGATTCTACAACATTGTTTTGCACACTCATGGTCTATTGGAGGACATCGTGCGAGTGGAGCAAGTGTGGGCCTAGATGAGGTAGAGTTGGAGTAGCCTAAAGAAAAACTTGGAAGGATTGTAGAGGCTTGCTTCAAGCCCAAAGAAACAAGTCTCTTGAAGGACTAAGGGATTGTTAGATGTGGCAGAAGAAGGAGCTCATAGATCTGATCAGCCAAGGGTAATCTGAGTAGCCCTAGAATTTCCTTGTGGAGAAGGACATCTACGATAGAAGTTGGGCATTCCTCCTAGCCTGTGTTCATTATTGGAAAAGGGCTTCTAGTAGTGATAGGTGGTAGCCCTTTGTGCCCTATGTTAGTCTTCGTTGGAGTAGCATAGGAAGACTATAGTGGGTCGAAGTCCCTAAGTAGCTGAGGAGCAGTAATGGGCAGTTAAGAGTTGTTCATAAATAGAGTTGTGAACAACTTGACAGGAGTCTTGATGTGTTGATGTGTTGAAGGACTAATAGTCGACGAGAGAGAAGATTGGAGCTGTGATTCAGTGGCCATATGGACTTGGTGCATTGATAGAGGCATGTGCTACATATTGGGATTCGAAGGACCAGACATATGTGTATAAGGTACAACCGAGAGGAGTCAAGAGAGTGCACTACAATGAGATGGTTAGAGAATCTTGTTCAGGGTAGATTGGTGGTCATCATGAAAAACACCAAGCCCTAGTTGTTGTTGTCTTGTATCAGTGGCTGTCTGAGGACCATTATCCCTCATATGGGAGCCCCAAACTATTGTATTATTCAGTTGGGTTAATATAACAAAGTTGGGTTGTAAAATTTGTAAAAGTTGCCTAAATTGTGCGCATGTTGATTTACTGTCATATTTTATTCTACTATTCCAAAGTGGACTTTTTGTGATACTTGGTTTGGTAACGTCAGTGGTTTAAGATCTATCCTAGACACTAATATCATGGAAAAACAACATGGTATCAAAGCTACTTTGAAGGGCTAGTGAATTGGAATGTGCACAAGGAAGTATCTCAGAGGAGATCGTCTAGGTCATGGAGCAGAGGGTTCAGCTGAAGACATGGAGATGTGGTCTTTATTGGCATAGCAGCGAGATTGGTTGGGAGTTCTAGTGGATTGGTGATTATGGACTTCCTATGATTTGTTGTGGATTGTTGGGTTAGCTCGAGGATTGCTTTGGCATGGATAATATTGGTATGATCGAGATTTCTTCATATGATGGACTAGACATTGGCAGGCTAGCTTCTCCATTGGATCGTGATGTTGCATATCCGAGATTGGAGGGATTTGAACAAGTTGTGTTTTATCAAAGAGGATGAGTTCTTATAGGACTAGGTTGTGGCGATTATGTCACGTGTTCAAGTGCAGCTCGGACTGACCTTGTAGGACGCGAGATCAGTGACAGGTTGAGCCAATGGATATCATGTAGACTCAGAGGGAGTCAAACTTCAGAGGGAGCAACCATATGGTAGTATTGGAAACTTCAGGTTCAGATGTGATGAGACAAAGGCACTACCAAGATTGTAGGGTACATTCTACAGAGTATGTTGCAGTGATGGATGCTAGATAGGATAGTGTTGCTAGTGATGATGTTGATGGAGACTTCCTAGTGTTGGAAGTACTTCCCTCGCCAAGAGGGATTGTTGATATTTGTAGCTTGGGTGATCCAGATTTAAACAAAAACGCAACAAATGAAAGATATAACCATAAATACATAAATGCAGTAGAAATAATACTTCATTTCATTAATGTAAAATACTGAAATATGCTTACAAACATAAATGGAAATAAACCAGCTAGGGTGATGGTAGCTTATCTCTAAGAAGAGATGTGGTGGCTACATGCTCTAAATTGTGTTACAATGAGGCTTGAAGGCCTATTTATTGTTGAGAAACAATGGAAAACCCTAAACATCCAAAAACCTAACCCTAGAAGATGAAACACCAAACTGTGGGCCCTGTTTTGGTAAATTGGTACATCAACTTCCCGGGGTCGTAACTTTGGCATACGATCTCCGTTTGACGCGCACAATACCTCGTTAGAAAGATATATCTGAGTACTACAACTTTGAGAAAAACTACATAGGTCCATAGACCAATGTTGCTCCCAGTATTCCCGAAAAACATTGTTTAGGGCCTCAAAACGGCTCCGAAAGTTCAGGACCCAAAAAACTGCTAAAAATAGTAAATTGTGCTACAATTAAGGACACTGAAAAACTGAAAGAGATAGTTGTGGGGGTCCAAGTGGGATAGGTGGGTGGCCACCAACATCCACCTGGATCATTCCTCCCCCCTTAGGAAGCAATGGTCCCCATTGCGTTGAGTTCCTCCATGAGATGAGGAAACTTTTGCTGAACTTGGTCCTTGGTGAGTTGTTCTACAACCTCTGATGTGACAATAATGGTGGGAAGCATGGTCGAGGGCTGTCCACATTGAACAACCTTGGTGCAAGCGAAGGAATGGGGGAATGCTGGGATCCAAAGCATTGTTTCCCACAACCTTGGTACTGGTGTAAGGACCATATCGAAATGGTCTGAGCTTCTGATGGGCTCTTGTAAGGCATTCTTTCTGCAGGTGCAACCAGAATTTGTCGCCTACCTGAAACTGGTGTGGCACCCGATGTTGATCATGTCGCTGCTTGTACTTGGCATTTTCCACAATGGAGTGGCAATAGATCGGCCCATTGGGTAGAGGTGCTCTGGAAGTCAGATCAAACGAATGCTTGACTTGACAATGCAACGATACCCCTATGGGTGAGGAGAAGATGACCGTATCCCTCTGCTGCTGGTGTTGCGTGAAGGAACCCTTCGCGAGGGTCATGGATATGGCGATGATCTTCCCCTTACTTTGGGAGCGAACCAGACAAAAAATGAATTTCCTAGTCTGGGAGGTGAGCTTGTTTCATTTCTTAGCAGTGATCAAAGAGGTGGTGGTAGGTGGGGCTACTTCCGATATCCTGTATAATGAATTACCCAAAGAAATAATAACAGCACGAGGTCTTGACTCATACATAGCATGTCGCTTTCACAAGTATAGTTGGTCTAATAATACATCACAAACATCAAGCGATGCAACATCGCACAATACCTCATCTGTGAAGGGCTTGATACTATAGAGAAGGCGGCACTGCTGGCGGACTCGGAGATCTCGTCCTTGTGTTAACCTCACTCTCATGTGATGAAAACAATTATAAGTCCAAAACAATTAAATTAATTAAAATCAAGAAAGCTGGATTTAATCTTACATTTCTAGATTGTGTTTGTTCCTCATGGTTAGGAGTCAGTTTAGGCTTAGTTGGTTTCGAAATTCTCTCCAACTAGTTAGGCTATTAGATTAGTGTTTGGTTGAGATATTTTCTCAACCATAGTGTCCAAGATAGACGTACTATCTTGAGACAAACTTCCTCATGTATTTATTTGTACTATTATCATTCTTTGTGCATGGGATTGCATCATGAGAGGAATATAGTGAGGCGGAGGCCTTTTCCGCCATGTCTGATTTTTGTATATTTCTGCTATTTATTTTATGAGTGTTTTATTTTTAGTATGTTAAAGTTCTTCAATTGGTATCAGAGTAGATTTTGCCTGTATGAACTTCTCATTCCACTCTTCATACATCTGATTATTTAGGTCTCTATAAGCAAGGCATAGTGTACGTAGACTAGCTACTCCAAATCTCTCTAAATGTTCTCGAGTTGTTCTTTTTATCGCATCCATTCCCCCAGCCAGCTTCTCATAGATAACACTATCAGCACCCTTGCAATATAACACTAGCCTTCCAGTTGGGTAGCGACAAATGAATGATTGGCACTTTCTTGTATAGTTGCTTTCTAAAACATTCAGGATCTCATATCCAACATCTTGGATCTTGCCCATTTTCTCAACATGTGATTCACGGACACGTATTGCAGTTGGTGTTCGTCTGTAAAAGAAGAAGCCGAAATTCTTTGCTGTAATCACAAGGGCATATTCATCTGGGGATGCAACCTAATATGCTATTTTCTCTGGTGATTTATTGCCTTCAGGTAACACTGTATGACATATTGCAAGGCATCTGAAAAATTCCTTGTAGATATCAGGATCACGTGCACTTACTGATAAGATCTTTGGCCTCTGCTGACAAGTTTGCTTCTTAGGAAATTTAAGGAGGGTTCATATTGGAAGTGCTAAAATAGACATATATACTAGAGCATTATAGATAGTTGCTGAATATATCTTCAGGTGGATGTGCACAAATTATTGCCAGCATATTAAGAGCTTGCCAAATATTAAGTGGCCAAATTCATCGCAATGGCCATACTAAATCAAAATATTTCAAAGCAACTTTTATTTTGAAAGCCCAATTATTTATCCTGGCTGTGTGAGCATTGAAATCACCGAGAAATTTTTGGTCGGGGCTGAGGCCAACTTCTGGTCGAAATTCATTTGTGGGCATGGGCTGCGTCCAAGTGATTTTCTGAGCCTAAGTGCATTTCCATTACAAGTTGCAAAGGCCCATAATCATGTGCGATTCTTTTTCCGAAGCTACCAAGTTAGAAAATCTGTGAGGGTCCATGGTGGCCAAAGAATTGGATCCAGCAATTCTGCGCAACAATTGTGTGTGGAACGAGCAGGAATAGAGAGGCAGATATCCCACTATCGTAATTTCAAAAAAAGTGAGGCCGGTAGGTGGTTTCCTGGAGCTTAACGTGGAGCTCTTTGATGTGGAGATGAATGGCGTAATGCACTGGGCAGAGTTTGCTGTCATATTGATACAGAGGTATGCGTGGGCAGATTGTGGCATCACTGTTTCTTGATTGTCTGGAGCAGAATCAGTGTTGGTGGTCATTTGGAAATTCTTAGTTGTCTGATTGGAGGTTACTATGCATGGATAATTGTCATCCGAGTATTGTCATGGTTATGTATTTAGCTGTTGAACGTGCATTCTTGTAGCAAAGGTCACATACCTGTAACTGATTGAACGTTGGGTGAAGGTGGTGTCTTCTTATAAACCAGACTTATGGTGTTGATATGAAGCATGTGCATTGTTTTTCACAAAGTCGACCTTTTGTTGGGCCAAAAAGTGGAGTTCTGAGTAATTGGGGGCCAAATTTTGTGTATTGAAGAGCCAGAATTTCTCAATCATCCACAGACAGATTGGATTTCTTTCCTAGTGTTGAAGCAGAACTATGATATCAAATTTAACCAGTTATTTAGTTTCCAAGTCAAGAATAATCTGAACTAGATACTATGCCCTACACCCACCAGTTTGAAGATTTGTTGCTGGAGCATAAATCAGGTTCTATCTTTAAGTATTTTTCTGGTGTTTTATTGTCCCTCGAACTAAATTGGTCATACACTGTACTATTGGTTGAGTCTTGATTGTTGTGCATTTGAAATTAATGTATTGCTGAGACACAAATATAGAGGGGTGCTATTGATTGTTGCTGGAACAATGAGTCTATAGGGAGTGTACGTGGCAGAGAGGGTCTGGTTTGTTATCATAGCCTTGTAATAATGGAATATTTTCTAAGCAAAAAATTGTAGGGGGAATAAGAGTGGTATGTAATAGTGAGGGCATATTTTGTATTTGGAGTGATAAGGTGAAAGTATTTTGAAATTTGGAGCGATAAGGTGTATTTGTTATGGAAGTCATTTTAATATTTTGTTGAAGAAAGTGGGTGAGGCAGTTTTTCAAGACAATTTTCTTCCAAAGTTTGCAAGTGTGACATTTTCATTGAGAAGTTTCCACGACAAAGTTGTGACATTGAAGAATGATGTACTCCAGTAATTAATAAAATCATAATTTTTTGTGGTGCTTATGTCCTAGATCTGCTCGAAATTGAATAAAGGGATCTTAGGTACACCATGTGTAATGAATGCGTGTGCATAACTTGTGTTCAGATGATCAAAATGCTCTCTTTGTATTATGCTTAAACAACTACATGCATATAAGCAAGCTTAAGTATAAGAAAACTTAACCAAACTCCTGTAATCAAGCTTAAGTAAACAAGCACAAAGCGTCACATCATCAACTTGATAAGATGATCTTCCAAGAAAGCACATTTCACATCATGTAATCAAAGGAATCAAGTTAAGGACGCTACAAAATCAAGCATTTCAAGTCAAGACGACATCAACATCATCAACACTTTTTGTATCACTTGCAGATAAACATTTTTTAACTGAATTGTATGGGTGCATTCTCGGTTGTAACCGACACCCTAATTTGAATTGTTAAGGTGAATACATTAATTCAAGTAAGTCTTCAACTGAGTCATCAAGATTGAACTTGTCATTTGTCTCTTGGGTGCATTTTTGACAGTGTTCCACACCCTTCCTTTTTAAAATCAGCACATTCAGTGAGTACATTCCAGAAAGCATAAAGTGTCAGTAATCAATCAAGAGTGTGAGTTCAAGCAAGTGCAAAGTTCACAACATCAAGCGAGCCAGTACAAGCGAGCCTGAATTCAAAGTGAGCAAGCTAACATGGTGACACACATTCAATTGTCCCAAATTCTTAACAAATTGATTTTATCATCAACTGGCGACATGGTGAACATCAGCAAAACAACTCTTGTTGATATTCAAGTGCATCTTCAACATACACATGAAATGATTGAGTTCCTTCAACTGGAGTCGCAACTACAAAGAACAAAGTTGCTAGAGAAGAGTGATGATTCCAAGTCACTGTTCCAACCAACTTCAAGTGTCGAAGTGGTCCCTGATCCAGTTCAACTTTCTTCCAAACCAATCATCAAGCCATGGGAAGAAATCCAAAGCAACAAAAATCGACGAGGATTAGGGTATGACAAAGATGAAAACAACTTGCATATTCCAGATTATTCTAAGCCGATCAAGTTCATCAGTGCAAGATTTCTTGATCAAATCACATCGGCTAGTTCTGAGAAAGTTGAAGACAAACAAAAATACACATAAACTAAAGTTGCAGTCAAACCAAAATGCCTTCATTGTCAAAAAATTGGTCATCTGGAAGATCATTGTTTTGATCTCGATCCTTGTCACCATTGTGGCAAGTCAAATCATTCATCAGCACAATGCAGCAAACAACAACAATCACCCAGATTGAAGATCAATTATTCATGGATTGATCCCTAGGAATGGTCATCCACAGTCAGAAGATTGTATAAGTTTTACTATCGAATTCATTCACACATATTGCAGCCAACAGTAAAAATGAAGATGGTACTCTCGTGCAGTTGAACCGGGGAGTACACCAATGAAACACTCCTACACCTGAAGGGGGGGAGTTTAGAAATAATATGAAGAAGAATGTCTCTCCTTTCAGCTGACAAAGGGGGGAAAATGTTAATGAAATTGACAGTGGTTGTCAGACTAAAAGTCTCTACAACATCAGCGAAGAAGCTAGTGGGCATTTTCATCAGCGAGTGAGCATCAACAAATTCGCCAGTGGGCGATCGACAACAAAGTCAGCAGTGAGCAATTTTCAAACACAACAAAAGCAACAGTGAGTTGTTTTTTCAACATCAAAGTAGCTAGTGGGCGTTCTCAATATTTTGTCAGTGGGCAAAAGATGTTGATTGCAAGCAAAGGATAGATGGATCCTTTTGCAGCTTGGCACGTGATGGAGTTGTCAACCAAATTTCAGAGATGAATCAGACTTGCAGTTGATTCATGTTCTCTTTAGATTTGAGATTTTTCAGCATCCAACTTTGGTTGTTTTTCAGGAAACGTTTTTTGAGGATCAACAATTTCAGCATGAGAACTTGGAAGATGGTTCCTCGTTCTTATTTTGGACTTATCATTGGGGGGGGAATGTTAGCCTCACCCTCATGTGATGAAAACAATTATAAGTCCAAAACAATTAAATTAATTAAAATCAAGAAAGTTGGATTTAATCCTACCTTTCTAGATTGAGTTTGTTCTTCATGGTTAGGAGTCAGTTTAGGCTTAGTTGGTTGAGATATTCTCTCCAACTAGTTAGGCTCCTAGATTAGTGTTTGGTTGAGATATTTGCTCAACCATAGTGTCCAAGATAGACATACTATCTTGAGACAAACTTCCTCATGTATTTATTTGTACTATTATCATTCTTTGTACATGGGATTGCATCATGAGAGGAATACAGTGAGGCTGAGGCCTTTTCCGCCATGTTTGATTTTTGTATATTTTTGCTATTTATTTTATGAGTGTTTTATTATTAGTATGTTAAATTTTTCACCTTGGTGAAGCCACCCGATATTGTACGGCTGCGGGTGTGGTGTAGTCAATAGGCCCAACCGCTTCATGACCTCTGCTGAAATGAGGTTCTTTTGGCTACCACTATCGACAACGAATTGCAGCGGTGAACACTTCACCCACATTTGTGAGTGTAAAAGACGCTCCCCCTCCTCTGGATCTTTGGGCTCATTCTTTTAGACCTTGGACGTGGTAATAGTGGCACTAGGCTCCACATCAATGATTTGCTTCCCTTTGCCATTCCCCTTGTCGAGTTCTGACTCAGGGTCGGGAATGCTGGGATCCAAAGCATTGTTTCCCACAACCTTGGTACTGGTGTAAGGAACATATCAGAGTGGTCTGAGCTTCTGACGAGCTCTTGTAAGGCGTTCTTTCTGCAGGTGCAACCAGACTTTGTCGCCCACCTAAAACTGGTGTGGCACCTGATGTTGATCATGTCGCTGCTTGTACTTGGCATTTTCCACAATGGAGTGGCTATAGATCGGCTCGTTGGGTAGAGGTGCCCCGGAAGTCAGATCGAATGAATACTTGACCTGACAGTGCAACGGTACCCTATGGGTGAGGAGAAGATGACATTATGCCTCTGTTGTTGCTGCTGCGTGGAGGAACCCTTCGCGAGGGTCATGGATGTGGCAATGATCTTCCCCTTACTTTGGGAGCGAACCAAACAGAAAATGAATTTCCTAGTCTAGGAGATGAGCTTGCTGCATTTCTTAGTAGTGATAAAAGCCCACCTACCTCCGGTATCCTATATAATGAATTACCTAAAGAAATAATAACATCGTGAGGCCTTAACTCATACACAGTATGTTGCTTCCACAAGTATGGTTGGCCTAATAATACATCACAAACATCAAGCAGTGCAATATCACACAATACCTCATCTGTGAAGGGCTTGATACTGTAGGGAAGGCGGCACTGTTGGTGGACTCGGAGATCTCATCCTTGGTGAAGCCACCCGATACTGTATGGCTGCGCGTGTGGTGTAGTCGGCAGGCCCAACCGCCTCACAGCCTTTGCTGAAATGAGGTTCTTTTGGCTGCCATTGTCGACAATGAATTGCAGTGGCAAACCCTTCACCCACATTTGTGAGTGGAAAAGATGCTCCCCCTCCTCTAGATCTTCGGGCTCATTCTTCTGGACCTTGGTTGTGGCAACAGTGGCGTTGGGCTCCGCATCAATGATTTGCTTCCCTTTTCCATTCCCCTTGTCAAGTTGACTCAAGGTTAGAACATGCATCTGATTCGGAAGCTTTCAACTCGGACACCAGCAACTGCTTGGTCCGACACTCACTTGTGTTGTGAGTGGGGCTCTTATGGAACTCACACCACTTTCCTGTGTCCTTCTTTGATTTTGTGGTGTTTTTCTTTTCTTGCGGCTTCGACGGGTTGTCTTGGGTCACCCCTCTTTGGCTTTGTCCTTTGTTCTTCGGATTCGCAGATCCAAAGTCTCGCTTCTTTTGTTTAAACTTTTGCTCAATCTTGACAGTGTATCAGTACGTCGTGCCGAAAGAGGAGATGTTCAGGAACTCCATCTCGTCCTGGATATACCTGTGTAGGTAGCCGCGGTATTTGAATACCAAATGCATCTCAGAATCTTTGATACCCAGTTGTGTGCAAAGGGTATGAAAAATGTTTGTGAACTCTGGCACATCTTGGTCCCTTCCCTGTCGCAGCGTGGTCCACTTTATGTATTTGTCCTCATAGCTTTTGACAGGGTAGTACTGCTCCTTGATGTCATCTCAGAATGAGTTCCAAGTTGGTGCGGCTGAAAACAATGAGTTCGTACTTTCATCCTTCTGCTCACAGTAGGTTTCCCACTAGTCCTTGATGTGGGGGGATTCTTTGAGAATTGAAAAACTGATATTTTGTTGGCTGGAAAAATCATGAACAGGAAAATACCCTTCTAACAAATTTAACCATTTATCTACGACATTTGCGTCTAGCTGACCCTCGAATATGGGGATTTCAAAGGGTGTGGCGTTTCAAGAGTAGCTGTTGGAAATTGATGCGTCGCCCCTATGTAGCCACTGAAGGATTTGGGAAAAGTTTTCCATCATCAAGTTCCTTTGTCGCTCGAGGGCTTCTTCGAACAAGATTTTGATAGGATCTCCTGCCCCCTCGTCTTTCTTGTCTTCCTCCATGGGAGGTCGTCGGGATTTGCGAGGCTGTTCTTGAAAAGGTTCGACCAGTTCAAGCCCTAACTCCTTATATCCTGACCTCGTTGGGGACATGCAAAGAAAAACAGGGAAAGAGAAGACCCCTCTGATACCACTGATCCGGATTTATACAGGAACACAACAAATTACAAATATAACCATAAATACAAAGATGCAGTAGAAATAATACTTCATTTCATTAATTTTAATATGAAATGTGCTTACAAACATAAATGGAAATAAACCAGCTAGGGTGATGGTAGCTTATCTCTAACAAGAGATGTGGTGGCTACATGCCTCTAAACTATCTTACAATGAGGCTCGAAGGCCTATTTATTGTTGAGAAACAATGGAAAACCCTAAACATCCAAAACGTAACCCTAGAAGATGGAACAACAAACTGTGGGCCCCGTTTGGGTAAATTGGTACATCAACTTCCCGGGGTCATAACTTTGGCATACGATCTCCGGTTGACACCCACAATACCTCGCTAGAAAGACCTATCTGAGGACCACAACTTTGGGAGGAGAAACATCGGTCCATGTGCCCATGTTGCTCCCAATTTTCCCAAAAAACGTCATTTAGGGCCTCAAAATGGCTTTGGAAGTTCAGGACCCGAAAAATTGCTAAAAATAGTAAATTGTGCTACAATTAAGGAAACTAAAAAACTAAAAGAGACGGTTGTGGGGGTCCAAGTGGGATAGGTGGGTGGCCACCAACATCCACTTAGATCATTCCTCCCCCCTTAGGAAGCAATGGTCCCCATTGCAATGAGTTCCTCCATGAGATGAGGAAGCTTCTGCTGAACTTGGTCCCTGGTGAGTTGTACTGCAACCTCTAATGTGTCTAGTAATGGTGGGAAGCATGGTCGAGGGCGGTCCACATTGAACACTTGGTGCAAGCGAATGAATGGGGAAATGTTGGGATCCAAAGCATTGTTTCCCACATCCTTGGTACTGGTGTAAGGACATATCGAAGTGGTTTGAGCTTCTAATGGAATCTTGTAAGGCGTTATTTCTGCAGGTGCAACCAGACTTTGTCGCCCACCTAAAACTGGTGTGGCACCCGATGTTGATCATGTCGCTGCTTGTACTTGGCATTTTCCACAATGGAGTGGCGATAGATCGGTCCGTTGGGTAGAGGTGCTCCGGAAGTCAGGTCGGACGAATGCTTGACCTGAGAGTGCAATGGTACCCTATAGGTGAGGAGAAGATGACCGTATCCCTCTGCTGCTGCTGCTACGTGGAGGAACCCTTTGCGCTGGATGTGGCGAGAATCTTTCCCTTACTTTGGGAGTGAACCAGACAGAAAATGAATTTCCTAGTCTGGGAGATGAGCTTGCTGCATTTCATAGCAGTGATCAAAGAGGTGGCGGTAGGTGGGGCTACCTCCGGTATCCTATATATTGAATTACCCAAAGAAATAATAATAGCACGAGGCCTTGACTCATACACAGCATGTCACTTGCACAAGTATGGTTGGCCTAATAATACATCACAAACATCAAGCGGTGCAACATCACAAAATACCTCATCTGTGAAGGGCTTGATACTGTAGGAAAGGTGGCACTGCTGGCGGACTCGTAGATCTCGTCCTTGGTGAAGCCACCGGATATTGTATAGCTACAGGTGTGGTGTAGTCGGTAGGCCCAACCGCCTCACGACCTCTGCTGAATTGAGGTTCTTTTGGCTGCCACTATCGACAATGAATTGTAGCGGTGAACCCTTCACCCACATTTGTGAGTGGAAAAAACGCTCCCCCTCTTCTGGATCTTCGGGCTCATTCTTCTGGACCTTGGCCATGGCAACAATGACGTTGGGCTCCACATCAATGATTTGCTTCCCTTTTCCATTCCCCTTGTCAGGTTTTGACTCAGCGTCAGAACATGCATCTGATTCAGAAGCCTTCAACTCGGCCACCAACGACTACTTGGTTTGACACTAACTTGTGTTGTGAGTGGGGCTCTGATGGAACTCACACCACTTTCCTGTGTCCTTTGATTTCATGGTGTTGTTATTTTCTTGCGGATTCGACGGGTTGTCTTGGGTCACCCCTCCTTGGCTTTGTCCTTTGTTCTTCAGATTTCGCAGATCCAAAGTCTCGCTTCTTTTGTTTAAACTTCTGCTCGATCTTGACAGCGTATCGATACATCGTGCCGAGTGAGGAGATGTTCAGGAACTCCATCTCGTCCTGAATATACCTGTGTAGGCAGCCGCGATATTTGAGTACCAAATGCAACTCAGAATCCTTGATACCCAACTGTGTGCAAAGGGTATGAAAAATGTTTGTGAACTCTGGCACATCTTGGTCCCTTCCTTGTCGCAGCGTGGTCCACTTTATGTATTTGTCCTCATAGCTTTTGACAGGGTAGTACTGCTCCTTGTTGGCATCCCGGATTGAGTTCCAAGTGGGTGCGGCTGAAAACAGTGAGTTCGTACTTTCATCCTTCTACTCGCAGTAGGTTTCCCACCAGTCCTTGACGTGGGGGGCTGCTTTGAGAATTGAAAAAGTGATATTTTGCTGGCTTGAAAAATCATGAACAGAAAAATACCCTTCTAACAGATTTAACCATTTATCTACAACATTTGAAGATAGCCGCTGAAGGATCTGGGCAAAGTTTTCCATCATCGTGTTCCTTTGTCGCTCGAGGGTTTCTTCGAGAAAGATTTTGATAGGATCTCCTGCCCCCTCGTCTTTCTTGTCTTCCGCCATGGGAGGCTGTCGGGATTTGCGAGGCTGTTCTTACAAAGGTTCAACCAGTTCAAGCCCTAACTCCTTATATCCCGACCTCGTTGGGGACATGCAAAGAAAAACAGAGAAAGAGCAGACCCCTCTGATACCACTGATCCAGATTTAAACAGGGATGCAACAAATTACAGATATAACCATAAATACAGAGATGAAATAGAAATAATACTTCATTTCATTAATGTAAAATACTAAAATATTCTTATAAACATAAATGCAAATAAACCAACTAGGGCAATGGTAGCTTATCTCTGAGAAGAGATGTGGTGGCTACATGCCTCTGAACTGTGTTACAATGAGGCTCGAAGGCCTATTTATTGTTGAGAAACAATGGAAAACCCTAAACACCAAAAACCTAACCCTAGAAGATGAAACGCCAAACTGTGGACCTCGTTTGGGTAAATTGGTACATCAACTTCCTGGGGTCGTAACTTTGGCATACGATCTTCGTTTGACACGCACAATACCTAGTTAGAAAGATCTATCCGAAGACTACAACATTGGGAAGAGTTACATCAGGCAAAGGACCCATGTTGCTCCTAGGTTTCCCAAAAAACGTCGTTTAGGGTCTCAAAATGGCTCCGGAAGTTCAAGACCCGAAAAAACTGCTAAAAATAGTAAACTGTGCTACAATTAAGGAAACTGAAAAATTGAAAGAGATAGTTGTGGGGTCCAAGTGGGATAGGTGGGTGGCCACCAACATCCACCTAGATCATTCCTCCCCCCTGAGGAAGCAATGGTCCCCATTGCATTGAGTTTCTCCATGAGATGAGGAAGCTTCTGCTGAACTTGGTCCCTGGTGAGCTGTTCTACAACCTCTTGGTCGAGGGTGGGAAGCATGGTCGAGGGTGGTCCACATTGAACACTTGGTGCAAGCGAATGAATGGGGGAATGCTGGGATCCAAAGCATTGTTTCCCACATCCTTGGCACTGGTGTAAGGACCATATAGGAGTGGTCTGAGCTTCTGATGGACTCTTGTAAGGCGTTATTTCTGCAGGTGCAACCAGACTTTGTCGCCCACCTAAAACTAGTGTGGCACCCGATGTTGATCATGTCACTGCTTGTACTTGGCATTTTCCACAATGGAGTGGCAATAGATTGGCCCGTTGGGTAGAGGTGCTCCGAAAGTTAGGTCGGATGAATGCTTGACCTGAGAGTGCAACGGTACCCTATAGGTGAGGAGAAGATGACCGTATCCCTCTGCTTCTGCTGCTGCGTGGAGGAACCCTTCGTGAGGGTCATGGATGTGGCAATGATCTTCCCCTTACTTTGGGAGAGAACCAGACAGAAAATGAATTTCCTAGTCTAGGAGATGAGCTTGCTGCATTTCATAGCAGTGATCAAAGAGGTGGCGGTAGGTAGGGCTACCTCCGGTATCCTATATAATGAATTACCCAAAGAAATAATAACAGCACGAGGCCTTGACTTATACACAACATGTCACTTGCACAAGTATGGTTGGCCTAATAATACATCACAAACATTAAGCGGTGCAACATCACAAAATGCCTCATCTGTGAAGGGCTTGATACTGTAGGGAAGGCAGCACGGTTGGCGGACTCGGAGATCTCGTCCTTGGTGAAGCCACCAGATATTGTACAGCTACAAGTGTGGTGTAGTCGGTAGGCCCAACCGCCTCACGACCTCTCCTGAAATGAGGTTCTTTTGGCTGCCACTGTCGACAATGAATTGCAGCAGTGAACCCTTCACCCACATTTGTGAGTGGAAAAAACGCTCCCCCTCCTCTGGATCTTCGGGCTCATTCTTCTGGACCTTGGCCGTGGCAACAATGGCGCTGGGCTCCACATTAACGATTTGCTTCCCTTTTCCATTCCCCTTGTCGGGTTTTGACTCAGCGTCAGAACATGCATCTGATTCGGAAGCCTTCAACTCGGCCACCAGCGACTACTTGGTCTGACACTCACTTGTGTTGTGAGTGGGGCTCTTATGGAACTCACACCACTTTCCTGTGTCCTTCTTTGATTTCTTGGTGTTGTTCTTTTCTTGCGGATTCGACGGGTTGTCTTGGGTCACCCCTCCTTGGCTTTGTCCTTTGTTCTTCGAATTTCGTAGATCCAAAGTGTCGCTTCTTTCGTTTAAACTTCTGCTCGATCTTGACAGCGTATCGATACGTCGTGCTGAGTGAGGAGATGTTCAGGAACTCCATCTCGTCCTGGATATACCAGTGTAGGTAGTCGCGGTATTTGAGTACCAAATGCAGCTCAGAATCCTTGATACCCAACTGTGTGTAAAGGGTATGAAAAATATTTATGAACTCCGGCACATCTTGGTCCCTTCCTTGGTCCCTTCCTTGGTCCCTTATTTGTCCTCATAGCTTTTGACAGGGTAGTACTGCTCCTTGATGGCATCCTGGAATGAGTTCCAAGTGGGTGCGGTTGAAAACAGTGAGTTCATACTTTCATCCTTCTACTCGTAGTAGGTTTCCCACCAGTATTTGACGTGGGGGGCTGCTTTGAGAACTGCAAAAGTGATCTTTTGCTAGCTTGAAAAATCATGAACAGAAAAATACCCTTCTAACAGATTTAACCATTTATCTACAACATTTGAAGATAGCCGCTGAAGGATTTGGGCAAAGTTTTCCATCATTTCGTCCCTTTTTCGCTTGAGGGTTTCTTCAAGAAAGATTTTGATAGGATCACCTGCCCCCTCGTCTTTCTTGTCTTCCGCCATGGGAGGCCGTCGGGATTTGTGAGGCTGTTCTTACAAAGGTTCAACCAGTTCAAGCCCTAACTCCTTATATCCCAACCTCGTTGGGGACATGCAAAGAAAAACAGAGAAAGAGCAGACCCCTCTGATACCACTGATCCAGATTTAAATAGGAACGCAAAAAATTACAGATATAACCATAAATACAGA
The DNA here is from genome assembly GCA_031772625.1 of Pinus tabuliformis. Lineage (NCBI taxonomy): Eukaryota > Viridiplantae > Streptophyta > Pinopsida > Pinales > Pinaceae > Pinus > Pinus tabuliformis. Next base: position 1,451,723,781 of record CM062819.1, on the reverse strand, counting down.
GATGCAACAGAAATAATACTTCATTTCATTAATGTAAAATACTGAAATATTCTTACAAACATAAATGGAAATAAACTAGCTAGGGCGATGGTAGCTTATCTCTGAGAAGAGATGTGGTGGCTACATGCCTCTGAACTGTGTTACAATGAGGCTCGAAGGCCTATTTATTGTTGAGAAACAATGGAAAACCCTAAACATCCAAAAACCTAACCCTAGAAGATGAAACACCAAACTGTGGGCCCCGTTTGGGTAAATTGGTACATCAACTTCTTGTGGTCGTAACTTTGGTATACGATCTTCGTTTGGTGCGCACAATACCTAGTTAGAAAGATCTATCCGAAGACTACAACTTTGGGAAGAGTTACATCAGGCAAAGGACCCATGTTACTCCTAGGTTTCCCAAAAAACGTCGTTTAGGGTCTCAAATCGACTCCGGAAGTTCAAAACCCGAAAAAACTGCTAAAAATAGTAAACTATGCTACAATTAAGGAAACTGAAAAATTGAAAGAGATAGTTGTGGGGTCCAAGTAGGATAGGTGGGTGGCCACCAACATCCACCTGGATCATTGGGAGGTACTCCAAACCCTAGGCTAGTGGTTTTTGGAGGAATGGGCACACAAGTATGGCTTGTGGGCTTAGAACCCAAGTCTATGGGCTTTGCACCCAAGAATGTAGGTGTGAAACTATGATGAAATTTGATGATGTGAGTGATGGAAATGATATAGGACCCTGAGAGGAACCATAGGTAATGAAAATCATCGAAATTTAAGTTGTAGAACTTGAGATATGAATTTTTGAAGTTGTTTTGTGGACTTGCACAAGAAGAGATCAAGTCGACCTAGTGTTAAGAGGCCTAATGACAGCTGGACAAGCTCTAAAGGGTAGACGTTAGAGGCCTTGAGGAAGAATATAAATATGTGATATGTGAGAGGTCATTTCTCACATCATTGAGCAACACAAGAGAGCAAGTCGACTACATTTGGATCTCTGATTAGAACACAAGTTAGGAGAAACAAAGTCAAGGAGGAGAAGACTAGATTTGGAGCTTTTCTACGACTGTTTGGTTCTCAAGTCAACCTTGCAACAGAGCCACATAGGAGAGGAAAATTTCTAGGCTATTTGGTGGAGTTTTTGTGGAATGTTTATCCTTGTTATGCAGGTTGCATCTTTGTGGTAGATTGCAGGAGGACCCGAGATCTGTAGGTGGTTGTTTGAAGGGGTTGAAAGGCCTAAAAAGGAGTACATATCAATCCTAGAGGTAACGAGTTGGAGAAGAGTGCTATGGAAGAAGAGTCCCAATTGTTGGGAGGCTTTCGGAGCTTATTGGAAGGGCTTAAAAAGTGTTGTTAAATTTCCTAACCAGACAGCCAAAGTGACAGTAGTGTGACACCATCTCATAGGTATGCGTTGATGTGTTTTGTTACTAGATGGATGTAGGTCTAAACTGGATAGTTTGATGATCATTCAAAGAGAAGTTTACACAAGAAATGGTACATGTATGTCAAGAGGAGCAGCAAGAGGTTGCAAGACAGTTCGGTCACCCTCTTGAGTTGGTGTGATTTGCAAGAGGATGATGTCCTAGAAGAGGAAAATTTATGGGAGATTGTTAGCAGCCAAGAGAAAGGGTATTCATAGTGATTGGATGCCCTAACCAATGAGCAGATGCTACAACATTGTATTGGACACTTGTGGTATGTTGGAGGGTAGCGTGAGAGTGGACCAAGTGTGGGCCTAGATGAGGCAGAGTTGGAGCAGCCTAAAGAACAACTTGGGAGGATTATAGAGGCTTGCTTCAAGCCCAAAGAAACAAGTCTCTTGAAGGACTAAGGGATTATTATATGTGGCAAAAGAAGGATCTCATAGGTCTGATAAAAAAGGAGTAGTCTCGATAGCCCTAGATTTTCCTTCTGGAGAAGGATATCTACAACATAAGTTGGGAAGTCCTCCTAGCTCATGTTCATTGTTGAAGAAAGACTTCTAACAATGATAGGGGGTATCCCTTTATGACGTATGTTATTATCCATTGGAGCAATGCAGGAAGGCTATTGTGGGTTGAAGTCCCTAAGTAGCTAAGGAGCAGCAGTGGGCAGTTGAGAGTTGTTCACAACCAAAGTTGTGAAAAAATCGACATGAGTCTCAATGTGTTGATGCGTTGAAGGACTAATGGTCGATGAGAGAGCAGATTAAATCCAAGATTCAGTGGTTAGATCGACTTGGTTCATTGATAGAGGCAGTTGTTGCATATCAGGAGTCAAAATACCAATTAGATGTGTACAGGGCACGACCGAGAGGAGTTGAGAGAGCGTGTTACAACCATATGGTCAGAGTATCTTGTTCAGGGTAGATTGGTGGTCATCACGACAGACACCAAACCCTAATTTTTTTTGTCTTGTATTAGTGGATGTATAAGGGCCATTATTCCTAGTACGAGAGCCCTAGATTGTTGTATTATTTAGTTGGATTAATACAACGAAGTTGGGTTGTAAAAGTTGTCTATATTGTGCGCATGTTGATTTATTGTCATATTATATTCCGATGTTGCAAAGTAGACTTATTGTGATACTTGGTTTGGTAGCGTTAGTGATTTAAGATTCTATCCTAGACACCAGTATCGTGGAAAAACAACAATGTGAGGTATGTTAGTTACTTCCTTATTTTCATTTCTTAAGATATTTTTTCTCAAGCCCAAATAGGGAGGAGGGGGCCTTTTGTTTTGTTTTTAGACTGGACACTAATATAATAGTTTTAGTTTCTTTTTTAATCTATGTGAAGTAGTCAGACCAATGTTTCTTTCTTTGTCTCTGAGTATCAATCTCATGCATCTCAATTGTTTTTTTATGAATGCTTAACACTGCATTGTGTACGCTTTTCAGAAATGTTAGAGGTTTTGGATTTGACCATAGAGCGACTTCAAACGATCGTGTGTAACTCCACTTAGGCTCTTTATGGCTGATAGGAAAGAGAGGGGTTCATGGTTTGAAGGTGTAATATTCCTAAGAGTAAATGAACAGTGATAATCAAACATGAACATCACATGTAACACAAAATTTTACGCATGCAATTAGACACCCAGAAATTCACCAAAACTGCGCCAAGTTGAGCCATTTTATTATAAATCAATGAGAGTACAATATAAGCATGGAGTAGAGGCACCTGGAGATGATATTTTTCTTGAGAAATTTGATGACTTCCTGATCATTCACTTAAGTGGAACTAATTTTTCCCACCGTGAAAGTAATCAGTGGCTGTGAGAATATAACAGTGTTGCTTCGATGATTGTGGAAAAATCTTACCGATAATATCCAAACCCCATTGTTGAAATGGTGCTTGCACGACAATAGGCTGCAATGGGGCGGTTGACTTCTTTCCTTGGTTGGCACATCTCTGACAAACCGGACACTTACAAGAATATGCATGAGCTTATTTTAATAATTTGGGCTAATAAAAATTGGCTTACATGACTTTGTGCATTGTAGTGTCACCCACGAAGTGCCCCCTAGCTAGCCCATCATGGGGGTCACGTAACACCTTTTTTGAATCTTGTGATTCTAAGCATCTGAGTAGTACTTTGTTATGATGCTTTCTGAAAAGCACCCCATGCACTAACTAGTAAGATAAGGCTTTTAATATGACTACTCTCTTTTGTTGTGCAGATAAGTAAGAGGGAAAAGTATTACTCTCAAGATACTGATGCACATCTACGTACCAAGAGTTTGAGATAGTAGTGGGGGTAGCTCGTTCAACATTGTACATCTCGATATCCTGATCCCATCCGAATGGATCATCTTCTATTTCATTCACCGCTTTTGTTGTTAGCTGAAATAGACCATGGCCCTTGAGAGTGAAAACTGGTTTGAATTCCAAATCATACTCTTGTAAACTAGTCATCCAGTTTTCTCTTCTCTCACCCAACTCTTGTTGGAACAACAACAATCTGACTGTTATGTGTGGCACGAAGATATACAATGATTCTTCAAAAGTTAGGGTCGGAAGTTCTTCACCACCTTGTAGACTACATAAGCATGTTTGCCTATGGCGGGATGTTGAGTTCAGGTCCTTGTAGGCTAAGACTCATAAAAGATATAGGCCATTCATTATTCTGATCATCTTTCTGTGTAAGCATGGTGGAAAGAGAAGTATCAGAAGCAAAGGTGTAGAGCAGAAAATCCTTGTTGAAATTTGGGTTGTACAAGGCTGGTGCTTCTACAATCGCTTGCTTAATATGGGAAAATGCATCCTTTTCCCTTTTTTCCCACTTGTATATTGCATCCTTCCTCACCATCTCCTACATAGGTTTCACAATTTGAGCGTAATCAGAGATGAAATTGCGGAGACAGTTTATCTTCCCCAGGAAGGACTGCATGGCTTTCTTATTCATTGGGAAGAGAATTTGCATAATATCCCTGACCCTTTTCAGGTCTACTTCAATCCCACTCTTCGTTATGATATGGCCTAAGAGGTTTCCCTCATACACTGCAAAAATTCTCTTCTTGGGATTAAGATATATCCCGTATTTTTGACATCACTCAAAGATTTGCTTCAGGTGGCGTAGGTGGTTAAATCTCTTCTTTGAAAACATAGTGACATCATCAAGTACACCACCATTATTTGATCGATCAGACCACGAAATGTGATGTCCATCACAAATAGGAAGGTTGCACAGGCATTAACCAGCCCAAAGGCATTATTCTGAAAGCGAATGTGCCCCACTTCGTTCGAAATGTGGTTTTAAGTATGTCAGGCTGTGAGACCAGAACTTGGTTGTAGCCAGAAAATTCATCAAGAAGAGAAAACATGTATGACTCTGATATTGTCTATAATATCTACTTCATTAACGGCACATGATAATTGTATTTTTCTGAGATGCGGTTGAGATTTCATAAATCTAAGCACAAGCGTATTTCCACAGACTTCTTCCTTACTGGGACCATATTAGAAACCCTTTTAATGTTGCACTTTGTGAATGATCCAAGCATCCAACATCTTCCTCAACTCCTTCTGACTCAGGGGATTAAGTGTTAGATGTACCTTTCCCAACTTTTGCTGAAAAGGATTGGCCTCTTCCTTTATTAGGATAACATGTTGGATTATTTGCATGTCGTAAGCTTTGAGCTCATCGTATGTACATGTGAAAGCATCTTGGTACTACTTGAATAGGCAGATGAAGGCCTTCAGATGTTGAGGTGTGTAGCAAGTACCGAAATTAACAAACTTCAGAGCTTTCTCTGTTCCAGTATTGATTTTCTCACGCAATAGCGTTAAACTGTGATTTTTGGCGTTGAATGGTCATCTAAAGTGATTATGCAAGTCATATAGATTCTCTAGTGATACCACTCCTTTCGGCATGGAGTTCTCCTTACTTTCCCGAGCTACGTATTGCAACGATTTGTCGTGCTTATCTTTGTTAATGGCTGCATCTTTGAACACATCAGTGTTTCCCATGAAATGCAATATCTACTGGTCATTATTAAAAATGTGTAAATTAGAAATATTATCAAGGACATATGGCTTATAAAGAGTTTCAATAGAAAAACCGTCCCTAAGCAGTGACAACCTAGTGTTGACGGTGCTGGACCCGCCAACATTCAGGGGATCACCCTAGTATGAAGTCCCAACTAGACCTCACACTATTTGGTGTGGAAGTCCCATCCAGTATGATGGCTTGGTTGCCATTATCTTAAGGATTTGCCTCAACTCTTGCTTCTCAGCACAGGAGAGTGGTTCACTTCATCTTCGATAAATGAGGTTCGCGTGCCTAGTGAACGTAAGTGTACTTGTGTCAATGGTTCTTTCACTATGAGGGGAAGAAGGTGAAGGTGAGTTCCAGGTTGAAAGGGATCAGTCCCATCTCAGCTAGGAACACACAACACAAAAGGACATACATAGCTTCCGGCATAGCAGTCCACTCGGATGTGGTATTCACAACGTACAAGGTAAGATAACATGTACAACACTCACAGATCAATCCGAACAAGTGCAATGGTTGCAACGGTTGTTACAACAATGTTCATGTGAAAGGTTTGTCCGATGTCCGACAGAGCAGTCAACACGGACAGGACAACTTTAACAACATAAACAACACATTTCCATTAATAGATTATGCATCACAACAAATGAATCAATTCAGATGTAGAACACATGGTTAAAGAAACATGCATTACAAGTGTTAAATATCAGTCTTACAACAAATACAATACATGTATGAAAACGTGTTGGCCTGTTAACAGGATTCTGAATTAAGCGAAAGTTCCAAGACACATCGTTACACCATACATCACTAACCCCGTCAGCGGGGCGTTGGAGCCACTACTTACTCCTTAAAGAAAAGATTACAGACTCTCTTGGATATGTGGGAGAAGCTGAGGTGAAAAGTCCATTCATGTACAAATGAGAGGGTATTTATAGCCAAGGATGAAACTGACCCTTGTGGCCATTCAACTACTCTCATGACCATTTGACTTCCATGACTTTTTGACTTACATGACTCAATGTTCACAAGTGGGTCTCTTGGGCTTCCACGTTACATCACATTGATTGAAAAAAAGCCCATAGTGGAGATGTGGGCAACATGACTCATGACTTGACATGACAATGCTAGTACATTCATGCTGCTGCTGGAGTGCATGTCGAGCTATAGTGTTGCTGAGTGATGGATGTCTTCATGGTGTATCATAGCTTCACCTCCACATGGCGAAGTGCACGGAGTCTTCGATGGTCCTTGGTTCACTTGATGAAGCTTTAGCATGTTGTTCCTTGCTTTCATGTTGGAAGGCTTGACAGGCTCACTTGTTTGCGAAGGTGCATGTTCGTCGTGTTCGTCCGCTTCGCATGCTTCACTCGTTCATCTGTTGGTGAACCTGTCCATTTGCATGTGCTCCCTTCATTCATCCTGTTCGTCGTCTTGGCATGTTTGTTGGTGTACCTATACCTGCAATCGCTCATGATGAGATGACATCAAATCCAAAACCTCCTAGTCTACCATGATGCATGATCATTCGAATGCAGATGACCGAGAGAGGCGGCAGGGCTGTGATGTGGGATGATGGCTCCGGGATACTACTGATGAAAATTGCACAAGAGTCACTGAGAGATGGAGATAGACAATATGAGTCGACAATGACTGTCTGCAAGGTCTGGCTCGGCTAGGAGGAAAAATTGCGCAAATTTTGGGAGGGACAGTCGGGGTTGCAGGAGGGCAAGGCAGACATGCTCTGCGCATTTTCAAGAACGAAAAGTTAGAACGGGTCGGGCTGCTTGAAGGGTCAGCAGGCAGGGATTGCGCAATTTTTCTAGGGAACTGCTTGGGGGACTAGCAGCCAGAACTGCATAATTCCCAGAGGGAACTGCCAGTTGGTTGCTAGGGTCACTGGCAGCCAGAACTGCGCAATTCTGAGCGGGAACTACTAGTTGGATTTTGGGGTCACTGGCAGCCAGAACTGCGTAATTCCTAGAGGGAATTGCCAGTTGGCTGTTGGGGTCACTGGCAGCCAGAACTGTGCAATTCCCAGGGGGAATGGCCAGTTGGCTGCTCAGTCACTGGCAGCAGAAACTGTGCAATTCCTGGAGGGAACAGGTAGTCTATTGTTGGGAGTTGTTGCCTGGGAAAGTTGCACTAAGGCTGAGAGGTCGACCTGCTGATCATCTCTGCGCAATTTCTGAGCTGAGCTGACTAATGGACAGCGGGAGGCATGCTCATGAGCACTGCGCAATTTCTAAGATGAACAGTCGATCGACTGTCTGGGTGGCCATCATGAGTGTTGCTTGAGTTGCTTGTGGGAAGCACTGCTTGAAAGGACTAGCTTGGTGCTTCTGCACTTTTCTGGTTGAAAGTCAATCGAGTCGAAAGTAGGGTGATGGTTCGTCTGTCAGTGAGGAGTCTGGTTGTTAGAACTTCAGCAAAAATGACTAAGTGTGTGAATAGTAGAAAGATGCATAGGTGATCATATGAACACACACTCGAATGACGACGAAACAACCGAACCATCCAGACACATGTTTAACATGACTGACTGACGGTGCAAGCGACAAGCGCGAAACTCGTGATTGATCATTCATGATCAAGACGACACTTGTGCAATAGTGAATGTGACTCTGTGTGTGAGTGCGATAGATGCTTTCATGGCGAAGACAACAAACACATACAAAGCAAAGACTTTGAAAATAACTAGAACACGGTCGCAAGCATGACTTAGACATCAACATGCAGAGACTTGAGTGCAATAAACAAGCAAGGCGAATGTAAAGACTCACACGAGCTCACGGGGTGAACCCGAGTGTGTGCAGTCATAAATTGAAACTCTCCAAGGAAGGCTCTGAAATTGGTGCAGGCCAAAATTTTGGAGGGTGGTTGTAGCCGCTACAACATTTGGTGACACACTAATAGAACTCCAGCTTCTCTGTTTCGGTTCATTGCTTGCACAGGGCCTTGGTCTTTCGGGAAGTATTGAATTTTTGTGCAGGTTACTTCAGTTTCCCCACTTACCCCATGGACATAGATGGTTCAACCTTTGCCAACTCAGTCAAACACAATCAAAAGTTCAGCTTAGATCTCAGTGTTTCGAATCTGGGAAGGGTAGTTTAATTCGCGAGTTGAAGATTTCAGAGTATAAGTTTTCATCTTTGGTGTTGCTCTGCTGCTAGCAGGCCTGGACAATACCCTGGTAGAGTCACGTAGGAACACACACATTGCTCCATTGCCAGCGAGCCTGGTCAGTACCCCGATGGAGTTACATGCTTCACCTCTCTGCGCAGGAAGCCTTTCTCTTCTTTCGCCTTTGTATTTTTTAAGAGAACTGTGCATATGCACTTATTTATTTTTGGGATAGAAGAGGTTGTTCCTTTAGAGAATCATGTAAGACCTCTGACATAGGTTTGCTCATTTAGATTTTTCCCCTTCTCCATTTCTACTAGTTGGATTAGCTTAAACACATAGAGCAGAAAGTTGAGTACAGGCATGGGGCTTCCCAGTGTGGACACAGGTTCACGGTTGGACCAAAGCTTCCCTTACAAACGGTTCGTATTTTTCATCAGGACTTCATTGGCTGAAGGTTGTAACCAAGCACAGAGAAAATGGACACAAGATGGGCCAAGTGTTGCAGTGTCACAAGTCTCTTCAAATTTCAGCCACATACTCTATTCAAAAGCCAGAACATAGTAGTTGGCAGCACTTATTTCTGGAAACAAAAATAGTAATATATCAAACAAACAAAATGAACGTGAACAAAAATAGTAAGTAGAATCAAACAAAGTGAAAGAAAAGATAATAAGCAAAACAAACCAAATAAAAGCAAGTAACAAGCAGACCATGTACATGGCACGGGCACAGCCCGCCTACTGAAACTAGTGTTTGAGGACTTGGTCTTTGATAGGAAGATTATCAATCCTCCCATCAAGTGATTGCAAATGATGCGTGTGTGAGCAAAGTTTCTTATGGACCAGTGTCGGTCCACCGGGCTCCACCACTAGAACCTAGTGGCATTCCAGAAGACCTTCAATTGAAGACAACAACATTGTTTCAAGTATTGTGTGCAACATGGTCTCGGATGATGGTACGGGGTAGTTGTTTTTATTCCGGGAAGGATTCAAGTTTCTGAAGTCAATGCATAAGCGGATCTTCCCAAATTTCTTACGTGCAAGGTTTGAATTAGAAAACCAAGTATGATGATGAACTTTGCAAGTAATCCAAACACTTAAAATGTTAGTCAATCTTTTCAGAAAAAGGAGAACAAACAACATGTATGTGTTACCTGTTCGTAGCTGCAATGGCTTGTCTCCTCCTTTACCTAAACTCTCATGTTGGATTGCTCAGCTGCAATGCATACTCAGGTCATCATCTACTCGTGCAGATCCATCTCGGTATTGTTTCATCAAGTGGTCAATAGTGTTTCTACTGCAGTTTGTAACTTGTACCAAGATTGGCCATCTTCGAATCATGGTGGGTTCCCAGGTTTCTCTGTTTTTTCATAGTGTTGGTCCTTTCTGTGTTCAGCACGAGCGCTTCAGCATCATAGTTTGTGACTTCAGACTTCAAAAAACTTGAAATCACGCATGGTTCATTATTTTGGATGGCTAAGATACACTCAGTCCTTGAGCCATTATGTGTTCCTGTTTTTCCAAGACTCATGGCCCATAGCTTGTCTATATATGAACCATTCAGCGTGCTAGTACTGTTGCTACCACCGTTATTGCTACTACTGCTATTATCAGAAAAACAAACTGTACAAGTTTCATTATCATCAGTTGGGTGAGGAAGGAGTCCCAACTGCTTGTCTGATGTGGTTGGGGTTGGCCATGTAAGATAACACTCCAATGTCTTTTCCAGGAAGCAGTTTCCAAACATGAGTTCTGCGAAGGCCAATGGTTCGTTCTTGCAATTGATGGGAGTGACATTGTGCTTCATGTACCTCTTAGATTCTACCTGGATTTGGTTGCACTTTCCCTTATATAGAAGCCAAATATGAGACCAGTTTGTAGTGAAATACCCATCTAGCTTGCTAGACCAGTCTCTGCTAAGTAATAAACCATATGCTTCCGGTATGTCCACAACAACTATGTTGATGCATTGGTGGACTCGACTGTCATGGGATAGTCGGATGTTCACGTCTCGCAGTTCACCAATCACTGGTACCGATGTTCGATCAAGTTGGATGATTCACATGGATGTCTTGCTCCATTGTGCATTGATCTTCTTAGCAATGGAGAGTGGCATGACGTTGGCTGCCACACCAGAATCAACCAAGCAGTTGTGAAAATTGTAGTTAAAAACTTGAAAAGAAAGTAGGAATGGAGGGCAACCTGAGTTTGCTTCTTCCATCTGAAGCGTATTGAGCACTATGGAAATTGATCAAGAGGTGTGCTTGCTCCCTAGCTGGTAGAGGCTGCACTGTCTGCTGATGTTTGTCCCAAAGCACGCAGCAGGATATCTCACTGACTCTGGATCTTAGCCAACTCGAACAAGTTGATGTTCACTCGAGTTTTCTTCATGTCATCAACAATGTTGTAATCCAGAGGTGGTTGACTCACTGAGGTGTCCGGGGTGGAATAGATGTTCGTGTTGTCTAGCGGAGTGTTTCGCAACTTGGTGCTCTTGGATGTACTCTTATCTACTGCTGTCTTCCCAGACATGCTTTGTATTTGTTGCTTTGAGGGAGCTGGTGGATTGGTCTTCCTTATCAGCAATCTGACCTTTTCTTGCATCTCCCTCAGTGTGGGGGGAACCCCTTTGCTTCTAAGACTGTAATGGTCAGTTTGCTTCTGGGGCTGCTTCTCGGTGTTCGTCTTTGCCATTGTTTGCGAGCACTGATACGTGTTCACCACATGTTCAAAGCTTGATGGCTCATCAGGTGCAACCTCTTCATCATTATATGTGTCTTCTGGTTGCTCCTGCATATTGCTTCTCGCCTTGAATGTACGACTGTAAAAAGTATTTGTGACTGGCTTCTAGCCCAGACAAGAGTTCCCGGGATGATGTTCTTCGTGGAAAGAACAAAATTTCGGGTTTGCACATTGTTCGAGCTGGAACACAAGCTTCTGCACAGTTTTTGGAACGAATTGGCTGCTGCTTGATGTGTTGCTTGCCTGTCTCTACCTAGGTGGGCGACTGCTTCCAAATGTGTCTGATCTACGTTGTTTGAGTTCAGACATTTTAGTGGACAAGCTCTTGAAAAGATGAGTGAGAGTCTCAATGTCAGTTGCTTCCTTGTCTCTACCCTTTCTCATCGTTGCTTGGGTCTACTTGCTCGCATCCTTGGAGTCCTTCATCGATTGATCATCCTTGATGACTCCAACTACATGTAGGTCTTTCTCAACATTGATAGCCTCATCACAGTTTTCCAATAGTGTTGGTCTCGCACCTCGCTTGACGAATTGCGCAATGTTGGTTGGTAGTGCGGATGTGTAGTAATCAATGGTGATGGAGTCATGAGTCTTAGTGTTTGTTGGGAACCTATTTAGTATATACATAAACCTCTGATTGAAATATTTCACTTTTTATTTTCCCTCCATCTTAAGGCTTCCCAACTCTTTGAGTAGTATGGTTGGGGTCTTGTCATCAGTGAACTTCTCAAGGAACAGACATTTGAAAGAACCCCAGTTCTGTATGGAGTTAGGTGGAAGGTTGTGATACCAAGCAGCTGCCTGACCGTCCAAGGTACATGGAAACAATCTACATGCTACATCATCATAACGTACCTCAAGGGTCTGCAGCTATAAGTAGAATTTGTCTAAGTGGTCTTCCGCCTTCACCACACTATCAGGGTTAAACTTGATGTTCATTCTCTCCACTTGCTTCGGCATCTTGTGCAAAACAGCTGGGAGAGCCAATGGTCCCTGAGTCATCCATTCAAGATTTGGGTCAGCCATCTCTTCATCTTCTTCGTACTCTTCCTCTCCTTCAGAGTCTGATGTGTCCAACTCTAAGTCTGTTGGTCTATCTCCACCTCCGCCTCCTCCGTTGCCTTCTCCTCTTCCTCCTATACCCAAGTCTGATCCTAAGATCACAGGAGTGCCTTGTTCACTTTGCCGGAGGGTGTGAGATTTATTTTCATCTTCGATAGCTTTTCCTAGACCTTCAAGTGTGGCAAGGGTTGCTTCTTCCACTAACGATACAACAACACTCGTGGGAGTGGCCTTTGGTTTCATCGCTGCACGAGGAAGATGTTGTCTGTATGGGATTAGTCCGACTGCTTTCATGAACTGGTAAGTGATGGGACGAACGGAGCGAAGGTTTTGATCTGAAGTCTCGTGCTCAACACTAGGAGGTGAGGAGTAACCAACCCTTGAGTCGCATGTAGGTGAGAGAGAGTGCAAGTTGCTGCCTTGACCAAATGTTTGTTGAATGAATGTGAGGGGAATTTCAGCCATGCAGAATTGGCCGCCCTCCTTTTAGCACCAAAAATGTTGATGGTGTTAGACCAGCCAACATTCAAGGAATCACCCCGGTATGAAGTCCCAACTAGACCTCACATGTTTGGTGTGGGAGTCCCATCCGGTATGATGGCCTGGTTGCCATTGTCTTAAGGATTTGCCTCAACTCTTTCTTGTCAGCACAAGACAGTGGTTCACTTCGTCTTCAAGAAGTGAGGTTCACATACCTGGTGAGTGTAAGTGTACTTGTGTCAATGGTTCTTTCACTATGAGGGGAAGAAGGTGAAGGTGAGTTCCAAGTTGAAAGGGATCAATACCAACTCGGGTAGGAACACACAACACAAAAGGACATACACAACTTCTGGCAAAGCAGTCCACTCGGATGCGGCAGTCACAACATACAAGGTAAGATAACACGTACAGCACTCACGGATCAATCCAAACAAGTGCAACGGTTGTTATAGCAAGGTTCATGTGAAAGGTCTGTCTGACACGGACGGGACAATATTAAAAGCATAAACAACACATTTCCATTAATAGATTATGAATCACAACAAATGAATCAGTTCATATGTATAACACATGGTTAAAGAAACATGCATTACAAGTGTTAAAGATCAGTCTTACAACAAATACAATATATGTATGAAAATGTGTTGGCCTGTTAACAGGGTTCTGAATTAAGCGAAAGTTCCAAGACACATCGTTACACCATACATCACTAACCCCTTCAGCGTGGCATTGGAGCCAGTACTTACTCCCAAAGAAAAGATTACAGACTCTCTTGGCTATGTGGGAGGAGCTGAGGTGAAAAGTCCATTCATGTACAAATGAGGGGGGTATTTAGAGCCAAGGGTGAAACTGACCCTTTCGTCTGTTCGACTACTCTCATGATCATTCGACTTCCATGACTTTTCGACTTACATGACTCTATGTTCACAAGTGGATCCCTTGGACTTCCATGTTACATCACATTGATTGACAACAAGCCCATAGTGGAGATGTGGGCAATATGTTTCATGACTTGACATGACAATGTTGGTACATTTGTGTTGCTGCTAGAGTGCATGTCAATCTACAGTGCTGTTGAGTGATGGATGTCTTCATGGTGTATCATAGCTTCACCTCCGCATGGCGAAGTGCGTGGAGTCTTCGATGGTCCTTGGTTCGCTTGATGAAGCTTCCTTGCTTTCATGCTGGAAGGCTTAACAAGCTCACTTGTTCACGAAGGCGCATGTTCGTCGTGTCTATCCGCTTCGCATGCTTTGCTCGTTCATCCGTTGGTGAACCTATCCATTGCGTGTGCTCCCTTCGTTAATCTTGTTCATTGTCTTGACATGTTTGTTGGTGTACATGTACCTGCAGTCGCTCATGATGGGACAACATCAAATCCAAAACCTCCTAGTCTACCATGACACATGATCATTCGAATGCAGGGGATTGGGAGAGGCAACAGGGTTGTGATGCAGGATGATGGCTCTGGGCAAATGCTGATGAAAATTGCGCAAGAGTCACTGAGAGATGGAGACAGATAATCTGAGTCGACAATGACTGTCTGCAAGGTCTGGCTCGGTTGGGAGGAAAAATTGTGCAAATTTTGGGAGGGACAGTCCGGGTTGCAGGAGGGCAAGGCAGACATGCTTTGCGCATTTTCCAGAACGAACAGTCAGCAGGGGCTGGATAGCCAGATTTGCGCAATTTTCCAGAGGAACGAGCCGGGCTGCATGAAGGGTCAACAGGCAGGGATTGCACAGTTTTTTTGGGGAACTGCTCGGGAGACTGGCAGCTAGAACTGCATAATTCCCAAAGGGAACTGCTAGTTGGCTATTAGGGTCACTTGCAGCTAGAACTGCACAATTCCAAAAGGGAACTTCCAGTTGGCTGCTCGGGTCACTGGTAGCCAGAACTGCGTAATTCCCAGAGGGAACTGCTAGTTGGCTGTTGGGGTCACTAGCAGCCATAACTGCGCAATTCCCAAAGGGAACTGCCAGTTGGCTGTTGGGGTCAATGGCAGCCAGAACTGCACAATTCCCAGAGGGAACTTCCAGTTGGTTATTGGGGTCACTGGCAGCTAGAATTGCGCAATTCCCATAAGGAACGGCCAGTTGACTGCTCAGTTACTGGCAGCAAAAACTACGCAATTCCTGGAGGGAACAGGCAGTTTACTGCTGAGGGCTGCTGGTTGGGAAAGTTGCATTAAGTCCAGGAGGTCAGCCTGCTGATCATCTGTATGCAATTTCTGAGTTGAGATCATTGATGGGCAGTGGGAGGCCTGATCATGAGCACTGCGCAATTTCTGAGATGAATAGTCAGTCGAATTTCCAGGTGGCTAGCATGAGTGCCGCTTGAGTTGCTTGTGGGCAGTGCTGCTTGAAAGGACTAGCTTGGTGCTTTTGCACTTATCTGGTTGAAATTCGATCAAGTCAAAAGTAGGGTGATGGTCCGACTGTTAGTGAGGAGTCTGGTCATCAGAACTTCAGCAAAAATGACTAAGTGTGTGAACAGTAGAAAGATGCATAGGTGATCATACGAACATACACTCGCATGACTTGATGACCAAACAACCGAACCATCCAGACACACATGTTCAACATGAATGGCCAACAGTGCAAGCAGCAAGCGCGAAACTCGTGATTGATCATTCATGATCAACATGATGCTTGCGCAACAGTGAATGTGACTCCGTGTGTGAGTGCGACAGATGCTTTCATGGCGAACACAACAAACACATACAAAGAAAAGACTTTGAGCATAACCAGAACATGGTCGCAAGCATGAATTAGACATCAACATGTAGAGACTTGAGTGCAATAAATAAGCAAGGCGAATGTAAAGACTCACACGAGCTCACAGAGTGAACTCGAGTGTGTGCAGTCATCAAGTGAAACTCTCCAAGGGAGGCTCCGAAATTGGTGCAGGCCAAAATTTTGGAGGGTTGTTGTAGCCACTACAACACCTAGCAACAAAATTTCCTAATGCATATGCAGTTGCGTTATGCATTCTAGGAACATATACAATATTGAAAGATTGGAATTGAAAATCAAATGCCATACCTCTTGTTGATAGATTTTCAAATTAGGTGACAAAAAGTGTATATTATTTCGTATGTGTTGTACAACGATCTTAGAGTCACCTATTGGTTTAAGAGTCCTAACTTTGAGGTCAATAGATTTTTGTAAGCCCATGATGAGTGCTTCATATTCTGCAGTGTTATTAGTGCACTCGAATTCCAAACAGCAAGAGATCAGGTGTTTCCTCTGTTGTGGGTCTACTAAAACAAAACCTGCTTCGGAGCCCTCTCGTGTCTTGGAACCATCAAAATACAAAATCCAAACATCAGAAACACAAGAGTTGTGCCCTACACTAGTAATACTACTATCTATTGTACATAGGTCATTTCCTCCAGTTGGACTAGGAAGGAGTTCCAAATGTGTTTTTGGTTGGACTAGGGATGGCTGAGCAAGGTAGCACCCAAGGCCAGACTCCAAAAAACAATTTTCAAAAATCATCTCTACGAAAGAAACCAACTCATTCTTTCCCTCGAAGGGTGTGATAGTGTTCTTCATGTAAGGTTCTTATTCCACCCGGATTTATTTTTTCCTACCCTTATATGGAAGCTATAAATGTGACCATTTAGTAGCAAAATACACATGTAATTTGTTGGACCAATCTCTACTTAGCAATACACCGTAGGCTTCTTGGATGTCCACAATTACTATGTTTATGCACTAGTGAACTCGTTGATCAAATGATAGTAAAATAAGAACATTTATGAGTTTGCCAACAACTTAGACAAGATACTTGTCCAACTGAATAATATGTACATCGATCTTATCCCATTTAGCATTGATTTTCTTAGCTATAGACAATGGCATTACATTTACGGATGCTCTAGAATCAACTATGCAATTGTATACATTGTAATTCAAAATTTCGAACATCAATAAAAATGGAGGACAGAGTGTCCATGCGGTCTTGGATAGGTGATGATCGAGTGCTCTATTAAGGCACTCCTTGATATGAAGTCACCGGTTCAATTCCCCACCTTGATTGGGGTGATATGTTGGACATGATGAAGATGTTGTCCCACCAGGATTACAACAAAAAAATGGAGGACATAGTGTGTTAGCTTCTAATGTTAATGCATTAACAACAGACTCCAGGAGACCAGAAGACTTACCAGATCCCTCGTGTGAAGAAGCATTATCACCTGAGGAAGGTTGGTCAAGAGCTCAGACAAGCAGTGTTCACTAGCTTGCGATCCTTGTAAGCTCGAAGATTGAAATATTAGCGCAAGATTTCTTCATGGTTTTGACTATATTATAATCCAGCACGGTGGGCATCACCAAAGCGTCTAGAGGAGTGACTTTATTTGATACTTCCGGAATGGTAGATTTGCTTTTACTCTTGGTAGAAGTGTTTTTTGTTGTAGTAGTATTTCTAGATTTATTCTGAGTGTTTGATGGTGTAATTTTCCTTAACAAGTGTTCTTTCAATTTTTGCCTCATCAGCTCTTGTTCGGAAACTGGCCCTTGGCTTCTCAACTTATATCGACTATTTTTCTTTTGAGTCATTTCCTCATTCAGTGGCAGTTCTTCGAAAATTTTATTTTCATTTGTGAATACACAACTAAAGGCATTCACTTCATGCCCAACATTTGCAGTCTCTTCAGCCACAAAATTTTCTTCCTTTTCTTTCGTTGGCACAGTGTTCTCATTTGAAAGTATTGTGTCAATAATGTGCACAACCAAAGCGCCCGTGTTGTGATTCCACTATATTCATGTCTTTTCTGAATGATATTCTTGATGAAAAGAACAATATTGGTCCATGCCCATGCTTTCAACATTCATCACGACGTTTGATCTTTGTGTAGACTTAGTTGGCTGATTGCTATTGTTGTTGTGGTTGGCAGTCCTTCTCAAGAATTTGAACTTTGGGGGCTTGCTATTGACAATGGTCTAGTTTGACCTTTGTTTTAACTTTTCCAGCTCATTGGACAAATACTTGATGGTCTGGGTCAAGCTTTCAATATCAATTGCTTCTTTATCCTTGGCCTTACTTGAAGAGGCATGAGACCTTTTACCCATGTCCTTGGAGTCTTTTGATGGTTCATTGTTGACAATGACTCCAATTGCACGCAAGTCCTTTTCAACCACAATGGCTTCTTCAAAATTTTCAGCCAAAGTTTCTTTCAAACTTATCTTGACGAACTATGCAATGATTGTTGGTAAGGAAGAAGTGTAGTAATCAATTGTGACGAAGTCATGAGGTTTTGTATTCGTAGGAAATTTGTTCAATATGTGATCGAACCTATGATTAAAATCTTTAACCTTTTGTTTTTGCTCCATCTTCAGATTGCCCAACTTTTTTAATAACCTGGTTGGGGTTTTGTCATCGACAAACTTTTCAAGGAAAAACTTTTCTAACCCTTTTCAATTTTGAATTGGATTTGGAGGAAGACTGTGGTAGAGATAGCTTCTCTATCGTCTAAGGTACAAGGAAAGAGTCTGTTAATTTTTCATAAGACTATATTGTTATTTTCTTTGATAATTGCAATTCTTCATTAACACATTACATTCACCCCATAATATCATAACATTATTCAGATTTACATCATTATTCAACAGCATAAGCAACGATGTAGAATGAACAATACCATCATCATCAACAATGCAACAGAACATAAAGGAACAATAGAAGAAAAGAATCACACATAGAGACACCAGGATTGGTCGGAGACCAAGGCAAAACCCATTATGGGGAAAACCCTTGCAAATTCTTCTTCTTATATTATCATCAAATGATTCAGCAAAAGAGAGTACAATGATCCATATCTTCATCTATGCAACTAACTAGAAAAACAACTACAACATCCATGAAATAAACCCAAAAAATATTATACTCAAAATATTGATTTGGAAGTTTGTACCGAATTGCCACTAACTGCAGTGAATTGTCGAACCCTACGGTCACTGAGTAAAATCTTCAAACAATTTAGATTTTATCTTTTAGTTCTTGGTCGTATGGAGGAGGAGTCATCCGAACGACTATAGTTGCCTGGTCATTCTCTAAAGCACTGCAAGCAAGCGACTTTGGTTGGATCTACCTAGATCTGACTCTGAGCTTTTGTCGCACCCTTCAAGAAGTTATGTGAGTGACTATAGTAGCCCAATCTCACCCTTAAGCCTAGTGAACAACCAACAAGGGTTGGATCTGGTCTATGGCGAGTGAGCGACTGTGTCTGTGAAAACCCTAACTCCCGGTCGCATGCACAGTGAGTTGTTTGTGTGATTGGAAGGCTCCAGCCACAGGCATAAGCCTATGTGAGAGCAACTATGGTCGAGATCCTTCTGTGTTTTGCCTGCGACTGTTGCCCAAAACCCTAGATCTGAAATGCGAGCTTCGGACCTTGTAATTTCACCTCATAGCAAACCTATTCCTCTGCGGATGAGCCTCAGACCTGTGTGAGCCAAAAACTAAGATAGAAAAGTGTCTCATGATTGTGTCGAAATGAGGTAGAGGTCACTTGTATTTATATCCTTCCAAAAGGTTCCACTTTGCTTTAGGGTCAACCTTATCAAATATGCACATGTGGGATATTATTCATATATACACTTCCCTTATCTGATTTGAGTGATGTTTAGCTCGATTTTGGTCCTCTCGAAAAGAGGAATTCAATGAAATTATTATATTCATCAAGTGATCTATCTAACATAGAATTTGACTGCATTTACATATTTTTAACACTCCTCAAATAGGGTTAATTCCACATGCCAATATCTGACCATCGATCAACATGGAATCCTATCATCATATCCAATATCAAGTATCTTATCATCTCATATCATTATTGATCATCTCAATTAATCTCTTACTTATTTTTTGCTTATCTCTTGATTATCCCTGCTCATACATTGAACATTCTCGAATCTAAAAGAAGAAGAATATTTTACCGGAGGGGAGCTTAAGAAACCATCCTCTATTCATCGAACTACTACCTGAAATCTTTTCTAGTGGGCTACTACCCAGAATATCAGTGGGGAGTTATATCTATGACCTGCATCATCATCCGAGAGCATATTATCAGGGAGCACATCTCAACCTATAACCACATCAGGGAGCACATCTCTACCTGGAATCTCATGGGGGAGCTATACATCTACAACCCCATATCAAGCAATGGGATATCCAAACACACAAGGGAGCACATCTCAACCCTAAAATCACATTGGGTAGCTCATTCTCAACGCGGAACGGCATAGGGTTATCTCAACCTAATCCTATTGCCTACTGATCTTACCATCGATGACTCTAAGAAGTCTTGGGGTAGAATACCTGCATCGTAATTGACTTGGGTTGTACACCCCAAGTACACTCTCAACTTGTTGGCCAAATAGGGTGCGATATTTCCAACAAGCCCTGCTTGTGGGTATGGTGCCAATTGGGGTATACTCTGCATAGACCAGATAAAGGAGTAGCATCTCCGACCCTATGAAGATAGGGGAGAATCATATCCAACCCTATGGGTAAAAAATATGGTGATACACTATTTTCTAGAGTTCCCTCAACCCCAAGATTCCTCCATCTCAATTCCACACCTTGGGAGCTCAAACAAGGGAGGAAGAGTTGGCTTAGTGTCCTCGATCAACAATGCTCTCTGTAGATCAACACCATATAATTGTGCTCATATTTCGTAATCATCATGTATCAATAGCAGTTGTCTCCTATTCATGCAAGTCATCAAATCAAATATCATATTAGAACATAAATAATCATATATATATAAAGGATACCATATTCGTCCTCCCTCTCAAGGAGGTGCCAACCACAAGCTTAAGCTTGTCTCGCATAGTTGCACTGTCTCAATGTATGAAAGTATCTCGGTCCCAACTATATATGGGATTCTCTGCAAATCGGATCCCACTCTTTGTCATCACAATGTATCCATGTCATATCCAAAACTATTCATACGTCTCTCTCGGGAGCTTCTTCAGCTTGCCTCATAGTTATCCATACTAAAAACATTGTACCCAACCTCGATCGTGTTATGGACCTCTCATCCAAGATATCATGGCAGATCTCATACTAAAGTAGCATCAAAATGTGCTCATCAATAATAATCTCAAACATCGTTAGTATATTCATGCCACCACATATTGTAGGATGAATATCTCAGATAAAAATTGATCGTTTCATGCAAGTATATCGAAGGGTGCTCAGTGGAAACTTAGTGTGTATGAAGCAACTTAAACAACTCAGGTTCTAAGCACATCATATATATATGGACGGATGTTCAAAATAGAACATCAATGCTTTAATCAACTGTCGATTTCCAAGTTGAGTCCAACAAGATTTCTTCAACAAATTTTGAAATTCAATCAAAGTTTCCAAGGATTTGCATTTCCACTTTCCAATACTTCTTCAATAGCTTCACAATATAGATTATTGTTTCCCAACTTCAGAAATCAATTCATCATGCCATGATTCATCTTTTCACTTTAGGAGCCATCTCCCTCTTACTCAGAGGCTCATTACCTGTCAATAGTAGACCATTAGTATATAAAACCAAAACCAAAATCAAAGTCATACCTTGGAACACATCATCCTGGCTTCACCAGATCACTGTCAATGCAGACATATCTGGATCGGGGAGCTTGCTTCATGCAATTCTCACTACAACCATAACACTTTACCAAACCAACATGTCCAACCTTTCATAAATCAGTATTGTGCAATGTGTTAGTGTCGGTCTTGAAAGCCCTCCATCAGTGATCAAAGCTCTTTGCATTTGCATTAGTAGGTGTCTCATCAGTGTCAAAGTTTGCATCCCGTTAGGCATGCCATAACCCTGATGGAGGAGCTGGTCTATTCATACCCCTCTTGGCTTTGCTGGATCAGGTCATATCAGTCATTGAGTTTTTCAAGCTTGTCTTGATGTGTCTTAATGTCAGAATTCTAGGTCTAGGGTTTTGGTCATTTGTCTCTGCAAGGTCATGTCTCTGAAAGTCCTTGAGTGACCAGCAAGCCAGAGGGAGGATGGTAAACATGTTTCTTTGATATTTTCATCATGTACAGTTCATTTTTAACCTTGGATTTAAAAACTCTGTTTTTAAAGATAAGGTCATGATAAATTTTGTAAAAAGAATGAATTTCCAAAAAGTCTTCAAAAGGCAGCAACAACCCTGGTCCCCTTGCCACAGTCCTTCAGATGATCTACCTGCAAGAAGAAGCAAGTCAAAGCACTCAAAAAGTCAACTTCAGGATAAAGGAAACCAAGAAAATCAGTGTTTTAAAAAGTGTCAAAATAGACTTTATAAAGTGGGTTTATGGATGAAATTTTTTCAAATGAAGATTATAAAAGATAATATTCCCTCCTTTCACTCTCATTGTGCATTTCAAGCTTGCAAGAGAGATTGTGAGAGAGTGATAGGCGAAAGAGGCAAAAACACAGTGATTTCGGGCAGTTAGCAGGTGCGCGACCCGTTCAAGCCTGTGCGCGACCTGTTGGGCGGTGCGCGACCCGTCCAGGGCACTCCAGCAGTGTAAATTTACTACGGGCGCGACCCGTTGGGCTGTGCGCGACCCGTTCAGCTGTCTGCAATCAAACTTCAACCAAATTTCCTCAACCTCCCTTCAATTCATCTACATTGCTCGAGGTAGGGTCTTACTCATTGTTTTGAAGGTTGATGATGAAAATAAGGTTGTGTATTATAATTCTAACCGCAGAAATTGCAAATGAATGGATTGATATGGCTGCAATATTTGTATGCAAATGATGCTAGGGTTTTGTGACTGCTTCAAGTAATTTTGTCCAATTTGGTTCCTTCCCTCTTTTCCCCTTTCATTTACAGTCATGCTTTCATCTCTGTCCCATATTATTTGTACATAAAATGTAAACTTTTTCCCCCATCCCTAATCTATAAACCCTACCCCTCTCCCAAGCACACAAAACCCTAATTCCCTCTACCATACACATGCAAAAATAAAAGCAAAAAGAAAAGATACATTTGCAAATAAATAAAAGAGTCATGTGAAAATAAATATTGTTGTATATCTAAAGTCATGTACATATCCCCTACATGCCCTTGACATCCCCTTGTACATGAAAACCTTCCCTCTATGTTAAAACAATGTACATGTACTCCTTATTAAAAAATTTGCCTTATGATACACATGAACTCCTATAAGTAAATTTGGTGTATGGTTTCCCTATGTCCCTATTGATACATGTATGCTCCTTCCATGTTTACTATCACACATGTTTTTATCCCATATACAAACATCTTTGCAAATGATTTCCTAAATTCAAATACATGTTCCTATAAGCATGATCATTTGTAAAATTTCCCTTGAAATTCCCTGTTATTTTCATATATTCCCATTCCTTGTTAAGAAGTTCCCTCCCCTAACATTCCCCTCATGTTTTTTTCCCCTTGAAACAGCATAGAGTTCAGCACTTTTGCAGGCAGAGACAGCAGTTCAATTTGTCCTTCAGTTTGTCCACTTTGCTCCAAAACCATGTCAGAAACCGAAACTTATGAACATAGTGATGACCATTCATCATCTACAGAGGTTGAGGAACAGAGGAGGCCTCGTAGAGGAGGTAAGGGAGGACATCATAAGCGGGAGGAGCCTACTTCTTTGGCAGAATTACAAGCTTGTCCTTTGGCAGTGAATTGCTTCCGGTACATGTCTTGCTATCAGTTTTGTGAGAGGGTCTCTCAGCTTCAGCATCATAGAGAGTTGGCCCGCTTGTTTGTCTTACACCTCCATGATGGACATGTCACTCTTGCAGGGGTAAACTTCATATTGACACCTGAGGTGATTTCAGAGGCTACAGGGATACCGAATGTGGGTGAGGTGTGGCCTAAGCGCAGGTTACTTGATTTTGTTCACTTTGAGCCTTATGTCTGGCCATCATTTGTGAGACTATTGACGGGTGTCTTCCCATTCAGATTTCTCCGGAGCGAGTATGCTCCCCTCATGAGACTTATCATGCATTATTTTACATGTGAGGGCAGATTTTCACAGGTGTATTCATATCACATTCGCCTGTTGATGCATTTCACCCGAGTGAGGATGATGAACCTCCCGGTCTTCCTGTTTCATAACATTCAGAGGATGGTGCCCATGTTGCAGAGGAAGACCCCGGCTCAGCAGTACAGGAGCCTTTGTCACTATGGTTTGATCCAGCTCATAGTCTCTCATCAGTTGCCTCAACAGGGCATCTCATGGGAGGAGTTCATCTCCCGTGAGTTTTTCACAGTGCCACCTCAGCCACATCAGGAGGCCATTCATGAGGAGGGTGGACCATCTCAGCAGCCTGATGCTCCCGTCACCCGACATGTCAGCTCCACTCCTTTGGTCACCTATCAGAAAGGCCCAAGGGCTTTGTTTGCAGCAGCTAGGCGAGTACTATCTCCACAGCAGGTGGAAGGGGTCTCGCCTTCATCTTCAGATCAGCGAGTGTTATCTCCACATCAAGTGGAAGGGGCCTCGCTTTCTTCACCAGCACAGGTATTGCAGAGGGGCAAAGAGCCCATGGTTCATGAGGATCCAATGATTGATCTCGAGGTCAGTTCTCCTAGCCAAGAGGCAAAGGAGATTATTCAGCATCTCAGGGCCGAGAATGATGTTTTGCAGCGGAGACTTGAGGGTGCCCAATGGACCATCACTTATCTAGAGCAGCGGAACACACAACTAGAGGAGGAGAAGGCACTTGATGAGCTCTGGAGGATTCGTAGTGACCGAGTCCTAAACCGTAGGAGGCCCGGTGATCCATTGCCTGCTGACTGGGAGTCATTGCTCATTCAGGAGAATGCTCACTTGGAGAGGCTGTTGGCTAAGGCCAACCAAGAGAAAAAGCTGCTAAGGAACATGAAGAATCATTATTGGGCGAGGATGCATGTTTGCAAGGCAAAAATGAAAATGTTCCAAAGGAGGTTGTCCGAGGCTCTTAGGCGGAAGAAGAAGACCAACCCACTCCGTATCTTGGCTGAGGCATCCCTCAAGGATCATGACACCCACTAGCCTCTTCACAGCTCCAAGCACAAAAAAATTTGGAAGTTTTGGCTCATTTTTGGCATTTTTGGGAAATTTATAGGTTTTGGCTTCTCAACGGGTCTCACCCCCGGTGAGACCCTTTGTCCTCGTAGCTCCGTTTTGCAAAAACTCAACATTTTTGGATTTTTCATGCAAAGTTACACATGCCTATGGGTGGATTTGAGTTTTTATGGAGTTTTGGTCCTCCAAAAGGTCAAAGTACAGCCAAATTTTGACTTTCTGCCCCTTTTTTGAGCTGCAGAAGTAGTCTTGGGAGAATTGACTTTTGACTAGGCAAATGACCTTCAAATCCAAAAATTCCGGTTGGGTTGGAAAGTAGACTCAGAGACCTTTCCAACGAGCTATCCTGCACCTCATTTTGACACTGGGAAGGCCTCCAAACAGGGCTCCAAAGTGCGCGACCTGTTGAGGAAGTGTGCGCGACCCATTGAGGAATTTGTGCCAGATTTTACCAGTTCGGCCAGAAAATCACTGTTTTCACCTAGTTTGACTTTTTGGGGTTCTAGATGATAGATTTTTATGTAACTATCATGACTCAAAGACACTTTTACTCTTCTTTAACACTTCTAGAAGTTTCATGAAATGTAAATGGTAAATATTTAATGTATGGATAGGTTTCCTAGCTTATAGAGGCAAGTTGTTATGACTGCCTATTATCTAGTGCTCAGTTAGAAGTAGTTGCAACAGCTCCTAGGAAGGGGAGCTCGACCCCTAGAGGTGGGGAAAGAGGTTAGATCATCTATATTATGCACTCTTTTGCTCATTTTCATGGTTGGACTCTTGAGGAAGGAGCTATCTTTGTATATTTCACTTGTATCTCTGCAATTTTTGGCTAAGGAAGACCAGGGTTTTGCAGTCATCTTTTGGATTCTTGTGGACTCATGTGTTGATGGTGTGTTTCTACATGTTATTGTAAGCTTTGTTATGTGATTCATTTCCTTTCTATACTGCTGCATATTAAACAAATGAAGTGATAAAGTTAGAATTCATGCTAGCCATGCTCTGCTTTTAAATTTGTTTAATTTCTATGTTTTCTGCTGTCTAAAGAGAATTCAAATCCATTGTTTGCTCTCTTTAGCTCTCTCATCTTTCTTCTTAATCATCCCTTTCAGCTAAAGACATCAATACAGGTTCCTACCTTGCCCCAAAGACCCCCCTGCAGAAACTGTGTCCAATCCCCGCACCCTAAATTGCAGTTCCTCAATTTGCCACCAAAAACCCCAAAAACCCCCAAATCAACCTTTATAATCAGTTTACTAGCCTAATATCAGTGTTACCTTGTTGGTCATCTCATCCTATTGAAAATCTACCGAGATTGACCGGAGAGAGCCTTCTCCTGCCCCGTAGGGCTAGCTACGGGGCTGAATGGTTTGATGTAGCTTTGAGATTTGCCTTTTCAGCCTAAGGTGAAATTTCAAGTGCTAACATACTGGCGACCATACTGGGGAGAACATCTAATTCTTTGCTCATTGACTGTTATTTCATAAGTCTTAGACGGAGCCTGAAGTTACGCCAGGTAGCCTTCGAAAATGCTCTTGTTTTACATCAGCGTTAGTAGATAAACGCTGCTTCAGTCAATCTCCGTGAGCTTGTGAACATAGCGCTTCATTGACATTTTACCCCAGTACATGTATCAAGTTCAGATCTGATTGTTGATAGTGAACAACGATCAGACACTTGAAAGGCTGAAATCATTCACTGGCGACTCCTTTCACTGAAGAATCCAGCGATCAGTGCTTCATGGTGACTTCACTGCAGAAAGATCAGTAGCTTTGAGCTTTTCAAGATGGATCAGATTGCAAGAAGATATGCTCCCTTGAGCCGAGATCACATTCCAGGTTTTCCAAATAAAATTCCAAAGGTAGATTGGTCAAGGAATCTGCCTATATTTAATGATGATGGTAAGAAGGATGCTGCTTTACATCTAGTTAGATTTCATATGCATATTCGCAAGTTGAAGGTGGATTTTCCTGAAGATTGCTTGATGAAGATATTCTTGGCCACTCTAGAAGGTAAAGCCCAATCATGGTATGAAAGTTTGCCACCTGCTTGTATTTACTGTTTAAAGGATTTTCATGCTATGTTCATTGAAAGATATAAGGACTCTTATCCATCATTGAATTTAGTTCAAGACTGTTGCAAGCATGCCTATAGTTTTATTGAAAGCCTTGAGAAGTTTTATGAAGATGATAATTTCATGGATGAAGAGATCATGGAAGCCCTGTATGAAAAGCCGTTTCAGCAGCACACAGAAATCTTAGAGGATACTTGTCAAGATCAGCAGGTTGAAGATGGCCATATGGCTGTAATTGATGAAAGAGAAGAGCTTGTTTCAGATCTGCCCACGGAAGAGGACAGCATGCAGGGAAATCAAGTTTCAATCTTAGAATGTGATAAAGTCAAGTCAGCTATTTCAGATCTAAATTCAGATCGTGATGATCAAGACTACCTTGTTTTGAATCCCATGAAGGAGAGCTCTGTTGTTGAGATCATCTGGAATGAAGAAGACAAAGTTATTGACCGAAGCCTTCCTGAGGAGGTAATGCAGTCATTTCATGGAAAACAAGATGAGATCTTTGTTCAAGTAAGTGAAAAATCTTCTTTCAATCATAATTTGGATAGTTTGATTGCCATGTCATATGAAGATGATCAACAATGTTTCCAAGTTTCAGAAGATCAGGACTGTCATTCAGATTTTTCATGTTTTGAAATGTTATTTCAAGAAGACAAGACTTGTTTGAGCAAAGGGAAACAGAAAGTCTTATCTCCTTTGTCTGAAGAGGAAATAGATCAGCTTTTGAAAGGTCATACTACAACCCAAGCTAAAGCAAATCGGCAGTGCGCACATGGTCACGAAAGTGTTGGTGAAACTTCCTCCTCTTTTGAAAATGATGACAGTCTTGTAATTAGTTTTATAGATCAGAAAACAAATAATATTTTCCTTCACAAAGATGATAAGACTGTCATGTTTGATGATCTTGAAGATTGTTTTCTGTTTAAGAATGACCTAGACCATAAAATTGAGGAATATAAGCTTGAGAGAGACAATATGTCAAAATTTCTCACGGTCAAGGAATTTACAACCAACACTCATATGGCAGAAGCTTATACTTCTCTGTGCCTTCCTATCAATCAGCAACCCACTGTTTTTTCAGATCAGAATGAAGCGAGTACTTATATTTTTGCAGCTGGATCTCCAAACAAGATAGTGCCTCAGGATTATCAAGATCCCTTTGGCATTCTTCTGCAAGCATTAGAAAAGATAAATGTTGCCTGGTTCATTATCATAAGCTTTGGTTTCAGTGGTTATTTTGAGTTGCCTACAGGTTCATCGTTTCGCCTGCTCGAGATAAGCGAGAGCAGAAATTTGGTATGTAGCCATCTGCTGGATTGGTTACATTGGAAAGCTCATTATACATGATTGTACATATTTCATTAGTATGCAGGTGGTTGTCATCATGATTCCAAATCTTGATGGATTGCTGCCGTTTTTCCAAAAGCTTTGTAAAGTTTTGTTTTAAGTCGGTCATGAGTCATTTGTGTTTGGTCTGTTGAGTGATTTTTTTTCAAGTTATTTCAGTTTGCCATCGAGTCAGTTTGAGTCAAGTTTCAGTTAAGTTTCAGTCAATTTTCAGTCAAGTTTTCATTAAATAAATGAGTCAAAGTCTTGTGTCGTTTGCCGAAATAATGACTCCATTGCCCAATGATTGAAAGGCACTGGTCTGCTTTCCCAGAGGTCTGAGGTTCTTGGTACCTCCAAGGAGATACCATCCCCATTGGAGCCAATGTTAGTGTCGGTCTTGAAAGCCCTCCATCAGTGATCAAAGCTCTTTGCATTTGCATTAGTAGGTGTCTCATCAGTGTCAAAGTTTGCATCCCGTTAGGCATGCCATAACCCTGATGGAGGAGCTGGTCTATTCATACCCCTCTTGGCTTTGCTAGATCAGGTCATATCAGTCATTGAGTTTTTCAAGCTTGTCTTGATGTGTCTTAATGTCAGAATTCTAGGTCTAGGGTTTTGGTCATTTGTCTCTGCAAGGTCATGTCTCTGAAAGTCCTTGAGTGACCAGCAAGCCAGATGGAGGATGGTAAACATGTTTCTTTGATATTTTCATCATGTACAGTTCATTTCTAACCTTGGATTTAAAAACTCTGTTTTTAAAGCTAAGGTCATGATAAATTTTGTAAAAATAATGAATTTCCAAAAAGTCTTCAAAAGGCAGCAACAACCCTGGTCCCCTTGCCACAGTCCTTCAGATGATCTACCTGCAAGAAGAAGCAAGTCAAAGCACTCAAAAAGTCAACTTCAGGATAAAGGAAACCAAGAAAATCAGTGTTTTAAAAAGTGTCAAAATAGACTTTATAAAGTGGGTTTATGGAAGAAATTTTTTCAAATGAAGATTATAAAAGGTAATATTCCCTCCTTTCACTCTCATTGTGCATTTCAAGCTTGCAAGAGAGATTGTGAGAGAGTGATAGGCGAAAGAGGCAAAAACACAGTGATTTCGGGCAGTTAGCAGGTGCGCGACCCGTTCAAGCCTATGCGAGACCTGTTGGGCGGTGCGTGACCCGTCCAGGGCACTCCAGCAGTGTAAATTTACTACGGGCGCGACCCGTTGGGCTGTGGGCGACCCGTTGAGGAGCCTGCGCGACCCGTTCAGTTGTCTGCAATCAAACTTCAACCAAATTTCCTCAACCTCCCTTCAATTCATCTACATTGCTCGAGGTAGGGTCTTACTCATTGTTTTGAAGGTTGATGATGAAAATAAGGTTGTGTATTATGATTCTAACCTCAGAAATTGCAAATGAATGGATTGATATGGCTGCAATATTTGTATGCAAATGATGCTAGGGTTTTGTGACTGTTTCAAGTAATTTTGTCCCATTTGGTTCCTTCCCTCTTTTCCCCTTTCATTTACAGTCATGCTTTCATCTCTGTCCCATATTATTTGTACATAAAATGTAAACTTTTTCCCCCATCCCTAATCTATAAACCCTACCCCTCTCCCAAGCACACAAAACCCTAATTCCCTCTACCATACACATGCAAAAATAAAAGCAAAAAGAAAAGATACATTTGCAAATAAAGAAAAGAGTCATGTGAAAATAAATATTGCTGTATATCTAAAGTCATGTACATATCCCCTACATGCCCTTGACATCCCCTTGTACATGAAAACCTTCCCTCTATGTTAAAACAATGTACATGTACTCCTTATTAAAAAATTTGCCTTATGATACACATGAACTCCTATAAGTAAATTTGGTGTATGGTTTCCCTATGTCCCTATTGATACATGTATGCTCCTTCCATGTTTACTATCACACATGTTTTTATCCCATATACAAACATCTTTGCAAATGATTTCCTAAATTCAAATACATGTTCCTATAAGCATGATCATTTGTAAAATTTCCCTTGAAATTCCCTGTTATTTTCATATATTCCCATTCCTTGTTAAGAAGTTCCCTCCCCTAACATTCCCCTCATGTTTTTTCCCCTTGAAACAGCATAGAGTTCAACACTTTTGCAGGCAGAGACAGCAGTTCAATTTGTCCTTCAGTTTTTCCACTTTGCTCCAAAACCATGTCAGAAACCGAAACTTATGAGCAAAGTGATGACCATTCATCATCTACAGAGGTTGAGGAACAGAGGAGGCCTCGTAGAGGAGGTAAGGGAGGACATCATAAGCGGGAGGAGCCTACTTCTTTGGCAGAATTACAAGCTTGTCCTTTGGTAGTGAATTGCTTCCGGTACATGT
This sequence comes from Pinus tabuliformis, assembly GCA_031772625.1. Lineage (NCBI taxonomy): Eukaryota > Viridiplantae > Streptophyta > Pinopsida > Pinales > Pinaceae > Pinus > Pinus tabuliformis. The sequence goes on along the minus strand of CM062819.1, from coordinate 1,451,693,092 downwards.
CTTGCTATCAGTTTTGTGAGAGGGTCTCTCAGCTTCAGCATCATAGAGAGTTGGCCTGCTTGTTTGTCTTACACCTCCATGATGGACATGTCACTCTTGCAGGGGTAAACTTCATATTGACACCTGAGGTGATTTCAGAGGCTACAGGGATACCAAATGTGGGTGAGGTGTGGCCTAAGCGCAGGTTACTTGATTTTGTTCACTTTGAGCCTTATGTCCGGCCATCATTTGTGAGACTATTGATGGGTGTCTTCCCATTCAGATTTCTCTGGAGCGAGTATGCTCCCCTCATGAGACTTATCATGCATTATTTTACATGTGAGGGCAGATTTTCACAGGTGTATTCATATCACATTCGCCTGTTGATGCATTTCACCCGAGTGAGGATGATGAACCTCCCGGTCTTCCTGTTTCATAACATTCAGAGGATGGTGCCCATGTTGCAGAGGAAGACCCCGGCTCAGCAGTACAAGAGCCTTTGTCACTATGGTTTGATCCAGCTCATAGTCTCTCATCAGTTGACTCAACAGGGCATCTCATGGGAGGAGTTCATCTCCCGTGAGTTTTTCACAGTGCCACCTCAGCCACATCAGGAGGCCATTCATGAGGAGGGTGGACCATCTCAGCAGCCTGATGCTCCCGTCACCCGACATGTCAGCTCCATTCCTTTGGTCACCTATCAGAAAGGCCCAAGGGCTTTGTTTGCAGCAGCTAGGCGAGTACTATCTCCACAGCAGGTGGAAGGGGTCTCGCCTTCATCTTCAGATCAACGAGTGTTATCTCCACATCAGGTGGAAGGGGCCTCGCTTTCTTCACCAGCACAGGTATTGCAGAGGGGAAAAGAGCCCATGGTTCATGAGGATCCAGTGATTGATCTCGAGGTCAGTTCTCCTAGCCAAGAGGCAAAGGAGATTATTCAACATCTCAGGGCCGAGAATGATGTTTTGCAGCGGAGACTTGAGGGTGCCCAATGGACCATCACTTATCTAGAGCAGCGGAACACACAGCTAGAGGAGGAGAAGGCACTTGATGAGCTCTGGAGGATTCGTAGTGACCGAGTCCTAAACCGTAGGAGGCCCGGTGATCCATTGCCTGCTGACCGGGAGTCATTGCTCATTCAGGAGAATGCTCACTTGGAGAGGCTGTTGGCTAAGGCCAACCAAGAGAAAAAGCTGCTAAGGAACATGAAGAATCATTATTGGGCGAGGATGCATGTTTGCAAGGCAAAAATGAAAATGTTCCAAAGGAGGTTGTCCGAGGCTCTTAGGCGGAAGAAGAAGACCAACCCACTCCGTATCTTGGCTGAGGCATCCCTCAAGGATCATGACACCCACTAGCCTCTTCACAGCTCCAAGCACAAAAATTTTTGGAAGTTTTGGCTCATTTTTGGCATTTTTGGGAAATTTACAAGTTTTGGCTTCTCAACGGGTCTCACCCCCGGTGAGACCCTTTGTCATCGTAGCTCTGTTTTGCAAAAAATCAACATTTTTGGATTTTTCATACAAAGTTACACATGCCTATGGGTGGATTTGAGTTTTTATGGAGTTTTGGGCCTCCAAAAGGTCAAAGTACAGCCAAATTTTGACTTTCTGCCCCTTTTTTGAGCTGCAGAAGTAGTCTTGGGAGAATTGACTTTTGACTGGGCAAATGACCTCCAAATCCAAACATTCCGATTGGGTTAGAAAGTAGACTCAGAGACCTTTCCAACGAGCTATCCTGCACCTCATTCTGACACCGGGAAGGCCTCCAAACAGAGCTCCAAAGTGCGCGACCCGTTGAGAAAGTGTGCGCGACCCGTTGAGGAATTTGTGCCAGATTTTACCAGTTCGGCCAGAAAATCACTGTTTTCACCTAGTTTGACTTTTTGGGGTTCTAGATGATGGATTTTTATGTAACTATCATGACTCAAAGACACTTTTACTCTTCTTTAACACTTCTAGAAGTTTCTTGAATGTAAATGGTAAATATTTAATGTATGGATAGGTTTCCTAGCTTATAGAGGCAAGTTGTTATGACTGCCTATTATCTAGTGCTCAGTTTAGAAGTAGTTGCAACAGCTCCTAGGAAGGGGAGCTCGACCCCTAGAGGTGGGGAAAGAGGTTAGATCATCTATATTATGCACTCTTTTGCTCATTTTCATGGTTGGACTCTTGAGGAAGGAGCTATCTTTGTATATTTCACTTGTATCTCTGCAATTTTTGGCTAAGGAAGACCAGGGTTTTGCAGTCATCTTTGGGATTCTTGTGGACTCATGTGTTGATGGTGTGTTTCTACATGTTATTGTAAGCTTTGTTATGTGATTCATTTCCTTTCTATACTGCTGCATATTAAACAAATGAAGTGATAAAGTTAGAATTCATGTTAGCCTTGCTCTGCTTTTAAATTTGTTTAATTTCTATGTTTTCTGCTGTCTAAAGAGAATTCAAATCCATTGTTTGCTCTCTTTAGCTCTCTCATCTTTCTTCTTAATCATCCCTTTCAGCTAAAGACATCAATACAGGTTCCTACCTTGCCCCAAATACCCCCCTGCAGAAACTGTGTCCAATCCCCGCACCCTAAATTGCAGTTCCTCAATTTGCCACCAAAAACCCCAAAAACCCCCAAATCAACCTTTATAATCAGTTTACTAGCCTAATATCAGTGTTACCTTGTTGGTCATCTCATCCTATTGAAAATCTACCGAGATTGACCGGAGAGAGCCTTCTCCTGCCCCGTAGGGCTAGCTACGGGGCTGAATGGTTTGATGTAGCTTTGAGATTTGCCTTTTCAGCCTGAGGTGAAATTTCAAGTGCTAACACAATGAAATCAACTAAGTCAGCTCGTCAAAGTTTAGAATCCAGATCAACACTAATATCAAATTCACCAATATCACAGTGTCAATTCTTTAGACCAGGTGACAAGTAGAGCTCATTTCAAGTCTTGACTTCATTTGTTATCATGCCAACCGTTGTCATCAACCATGCAATATCAATCCAAAATTCATCAAGGCATTCTTATGATCATAATACAAGTCATTTATGTCACTAGATGCAAATGCACACACCAAGGATAAGTTGTGTAGGTTCCATCTTCATACTGAATCGCAATTGTCAATACTTCAACCATTATGTTAGGAACAAGGAAGCCAATACAAAATCATTATCAAATACCCATATTAATCACTGAAATTCACTATAGCATTGTCATTAATCATCAAGTCAAATCATGAGTCATCAAGTCAAATCCAAGATTTGCTATCATAGTGAGATTTATAGTCCAAAACATATCTCAACCATCACGTCAAATTTCTAAGTCATTATCATGTCACTGCTCATCTATATCAATCAGCCAAATCATGTCAAACTCTTGTAGCACAAACTTCAAGCATAATGACATATCTATATGCATGTCTTGGTCACCTGCAAACACAATTTCAGTCTATATATTCATATTATAGTAAACATTCAAACTTTCCTGCTCATGGATCTTTCTATTGTCTGCTTCATGTCTGAAGGACTGCATCTTTCAAGTGAACATCTTATTTCATGCACAAAACTTCATTTTGTGTCCAACAGGAATAGTCCCACCCATAGGCCTTCCTCTGAGAGGTTTGGAGATTACAGTCACACACTTGAGCTTGCATCTATGCGGCTGGGAGGCTATAGTCACACTTATAAGCCTTCTTCCATGTGAATGAGGCTTAAAGCAAGGGAAAACTCTCTTTCTTCATATTAGAACGCTGCAGATCATCAATGCCAAATATTTAACTATCCATGCCTATAAATCATATTTCAACAATAAATAATATACATATAATGCAAATGGTAATAGACTAAGAACCTTATGGAGAGATTCTCCCTTTGAATGGGAATCCATTTTAGTTATCTTCATTCATGTCATCAACTTGTCTATAATATTGTGATGCATCAACAAATCTATTAGATCATAAAGTCAAACACATATCCATCATGGTCATAACATGCTAACATCAACTACTACATCATCACATCATGACATCAATATTTCATCAAGGGTTAGAGTCACATGATAGGGGCAGCTGACATGTGTGACATCATGCTTCAAAGATCATGAACACAATATCACTTCTATCAAGTAAATCCATCAAGTTAGGGCATTCAATTTTGCCATATGTCATAGTTACTAATCACATTAAAACATAACCATGTTAATAAAAGATCTAGAATGTCAATCTCATAGTTATACTTTTGTCATCATGGTTACCATGCTTATCATTATCAATAGGATTAATTCAAGTCATTCAATAAAACTTTACCAAAACAACAAGAGTGTCAACCCTTTTTCCATACTTTCATCATGCTCATCACAAGCATTATCAATATCATTGTATACAGAAATCAATGAGGTAACCTTCTATATGAGATCCATCATGTGTTATGCATGTTAAGTGTCAAGTGTATCATTTACTAGAGTAAAGGTGCTAGCCTTCTTCACAGGATCGGAATATCCAAAACAATAGATGTTAGTCAAACATCAAGTATACCAATATATCAAATATCAACATTAGTAAGCCTCATAGAATAAAGATGTTCGTTATGTCTAGAAGGTAAGATACTTGTTCTCTGTGCTCAAGTGATTGGGGATATTATATTCTTGGCCCAATAGAATGCATGCCTCACAAAAACATCTCACATATTACAAAATATTACTAAATTTTATTGAAATTCTCTTTGTTTGTCTAACTTATGTAAGGACATCTATGGATGGATTTACTGAGGATAAAACTAATGGATTTATTCAATAAAGGGGGAATGGTGGGAGAAAGACAGGGGGAATATATGGGGAGATATATAAAAAGGGATAATGAAATGGGTGGAGAGAGGTGGAATTATGGAAGGGCAGAGAGAAAGAAAGGGAGAGAGAGGGAAGGGTGGGGAGGGATGGAGAGATAGGGATAAAGGGAGATAGAGGGAAAAATAAAGGAGATTAGAGAGAAGAAAGAGAATGTGTGTGTATGTGTGTTAGAGAGAGGGGGGAAAGAGAGGGATGTAGGAGGGAGACAAACAAGGGGGAGAGAGGGAGATATATAGGGAAAAAGAGTGTAGTTAGAGAGAGAGATGGAAAGGGGGAGAGTTGGGGGGGAGAGAGAGATGGATGTAGGAGGGACACATACAAGAGAGCGAAAGATATGTGGGGAGAGAGAGAGAGAGGGGAGGGAGACATACAAAGGTGGATAGAGAGAGGGATATAAAATATAGACATAGAGAGAGAGAGAGATGGACATGGAAGGGAGGATTAGAGAAGCAAAGAGAAAGAGGAATTGGGGGGAATACAGGGGGAGAGAGAGGGGGGAAGAAGTTGGAGGAAGAGATACGAGAAAGAAGGTTGAGCGAGTGAATCGGGGGACAGAGAGAGAGGGGAGAAAGAGAAGAGAGAGATATAGGAGGGAGACATATGACGGGGGGAGAGAGGGAGAGAGAAATAAGGAAACAAGGGAAAGGGGAGAGAGATGTAAAGAAGGATACATAAGGGGAGAGAGAGAGAGAGAGAGAGAGAGAGAGAGAGAGAGAGAGATGAGAAAATAGATTAAGGGAGACATATGGGAGGATAGAAAGATAGGGATATAGGAGGGATACATATAGGGGTGGAAAGAGAGGGAAAGAGAGAAATGGGGCAAGGAAGGAAGAGAGATGTAGAATTAGGGAAGGAGATAAAGAGAGAAAGGGATAGGGAGAGAGAAAATTAGGAATTTGGGAGAGGGAGGGAGGAAGATATTTATAGGGATGAGGAAATGGATATAGAGGGAAAATAAGAGGGGGTTCGAGAGACAGTGCATTAGAGATAAAGAATGGGAGACATGGAGGGAGGGAGGGAGGTAGAGAGAGAGAGGAAGGTAGGAAGAGGCGGGAGAGAGAGAGAGGGAAGTCGTATGGAGACATACAAGATGGATAGAGGGTGGGATATATAAGGAAAAGGAGAGGGGGATAGGTGGGGGGAAAAGAAATGCATGTTAGAGGGAGAGATACAAGGTAAAATAGGGGGGGGGGGGGTGGAGAAAGAGAGAGATAAGAGAGGCACATACAAGGGAGGAGAAAGACATGGGGAAGGAAGAGAGAGACATAAAGAGATGGGGGAATGGGGAAAGAGATACATCAAGAGAGATGGGGGAAGGGGGAAAGAGAGACACATACAGGGGAGGAGAAAGAGATGGGGAAGGAAGAGAGAGACATAAAGATATGGGGGAGCAGGGAAATAGAGACATCAAGAGAGATGGGGGAAGGGAGAAAGAGGGAGATATAAGAAGAGAGGGACGAAGAGATAGAGAGAAAGAGAGAGAGAGAGAGAGAGAGAGAGAGAGAGAGAGAGAGATGGGGAAAGGGGTTGAGAGGGGGGATATAGGGAGAGAGAGAGGGGGGGTGGGGAAAGGGGGAAGAGAGACAAGGGAGATGGTAGAGGGAGAGAAGGAAATATAGGGAGAGAGAAAGGGAGATAGATGGAAAAATAGAGGGAGAGAGAGAGGGAAACGGGGAGAGAGAGAGAGAGAGAGAGAGGGATGTAGGGGGACATAAATGAAGGAGAGATAACTCAAGAAATAAATGGATATAGAAGGGAGACATACACGTGAGGGGAAAAGAAGAGGGATATATGAGAGACACATAAAACGAGGGGGGACTGAGAGAGAAAAGGAGAGAGAGATAGGGGCAAAAGAGAGAGAAAAAAAATAGATACGACGAGACAAGGAAATAGGAAAATGGGAAGAGAGATAGAAAGGATATTGTTGAGCCTCCAAAATGTCTTCAAAACCTCATACATTTTTACCTTTATTGCCACTATTTCACTCACATTTCGCAACTCTATAACCTTACATTAGCCTCCATTTTCATGTTCATATGTGGTGACATTAGTATTTTCCAAAGTTATTAGTTTCAAGTATTTAGAGTGGATTTATGATTAAAAGTTAGAAAAATAACATGGATTTACTTATACCTAAAGGTGGAATAAGTTTGGTGACATGTGTAGGTGATTTGGAAGCTTCCAAGACACTCTTATGTGGCCTCCAAGGTTCAATTTCGAATTCTCTTCAAGATTGAAAGAAGATTTGGGAGGAGTCAAACATATCTCATGGGAGAAAATATCTCAATAAAGGATTATTCAAAGAGATTTGAGGAGATAATCATTCAAGCCCATTTCAAGGAGAAGATCACGAGGATATGGATATCTCATCCAAGATTTGTGTGAGGATTTGAAGGGATCATATTTTGTAATTATGGAAATTGGTTGAGAGAAAAGTGGAGTTGTATTTATGAGTTGCTTATCTCCTTTTCAAAGAAACTCATGTATAAATATGAGTGCTCTCTCTATTTGGGGAGATCTGATATGAGAGGAATGTAATGTTAGGTTATGTTATGTAATGTTATGGTTGGAGAGGATTGTAAGTCAGTGTAATGTAATAGATTGAGATTTCTTTATTGTGAATGTGAGCTCACATGTGTTTGTTTTTTCTATTTTTTATTTTGTTGTTTTTCTTTTATGCAATTTCATATTTCTAGATTAATTTAATTTATGCAATTCAATTTTTGTTGTGTGCTTCAATTTCAAACATTAGATTAGGTTAATTTGATTTCAATTCTGCATATATTGTGCATGTGCCTCGTAAGTCTACGAAATCCTCATGTTGACAATTAAGATTGGGAAATTATTAAACGACAATACTTTCGCCCAACAGAGACATAGGGAGAGAGAGGCGGGAGAGGGATAGGGGGGAAGTGATAGATAGATGTGTAAAGGAATAGAGAAAGATGAGAGGATAAGGAAATGGATAGATATATAAAAAAGGGATAGGGATAGGGGAGAGATATAAAGGGGTTGAGAGAGGGGGGTGCTTAGGAGGTGATATATATATATATATATAGGAGGGACACATAGGAAGAGAGATAGAGAGAGGGATGTATGAGGGAGACATACAAGGGGAGAGTGAGAGAGAGAAATGAATATAGAAAGAGACATAGAGGAGTGTGCGGAATAGGGAGAGAGAAATAAGGGGGCTTAATGAAAGAGGGAGAGAGCCTGATATAGGAGGGAGACTGAAGAACAAAGAGTGAAATGGATAATCATAGAGAAAAGGATGAAGGGAGGGACAGTGAGAGGGGATAAGAAGAGAGAGAGAGAGAAACAAAGAGGAAGATGGAAAAATAGCACGTCAGTTTTATATAACATTTGTGTGTTTTATAACCCATTTGCATTATATACCACATGCATGTTAATTTAACGTGTGTGTTTTATAACATGCACACCTTAAAACACACACACATTATTAATTTCAAGAAATATTTGGCGGGAACACCTTTTTCAATTATGTGGTGGATGAGGTGGTCGCTTTGGTTTTAGATTCAGATTGACAAACCTCTTGGTTTGTTTTGCATAAATAAAAAACACACTCATTTTTACAACTAATGGATAAACTTAGTTTGAAGATGGCAATTCAACCTCTAGTAATAATCTTCCACAGAAGAGTTCTCGACCCTCTAGAATTAATGGCAAATGGAACTTGGCCCAACAACAACAATTTGACCTTCGGTAAATGAATATCAATTCGGCCCTCTAAGAAACGGCTCCAAAATCTCCTGCAACTTAAGTGCAAAAGGAGATATGAATGATCATCCCACAAGCCAGCTAGGGTGGCACTCTTGTTCCACCAAAATCAGTTGAAGAACTAGCTAGGGTGGCACTCTAAGTCCACTAAAACTCGCTGGAGAGCATCGCTTGAAACCCTTGCACTAGACATGCTTGAGCACAATCAATCCTCTAGAAAAAATAACAAATTAGAATTTAAAGAAATTTTTTTGGATGGAACTAGGTATACAATTAATATCTTGTCCAATGTCTTAAGTGGACCCTCCACCCATCATCAGGGACTAGAGAATATTGAATGATAAACAAGTGAGTGTTAAAAGCTTTAAATAGAAAATAATTTGCTTATTTAGTCGTTGGGAAAATATGTTAAAATTTAAGATAGTCATTAAGGGTCAAGTTAAAGGGAAAAATTAGTTGTTAAGGGTCAGGTCAAAAGGTCAAAAATAAGATGAATTTGAAATATAAGGAAAGCAATTTAAAATAAACCAGTTAATAATTAACAAATTAAAAAATAATAGACTAATAAAAAATTAAAATATTTGAATAAATAAAGTAAAATGAAGAGATGACCTTCATTTCCTTTTTAAATATTTTTCGTACCTGATATCGCTCAAACTAGCAGGGGGTCCTAGGAGGGGATCTTAAAGAGCAACTACTAGGTTAAGGGAAACAATGGAGCGATAGCCCACTATCACCTCACCTAAAGCTCCTTCCTCTTTAGAAACTTTCACTGATGGGAGGAGTCCCAGTATGTGAGGAATCAGGAGAATATATAGTCAAGGATAAGATGAGGAAGTGATTCCTAGGCCTATTCGCAAGAGAGACTCAATTAGATAGGTTTTTTGCTTTAGAAGCAAGGTGATAGGCTCTCTAGGAAGGGATAAGAGGATATTTAGGGCTAGGGTTCGAAAGTATGTATTGTCAAGAAGGCTCCTAGACCTAGAGATCTTTATGGATACTTGGATTCTATGTGATCTTTGTGAAATTGGCATTAATAGGTTGTGTGACCACAAGAGACCAAGTGGACCCAAAATGTTATGAAACCAGCTCACAAAAAGATAGAAAAGATAGATCAACGCCTTAGAAATAAGCCTCTTGGAGGGGACAACCTCCTTTACATTGCACAAATGAACAATTCTTAGATGATTCAAAAGACAAAACCTCATTTCTATATATAGGAGTCTAAGGGGTCACAATATAACTAAAGCCGACCTAACAATAATAATATAAAGGCACAAAAATAACAATAGTGGGATTCTATGGGGCACAATAATAACAATATGGGGACAATAGGGACACAACAATAACAATAAGGGATACAATGACAATAGTGATGGGGGAATCACTAGTATTATAGGGACCTAACACAAAACTAGGTCAAGGGTATGGAGTTGATTATCCAATGAGGGACTTGACCTAATTAGGGAGGAGAAGAGGATCAAACGACAAAATTTCTTTGAGGTTTGAATTCAATGATCCCAATAAGGACACTAGCTAAGGGAAACATAGGGCAAGAAATGGTCCTTGAGACAACGCTTTCTACATCTCGTGATCCCACCGTCGGATTTGCTTCAAATTTGGAGGGTCTCTAAAGGAAACCTCAACACAGCTGTGTACCAAAAATCGAAGTGTTTGGATGGCTAGAATGTGAGATAAGTGATGCCCTAGATGACCTATGAAGGTTAGGCCTAGAAAGAGAAAAGAAGTGAAAGGAATAAGCTTTGAAAGTGGTCACCTATGGAGGATTAGTTCCTTGTCCTTTGGGAGAGATGGAATCAAGGAAGTTTTAATGTTCAAAAATGTTTGACCCAATCAAGGAGGTCTTTAAATAGCTTTGCATGGCAATAGGGCATGAGAGCAGCTATTTCAAAACTTTCTACTTTGATTGCAATAAATTGTGACTTATCGAGATGTATTTAACATAAAATATATCTAGGAACATTCACCCATTCATACATGGCCCATGACATGATGCAACACTATAAAAGAACAAAAATTCCACAATTTCGTATAGAACAACAACAAATTTCATACTTGTATAGTGAAAATACAAAAAAAGAAATCATGTGACAAAGTAAATAACAAGAATTAGCTTGAAAAGAGCACTTACATGTACAAAAGAGTATATCCAATCATCAATTTATGCCAATAATGAAGCTCCAAGACAAGATAGATAGATCCAAACATCAAAATTCATCCATATCATCCAAACTCGTCCTCCAAAAGGGATAGAAAAAATCTCACAAGAGCTAATAACCCAATCCAAGTGATGATGATGAAAATGAATCATCTCACTTCTATATATACACTCTCTAATGAATTATATTTATCTAAATTGGCCTAATTGAGCCCCTAAAATAAAATAATGTGCATAATAAAAATACTTTTGGTAACAAGCCCACAAAATAGATCAATAATGTAAAGGTAAGCCTTTCAAGAGTGAAGAATGATCAACATAGTAATTTGTTGGGCGTTGAAGGAGGCCTAATGAAGTCCAAATGGGGCCATGATGTGAAACTAGACTCCCATCATAGTGGACAATGGGTTTGGCCCCTTGTTTTCCAGTGGTGCCTCCCAAGTGGGTGTGGGGGACATGGACATCCTCACGGGTCTCCAAGTGGATCTAAAATGCATGTAGACCATCTGTAAGAGCTAAGATGATGGGATAATCCATCCCTCTACAGCAGGAGACATCCTTGGGAACTTGGAACATCTGCCAATTGTATGGTGCAAGTGTGAGTCGGTTGGGCATAGTGAACCAGGTGCATCATCCTCATCCAAAAGGAGGAACACGAGCAATGAATGAGTAATCTTGGGGATCCATGAAGTAATCTCAGCTATGGTGGAGGCCCATGGCTCTCAAAACTCACCCTACAAGTGCCCATGTGGCCCTCTGGAGGGCTAGAAACCCATATAGGGAGACCAAGCCCCAAATGGTGTCCCACTTGCAATCCTAAATAAGATCCAATGTGTCCCCATGCCCTCGAATAAAAAAAATCATCAAAATAATAAAGTAAAAGAGTTTACAAATCATGGAATCAAAGGGTCACTTCATGGTGGCATTACCTTCCAAAGTGGGCTTTGGCATGTACAAATGTCTCCAAGCTCAATCAGGGGTTTAACTAAGGTCCCTATTAGGTGGTTTTGGCCTTTAAATGGGGTCACATGTCCATGGTATATCCATAAAGTGGAAGGTGGAAAGTGATATAATAATGGAACAGAGTGGGGTTTAAGGGAAGGATTCATGCCACATGTTATGGGACAAAGGGTAGTTGTAATGAGGGAATCCCACACTTTGGTACATGATTGTAGGAGGGAGAATTTATGGTACATAAGTTACCCTGACCTTTGTTTTTCCACCCTTCTTCATATTCCTTTTTCCTTTTATTGCTTTCTCTTCATAACTGCTTGGGGCAGGGGAGCGATGAGATCATGATATGTGGTATATAGTAGTGGGTATCCCCTTTTAAGGTGGGGCATTTCATTACCCACTAGGGTTGGGACAATCTTGGGTTCCTTAAGGTGGAGGAGGCTCATCTAGGGCCCATAGGAACCAAGGTGATGGCCATATATGAGGGGTAGAGCTTATGGTTGTTTTTTTCCCACGTGCTGATTTTGTATGTCCCAACCATATTTTGCATTTTGTGGTACATTTTCCTATTGATAGTAGCCAAATTATGCTTTTTATTTTATTTTTAGTTGCATCAACCTTTGGTGCATCGTTCCAAGCCTGGCACAAGGTGTGGGCAATGGGAAGGGGAGGTTAATCCTATGTGGACCTAGTGGACACATGTGGACTCAGATGGGGAAATGATAAATGAGGTCAAAATGAGCAGAAAAGGGAAATATATATGGTGTCAGGAAGCGGGACCATGCAACCAAAATCATTATTTTCCATGTAGTGCCAACCCTAATGCTTAGTGGCCAGTAAAGGAGATCCCACGAGACTAGGATACAAGGCTAAACACCAAATCAGGTGGAGGAGACAATATCACAGACTTGGCCCACTCTTTCTGCTGAAACGCACCACCAATCCATGCCATAAAGTACCCATGAAAAGTAAACAAATTTAATTAACCAAACCAATGAAAATTCATACCTTTGGGGTCAAGAGGCCCACCTTCAAACATACATTCATAATAGATGGGTGAGGGACCACATGGCTAGCTCAAGTGGCGGAGAAAATGGCACATTGAGTTATGTGGTGGCTAGAAGGGGTTGTTGGTTGTCGGCTGAGGATCATCTAGGAGAAAACATTTATCATTTTCATGGTGGTGGGTAACATCTGGCTCTAACTACAACATGAGCTCTTGGAATGGTGTGCAAAGCTACTCGGGTGGGAGGTCATGAGAAAACCAACAATCTCTTGGTACTGCACACCTGTTACCTGCACATATCAAATACCAAGCACAAGGGGTAGCATGTTTTGTGGTGTCTTATGATCACCCATGCTTAGTATTAGGCCATATAAATCAACAAGAAAGAAAAATCATTTTAAATGCAATTTTAATCTAAATGCAGCTAATTTACCATGATAATATCATATGATGTTAGTTCTAATGCAAAAAATCAAAATGCAATGCATCCTACCCTAACATGCATATAGTAAGGCTAATACTAAGTGTAATCATAAAGCTAGTGCAACCAACATATCATCATATCAATATACATATGCCTACCAATATGATTACTCATGTAGCAAATCCCAAAGCGAATGTGGACACAATCACATGGAGGATGAAGCGGGTGGGAGGTGGGAAAATATGATCTCCATTCGAGGTAAAAGGAAGCCCTAGGAGAAGGAAAATAAGTCAATCTAGAAGTGTGGGGCTTTCCCTCTAAGTACACAATGGTGGAATGAATGATCACTCTCAAGAACTCCCTATCACAATCATTGTTTATAATATTATGCTTTGTAGGTGCCACAAGGTCATGATGGGAGGAGAAAGGAGACTTGAAACACAGAAGGGGACAACATATTGGTTGCTTAATGGAGTGATTGTATTCACAAACCCAAGAGTACAAGGAGGAAGAAGGGATGCATCTAGTGGATGGTTCTTCCTCAATATCATACCTAGGAAGGTTAAAGGGCACATGGTCACTAGATATCATATGAAAACGGGTGAGGGAATCACTTGGGCAAGACTCATAACGATGAATAAGAGAAAAAAACCAAAGGGGAGGGTGAAGTACTATATTCAATGGGTTTTTCTTCCTAAAAATCGTAATCTAAATGCTATATTCAATTGGTTTTTCTTATTCTTTTCATATTGACTCTGTATAAAAAATCATCTGCTGCATGGGAATAACTACCTGCCAAAAGTAAAGGATATAAGTTGCGATCCTTTACAAGTTGGATATATTTATACATGTAAATATGTTCTGATAAGTACCCTGCAGCAGTATTCCCCATAAGAGAAGCTTCAAAGTTCTCACAATTACCTTCTTAATTGCAGGCGCCATCTCAATGATTCTCTACAAAGATTATGTCATTTAGTGTCTAATGATAGTGTTTTAGGGAGTGTAGAAGTTGATTACAGAGGATGATAAGGACCGGTTCCTAGAGTCTTATGCGGAGGCAAAATTAGTATTGTAGCTTAACATAATTTTGTGAGAAATAGCCAGAATGAATGAATTTTGCAATGTTGATGTTGGTGAACATGGTTAGATCTGAATGATTTATGATTAGCTTATTTTCCTTATAAGTCCCTGAAAGTATTGTTTTAAGGCACTATTTTAAGGCAATTACAGTTAGAGTTTCTAGGTTGGATAACTTATGTGTTCTATAAAGTGAAAGTCAATAACGAAAAAATTCCATAGAAATAGTAAAAGAAGTGTTATTATGATAAAAATTAAAAGAAAAAAAAAACATTTTCCAACCATGGGAAAGTGCTTTACTATATGAACACCCTGTCAAAGTAATAGGTCTATGGGTCAAAAAATATTTTTGAAAATTAATGCAACATGTATTTATTGTGTTTTCGAGATGCCTGGAGAAAAAGAAAGTGTTGGACTACCTTGAAAGTGAGAGAAATTGCCACTCCTACAATGAAGAGAAAGAAATGCATCACAAAATATGTTAGAGTACACCATTCCAATGTGAGTGATTGATTTGTGGCTATTTTCCTCCTGCACCATCCACCAAAATCATCACCTGCACAAAATTCCATATCATCATCTTATGAATTAATTGAATTAGTCATGATCACAGAAGAAAACATGACTTGTGAGATTCACAGAACAGAGAGTGATTATATAGTAGTATATTCCGCCATTATTTAGCCATGAAGATAAAACCAGCTTTCAACACAAATAAAAATTCATAGCATGACAATGAGGTATGGGCTTTTGATGCTTGATGCTTTCACCATTTGTCGTATCAAAGACCACTTAACCTTTAAGCTTTATTTCAGTTTAAATTTATTAGTAACAATACTTTTTATAAATAACTCATACTTGGTGGTAGAGTTAGTGCGCTTTTGCTTTCTCTATGCATTGACTAAATTTCATATTTCAACCACATGGTGCGTAAATATGAAAAGGTTTTATGTTGTAAAAATGATTTTAGAATAATATGTTAAAATGTTAAATTAATGGAATGAATATATATGTAATTGTAATTGAAAATATGCATTATATATATATTTTTTTTAACATTAAAAAGCATAGTGTCATAAAGGTCGAGAGTTTGGATCTCAGACACATTATAATAGTTGAAATTGGGAATATTGTTTTTGTATAGTAGTTTAGATCATCTTAACTCAGGATCTAGTAAGTTCTAAAAAGGATCTAATTTCTTGAGGTGCAAACTTTATTTAGAGTGAAAAGATATTTGATCCCTCTAGATACTTGGAAAATCCAAAGTTAAGATGGATCTAGACTACTTTCATATATATATATATATATATATATATATATCAAAGCCTCAATTATTTTACCTCAATTTTATTAATTTTTTTTATTTCGTGTAATTTGATCAAGTCAAAATGTTTACATAAAAATAAAAATTATCTAACACGACATTACATCATCTCTTCCATACTAGGTTGGAGAGCCCCTCTCAGAAGAATAATTCAAAATTATTTACTAATGTATAAAGTTTTTAGTAACGTGTTAACAAAAACAAACTTTACATTCAGGTACCAGATTAATTTTAGAATTTTGTTGTTGATAAGCTCTTCTTTTCCTCTTGTCCTTTGTTCACATGTTAAGGTCTAGAAGAACACAGGAACCTCCATGTAACTTATGCTTTAGAGCATGATGATATTCTAGTTCTTTAAGTAATCAAGAATTTATTTTTATTTTTTTATAACTAGGCAGTACCTAGGTCGAGGTCAACCTGCTTATTGGTTGTAAGAGGACCAATCCACCCACAATGGGATGTTTATCACCAAGATTGTACGAGGATTTAGTCAAGCCTTGACACCCCTTGGGAAGTTTAATTCCCCCAAAGTGGCTTCCACTCCTTAGCCCCTCCCCATCAAGTTTGAACCTATGACTTGGTGGAGACTAAACGCCACGTAAAACAACTAGTCTACACCTCATACGTTGTACTTGTTAGTTGGTCATATTTTTATTCTTGGACTATAGTAGTCATTTACATTAATTATTTTTAATTTTGTCACTTATTATCTTGTCATATATTTTAGTCCTGGACTAAATTAGTCATTTAAGTTAGTCGCTTTTAGTTGAGTCACTTAATATCTAGTCATACATTTTACCCCTAGACTAAATTAGTCGTTTAAGTTAGTCGTTTTTAGTTCATTCACTTAAAATTGCTCAAATTTAGTAGTAATTCACTTCAAATAATTGTGGTGACTAACATGTTTAGTCACCTAGTCACTAATATCTCATTTTGTACTAGTGAGAGTGTGGTTAGAGGGAGATATGGAAAGGAGTAGGGGTGGGGACAGAGAGATGGATGTAGAAGGGACATATATAATTTGAGGTTCCTGCAAGTTTGTTATCTCCCTTGATTGTGTTAGACATATTCCTTTAATATAGTAGACTCATTCCTTGAGATAATCCTTTTGAATGGTTCCTTGATCAGGTGCTTCGGACTGCCTTTTTCTTCTTTCTTCACCAAAGCTCTAATACCATGTTAGAAAATCAGAAAGGTAGAAAGATTTTCTTATTCTTGATAATTACTTGTGATGTTCTTGATTTGTTATTATGTTTCTTTATATCGTGTTTCTTTTAGTTCATTAAGCAATTACCAAATCAATAGCACATAAAACAATGGACACCAGATGTAGGCTTACAGCCAGGGAAAAACCCCTCTCTAGGGGAAAGCTCAGTCAGTAATTCTTCCTTCAATAGTTTTCCGGAGATATTCCAAGACTCTTGACCTTGACACAAACTTTCCTCCACACCAAGTTAGCCTTCTTCCTTACTTGCAGATGGTCCTTCTTGACCTAGAAGCAATAGTACTGGCAACACTTTCTTCGACCCAACAACTTCGACCTTTCCTTGAAGACTTCTATCTTCACTGAAAGAATTTGATCTTTACTCAAAAACTTTGATCTTGGTCCAATACAGCCTCTTTAGGTAGCATCATCACACGAAAATTGGCTATGACATCAAAAAGACAACTTTGATCTTCAAAACTAATTCACGAGAGAGAGAGAGAGAGAAAGAGAGAGAGAGAGAGAGAGAGAGAGATAGTTGCACCAAAGGTTTGATTTTCCCTTTCTCCTTCTTCTAGACCAACTCACACTTCCTTCTCTTCATTCTTCTATTTCTCACTTATTCCGGCTTCAAGAGAGATCGAACTTGCTTGTGAGAGCATGTGCTTCAAATGGAATTTGAACTTCTCTATATATAGTCCTTTGGTGAGGTTGAATAACCCTCCTTGAGGGCAACTTGATCATCTTAAGGCCGACTTGGTATGGAGACAACATAATTTATATTTGACTCATACTTAACCTTTTTACATTATTCAAAAGCCCAAGAAGGGTCTCTTTAAAAGTGCAATGACTATATTGACTCATGATAAATCCTAAAAGTCCTCAATGGGACTATGACCTAAAACATGGTGACCCAAGCATGAAACCCATGCTTTAATATGTCACAATAATAACAATAATAATAATAATAATAATTTTCTTTAATCTTTTGAAAAGTATATTACAAGATGACTTAAATACATTTAATGAAGACCGAACCTAGTTACATTTTCCAACACTAAAATGAAAGGTGTCTACTTAATTCTATGCTCATGTGGTGCTCCCTATGTTGGTGAAACAGGCCAATATGTTAAACAAAGGATTCAAGAGCATATAGTTGGCATTAAACATTGTCGGTCTCGTTCCTTTGTTAGTCTTGAGCATGCTGAGAAAACCAAGCACCATATTTGCATTGAAAACTTCAATATCCTTGCTAAGATTGATCACTATCATCACAGGAAGTTCATAGAAGCCATTAAAATTGGAAAACACTGACAATTTGAACAAAGATGATAGTTGGAAGATTAGCAAGAACTTAATTCCTGCCTTTCTTCTAGTTTTGTTTCCTCATAAATCTCATCTCCCCCTTCCTTTTCTACTTTTGATTAAATTTATCCTTTGTTTTCTTAACTTTTTATATTTAAAGTTATTATTATTATTATTATTATTAAGAATTTATATTTATATTTTTCTTTTTCATGTTTTATATATGTGTGTTTTACTAATTCCCTTTTATTAATATATCCATTTATTTGTTTATATTTACATTTGTTATTAAATTATTTGATCATTAGTTTATTTTATTTTATAAATTTTTTTCTTTATATTATTTATTTTTTAATTTTATTAGTATTTATGAACTTTTGAATTATTTAATTCCTTTTGTTAATAATTTTATTAATGATTTTGAATGTTTTAATCTTGTTATAAAAAAATAAAAATAAAACAATTTTTTTTAGTTTACTTCGTAACCTTCAACTAACTTAACGTCTCTTCTCTATTTTTGAACCCACATTTTTCACCTATTTATCTCTCAGTGCTTGATTATATTTTTTATCTTTGTGTTGAAAATGAGCCACACTTGTTGGCTCGAAATGTCAAACATAAAAATTTTGATGTGAGTAATTCAGAAATGTCAAAACAAAATTTCTCTTCTCAAATGAGTATGAGTTATTTTCAAAGATTTTAAATTTTGGTGGTTTACTATAAAGCTTAACAGTGAAAAAAATAAAAGTATATAAAAATCATGGAAAAAATATTGCAACTGCATCCAAAAATTATGTTACCCACATGGCATTGTGTTGTGTGAAGGCACCGCAAATAAGTAATTTTAAATATTAATGCAAATTGATAAAATTCAATCCATAATGTTAAAATATGGAGAAACTGCAAAAATACTTAATCAAAAATAAGTATATGGAATATGTAATACCATGTCTACCACAGGTATAATAATATGGTTTTAATTATTTTTTTGAATAAAAATAAATAAATGAATTGTTAAAAATTTTCCATTTATCTTTTATTTATACAATTTAGTATTATGGTATTACTAAGTCAACTAGTGTTATTATTTTGGAATGAGGTTTTGAGATTTTTAATTTAATTATTAATAATTAATAGTTAATAGGTGAATAGTAAGGATTTAATATCACAAATTATTCATGGAATATTTTTAGTAATAATTATAGATAAAGGATTAAGATTTAGCTCAAAAGTAGTTGTGCATTTTTTATTTTTTAATTTAATTTGGAAAATGATAAAACTAAAGTAAAATTGTGTGTTATAGGTATTTTGAGCATGTGGAATTAATAAGTTATGGTATTAACCTATGTTATTGTAAAAAAACATATTTATCTTTATAATAAAGTAAAATGAATCTTCAAGTTTTTTTTGCATGCATGCATGTCTAACTCATGTAGTAATGCTTTTTATATAATAATTCAAAATAAAGTTATGATTTATTTAAATTTTGTGATTTTTTAAATTTTGGCAACGTGAGATTGTTATAAGTGTCTTTACATTTATAATAAGTTAATGTCAATTGACTATTACCAACTATTTAATTTATATGATTATTCTAATTAAATAAACAAAACACCTCATTTAGTTTATAAAAAACTGTGTTTAATAAAATATACTAAAACATTAACGAGAAAGAAAAAAAAAATCGAATACCAGGGAGGCCACGGCCCGGAGGTATCAATTTGAGTCCAACTACGATGAACTCCAGACACAATATGTACTTTGGTTGGTGGCTGGTTTTTACTTCTTTATTTCGAAGAAAATACTCAAACGCTAAAATGATAACCGAAGAGCCACACCTGATTTTCAGTTGTATACAGTAAATCACTTCCGACATTGTGGACTGTAAAACAGGTAGTTATCTTTGACAGGTTTCCTAAATACCCATAGCTGAAGATTAGAATTCAAGTCAATGCAATGCAAGTGGGAAGCTTCCATTTAAAAATTTGAGATTATAATTTAACTGCACAAAATTTGGAGGCATCGAAATTGATGGTGTCTGAAACAGAAACAAACAAAATTATGTTTATTATATATTTAGCTCTGAAAGTATCTTGTACCTTTGAAATTATCCCATCATTGGGATAACATTAAACATTAATCTGAAAATGACGGGCTAATTATTAATACTAACAAAGTTTTAGTTGCTTGTTGTTACACATTAGTAATACTACTTGTGTTTGTTAAGCTCCATTAATTTTTTTAACAACTGCTGTCTACAATTCTGGAATCCAACTGCAGTCTTTCCTTAATTTATGGAAACCCACTGCAATAATTTCCTTAAATTAAGGAAATCAACTGCAGTTAATAAATTTATTGTTGGGAGCTACTGAAGTGGTCCATTACTCCATCTGGAGTTCTCTACTTTGATCTGTGGAACACCTGACACATAGCCATCAGAAGCTTGATGGAAGCTTGGCTATAAATCTATCTGTTTGGTCCCCAAGCTTGTATCTCAATCCCCTTCAGTTTTTTACACCATCTAGCTGAGAGAGCAGAGCTTGGAAGTGCCTTCAGACTTTCTGTATTCTTTTCTTTTTGCTTGGATTGAAGCTGGAGTGCTGAAGTAAAGAAGCAAGTGGACTGTGGTTTGCATCAAGAACATCACCAATGGCTGGAGGTAATTTATATTTCTGGGCATTAAGTTTTAACGATTCTTTGAGTTTTCCGCATACAGAATCGCTGTTGAAATTTTAAATTATCATTTGGTATCAGAGCGAATGTTTATTTATCTCTGCCTTGGATTCGAATACTTTGAAGTGATTTGATTTGAACCGTATACAGAAAATTATTTTCATTTATTCGACTGAATGTCTGAGCACAGAATCGAACTGGGTACCTTTCATTTATAATTGTTGTAATGAAATATTAACATAGTCATTTCTGGAGGCCCGAAAACAAATATATAAAAACTAAAGCGCACACCATGGCTCATGCACTAACCGCACAAGGAACGAAACTTGTCTTAAAGTGATTAGCCTTAGTGATTTTGTTCAAGTTCCGAACTACGACTGTTGCATCAAAATCTTAAATTTATTACATTGGAAACAATACATGATATAAGCTGCATGGAGACTTCTGTGGATTTTGCAGAAAAATTTCCACATATAACTAATTATGCAACCTATATAGCTATTCTTAACTCAATGTAAACCATGCGTTTATCAGTTGAACAAAATCTGACAAAATCAATAAATATTTTTATATTTATTTTAAATTCTGATATTTGTTTGTTCTATTGACACGCTCTGTTGTGTTATCGACATTTCGTAATTATGTCAAAATTTAATTACCTGGCGCATACAATATATCTGGCCGTTTCTTAGTTGAGACAAAGCTTACCGCTCTTATCCAATGCAACTTTGGTTAGTTATTGTACACTGCATTTGGAAGTTTCTGAGATAACATAAAGCCCAGTTGGATTTATACTAGGGGTTTCGGAGTTTTAATTTTTATTTTTTAGTAGGAATGAAATAATTATCTAAATACGATTTTGTTCTCAATTTCCTGAGTAAAGAATTGTGATAGTTAGCTTGCAACTTGATGTCAATATTTAGTTATTTATTGTGTCTTCTATGCCTACTGGTGACTGGTTTCACCATTCAGTTGGGATTCCCTTTTAAAATCCCATTAGGAATAATTGTATCAGACTTTCTTGTTGTTTGTCTGGATATTGTCTTCAAGTTCTGCTAATATGCATATTTTAATTCTCGCATTAGTTTTCTTGGTCTTCATGAAGTTTCTGTGGACTAAGAACAATATGTTTCCCCAAAATATCAACTATTTTAATTATATGGTTTTCATTAAAAAGGAATTTAAGGTTTATTTATTTTAGAAAGAAATTCCTGCTGTCATTTGAAGTAATACTAATATTTATCGCAGTTTTTACTCATATAGTTTTCTTGTATGAAGTTTATTAAAATGTCATTTTGACATATTCATTTTACTGAACATTTTTTACTCTGGTTAAAGAAATGTTTATAATTTTGTAAGAATTTTTTTTTTTTTAAGAGTTTGATTAGTGCGGTAATTGTTTCCGCCTTCCATATATATATATATATATATTTGTTTATGCAATTTATAATGGATAATGTCTAGTGATCCATATAATTTTAATTAATTAAAGAATAGCCACAGCATCTTTAATTAAATAAAATTATATATTATGATTGGTTAGATCACATAAAGATTATTTAGACATTAAATTGTAATTAATTAGACTAAATATAATAAATTTTATCCCACAGGAATTTTTATTATATTTATGTAATTAATTAGGATAAAATTTCATAACCTACCCACAGGAGTTATGAATTAATAAGTTTTATCATAAAGTTCAGAATTATGAATAATTGAATCTGTTTGAATTGAAAATTTAGCCCACAGCAAATTTTTATGTCATTTAGATTCAATTTTGAGCATGATTTACATTGGTAAAACATGAAATTTTATCTAAGCCTCAATTTTAACATAAGCATGTAATTTTTAATTTTGATGCAGTAGTACAACCTGCAAATTTCTCTGAAATTCGTTGTGACATTCTCGAACTTAAGGGAGATAACTATAAGATTTGGAAGGAGAGGATTCTCCTTCATTTAGGGTGGAAGAACATAGATTATGCTATTAGGAAAGATGAACCGGGCACTCACAAATACCAGCATTGCAGCAGACATCACGCTTTATGAACGATGGGAGCGATCCAATCGTCTAAGCATGATGTTCATTAAGACTAAAATTTCAGTTGTTATTCGTGGTTCCGTTGATCAGCATGAAAAGGTCCGAGACTTGTTGAAGGCCATTGATGATCAATTTATCGCTTCAGACAAGGCACTAGCAAGCACCCTAATCATGAAGTTCTCATCCCTAAGGCTCACCACTGTGAAAGGTGTGCGCGAGCACATCATGCAGATGAGGGACACTGTGGCTCAATTGAAGAAACTCGAGGTTGATATATCGGAGTCCTTCCTAGTGCACTACATCTTGAACACCCTTCCGCACCAATATGGACCTTTCAAAATCTTATACAACACACATAAGGATAAATGGTCAATTAATGAACTCATGACCATGTGTGTTCAAGAGGAAGAGAGACTGGTGATGGAACTGGGAAAGAGTGCAATGCTGGCAACGCGTGGAAAGGGCAAATCTCAAGCCAATCGGAAAGGGAAAGGTAAAGTACCTCCCCAAGCCGATATCAAGAAGGATTCCAAGTGTTTTTTCTGTAAAAAGAAGGGACACATGAAGAAGGAATGTGCCAAATTTCAGAAATGGCTTGCGGACAAAGGTAATTTAATCTCATTTGTTTGTTATGAATCTAATATGGTTAATGTTAATATTAACACATGGTGGATTGATTCTGGATCAACAATTCACATTTCGAATTCCTTGCAGGGTTTGCAAAACCTAAGGAAGCCAGTGGGAAGTGAGCAAAGCATCTTATCAGGAAACAAGATGGGCTCGCATGTGGAAGCTATAGGAACATGTTATTTAACTTTAAGTAGTGGCTTTGTTTTGGAATTAGAAAAGACCTTTTATGTTCCAAGTTTTTCTAGAAGCTTGATTTCAGTTTCAAGGCTTGTACCTTTTGGATATTCCTTAAACTTTTCAGAAAAATCTTTTAGTCTATTCTATAAATCTGATTATGTTGGGAATGGTATTTTGTCTAATGGTCTTTACTGCATTAATTTACAAAACAATGTCACTTATGATTCAATGCATGTTCACACTGGCACTAAAAGATGTGTTATTAATGAAGATTCTTCTAAATTATGGCACCGGAGACTAGGTCATATCTCCATAGAAAGAATTAAAAGATTGGTAAATGAAGGGGTACTTAATACTCTGGATTTTACTGATTTTGAGACTTGTGCGGACTGCATAAAGGGAAAGCAGACCAACAAGTCAAAGAAAGGTGCCAATAGGAGTTCGGACATATTAGAGATCATACATACTGATATATGTAGTCCAGACATGGACTCACATGGTCAGAGATACTTCATCTCCTTTATAGATGATTACTCACGATATATGTATCTCTACATGCTTCATAAAAAGAGCGAAGCATTAGATGCCTTTAAGATCTTTAAGGCTGAAGTAGAGAAACAATGCGGCAAGCAAATTAAGATCGTGATATTAGATAGAGGCGAAGAATATTATGGTAGATACACAGAAGATGGACAAGAACCTGGGCCATTTGCTAAATTTCTTCAAGAGCATGGGATCGTTGCCCAATACACCATGCCTGGTTCACCCGACCAGAATGGTGTAGCAGAAAGAAGAAATCGAACATTATTGGACATGGTGCGGAGTATGCTTAGCAGCTCCAATCTTCCTAAATCCTTGTGGACAGAAGAACTTAAGACGACAGTGTATATATTAAACCGAGTTCCAACCAAGGCGGTTCCTAAAACACCATTTGAATTATGGAAAGGTTGGAAACCGAGTTTGCGACATTTGCGCGTTTGGGGATGCCCGTCTGAAGTGAGAATTTATAATCCACAAGAGAAGAAGCTGGACCCAAGGACCATTAGTGGGTATTTCATTGGATATGCTGAAATGTCTAAAGGTTACAGATTTTATTGTCCATCTCACAGCACTAGGATTATGGAATCAATAAATGCAAAGTTTATTGAAAATGACTTGATCAGTGGGAGCGATCAAACCAGAAACATAGTTTCTGAGAAGGATCATTCAGAATCTCAACCTTCCACTTCAAGTGATAGATTGGTTATTGTTCATAGCACCCCTCAAGTACAAACTGGTGTTGAACAACCAATTGTTGAAGTTCCACAAGCTGCTGGCGATATTCCAGTAGATCAAGGAGTTCAAGAGTTGCCAAGAACTTTTGAACAACAAGTTGAACCACATACTTCTCAGGAAGATGATGGTACAACATTAAGAAGATCTACTAGACCAAAGAGATCATCAATTCCTAATGATTATGTTGTGTATCTACAAGAATCTGACTACAACATTGGAGCCCAAAATGATCCCGAGTCATTTTCACAAGCCATGAGTTGCAAAGAATCAGAACTATGGTACAATGCCATGAAGGAAGAGCTGATTTCCATAAAGAGTAACGAAGTCTGGGATCTTGTTGAGTTGCCTAATGGTGCAAAAGCCATTGGATGTAAATGGGTCTTTAAGACAAAGAAAGACTCATTGGGCAACATTGACAGATACAAGGCAAGACTTGTTGCTAAGGGATTCACTCAGAAAGAAGGAATTGACTACACGGAGACTTTTTCTCCTGTATCTAAGAAAGATTCCTTGCGCATAATTATGGCATTAGTAGCCCATTTTGACTTGGAGTTGCAACAAATGGATGTGAAAACGGCTTTTCTTAATGGAGATCTAGAGGAGGAGGTTTACATGAAACAACCTGAAGGATTCCCCTCTAGTGATGGTGAGTAATTGGTTTGCAAGCTCAAGAAGTCATTATATGGTTTAAAACAAGCATCTCGCCAATGGTATTTGAAATTCCATAATGTAATTTCTTCTTTTGGTTTTGTAGAAAACATTATGGATCAATGTATATACCTAAAAGTTAGTGGGAGTAAAATTTGTTTTCTTGTTTTATATGTGGATGACATTTTGCTAGCAACCAATGATAAGGGTTTGCTACATGAGGTGAAACAATTCCTCTCTAAAAATTTTGATATGAAGGATATGGGTGAGGCATCTTATGTCATTGGCATTAAGATCCATAGAGATAGATTTCGAGGCATCTTGGGTCTGTCACAGGAAACCTATATTAATAAAATTTTAGAGAGATTTTGGATGAAGTATTGTTCACCAAGTGTAGCTCCCATTGTGAAGGGTGATAGGTTTTGTTAGTGTCAGTCTTTACAGCCTTCCTCCAGTGATCAAATGTGCTCTTACATAGTGATTTTGAAATGTCAAGGTCAAATTTTGTCATTTCAATGAGTCTTCAAGCAAAATTTGGTCACTAGGTATTAGGTCTAGGGTTTGCCCAAATGTCAGTCCATGTCATCATTCAGCTGAGTTTACCATCATTCAGAGGGTTTTCATTGTCATGTCAGTGTCTAATGAGTCATTTCACACCTTGTTCATGCTTCAGTTGTGCCTAGGCAAGCTCATTTCCCTCTCCTAGGGTTTTGAAGCCAATTTCTCTTGGATGGTCAAGTCACCGGCAAAACTTGTTTCTTGATGTTCATACACCCTCCCCTATCCTTAAAATACCTTATCAAACACTTCCCAACACTCAGATCCGCCAAATTCCTCATTTTTCCACAAACCCTAGTTTCTAGCTACAACCTGGCAATTTTCTAGGTTTGACCTGTCTTTTGTCCTTTTCGACCCCTTCCCCTCACTCAATCTCTGAGATTCCACTTTCCCCTGCTTCCTAACATCCCTCCCCACTCCCAAAAATTTCCCCAAGAATTTAGAAGCCCCCTATCCCCTTCATTTCGCTCCATTTCGACAAAATCCCTTGTTTCACACATCGGGACAAGTTTCACTCAAAAGCTGTTTCTGAGCAATCAAAGATGAATTTTGAAAAACTGAGAGAGGTTTTTGTCCACAACATGCCAAGGAAGAAAAACCTCCTTCACTTTTTACACAGGTGTCATGGTTTGATAAAAATGTCAAAAATACCGGCGAGAACGAAGGTGCTCCAAGGACGGTTGGCCAAAGCACAAAAACGAAGGAAAACGCCCGATCCACTCCAAATTTTGGCCAAAGCCTCTTTGACTGAGCATGGTACTTGGTTGGGGACTCCCAGCCCAAATTTCAAGAAATTTGGAGAAAATTTTGTCATTTTGCAAATTTTTGGTAAAATTACAGGTTTTTCCTAGGAACCGGTCTCACCCCGGGTGAGACCAGTTTGAAGGGCTGCTCGGAATTTTGAAAACTTGGCATTTTTGGAAAGGGCATTCAAAAATAAAAATTACCAATACTTGGGAGAAGCCTGATTTTGAGTTTTGAGCCTCCAAAAGCTCAAAATACACCTAAAAAATGACTTTCTGCCCACTTTTTGAGTTGCAGAAAGTGACCTTGGGAGAAATGGTTTTTGAGGGGTCACATCAACACCAAATTCAGAAATTCCACTTGGGATGGAAAGTAGACAGGCCAAGCTTTCCAATGAGCCATCTTGCACCTGATTTGGACCAGTGGAACCCACTCAAAAACAGCTGTGAAGGGGCGCGACCAGAACTTCCAGATTTGCTAGAATTCACATTTTTGGTCAAAAAACACTGTTTTGACTATGGTTGACTATTTTTACTTGTAGATGATGGATGAATGTAATATTTTCATGGAACTTTGATAGATTTTATCTTTATTTACTCTTCTAGAAGCTTCTTTGATGTAAATAGTGAATAATTAATGCATGGATGAGTTAGCTAAGTAATAGAGGCAAGTTGTTGGGCTGCCTATTTTCTAGTTCTTAGTTTAGAATTTGTTCAAACTGCTCCTAGAAAGCTGAGCTCGACCCCTAGAGGTGGGGAAAGGAGTTAGATGGTCTAGATGGTCTATATTATGCTCTCTCCTTCTCATTTTGATGGTTGGACTCTTGTGTAAGGAAGCTTTATTGTATATTGTGCATCTATTTCTGCAATTGAAGGCAAGGAAAGCCAGGGTTTTACAGACATCTTTGAGGATTCTTGTGGATCTGATTGTTGATGGTGTGTTCTCTAAATGTTCTTGTAAGTTTGTTTATGTGTTTCACATCTCTCTTATGCTTCTAAATTGGA
Organism: Pinus tabuliformis; assembly: GCA_031772625.1. Classification (NCBI taxonomy): domain Eukaryota; kingdom Viridiplantae; phylum Streptophyta; class Pinopsida; order Pinales; family Pinaceae; genus Pinus; species Pinus tabuliformis. The sequence goes on along the minus strand of CM062819.1, from coordinate 1,451,665,317 downwards.
CAGATGAAGTGGTAAAGTTTGAACTCATGTTTTGACATGCTCAGCTTTTTAGTTTGTTCAATTTTAATGTTTTCTACTGTCTAGAGAGGATTCGAATTGTGTGTTTGCCCTCTTTAGCTTCTCCTCTATCATCTCTGATCATCCATCTCAGATTAAGGCATCAGCACTCATTCCTACCTTGCCCCTTAGATCCCCCTGTGAAAACTGTGCTCAATCCCCGCACCTTGAATTGCACTTCCACCAATTGCCACCAAAAACCCCAAAAATCATTAAATCAACCCCCTTATCAATTTACTAGCCTAAAATCTTTATTATTAATTGGTCAGCCTAATCATATTGAAAGATCTATCGAATCTGACCCGAGAGAGCCTTCTCATACCTCGTAGGGCTAGCTACGAGGTGAAATGGTTTGATGTAGCCTTGAGAGTTTGTCTATCTCAGCCTAGGTGAATTCCAAGCGCTAACATATTGGCGACCATACTGGGGAGAACAAACTTGTTTGTTGATTGATGTGTGTGTTTCGTAAGTCTTAGACGGAGCCTGAAGTTACGCCAGAAGCCTTCGAAAACGCTCTTGTTTTACATCAGCGCAAGTAGATAAACGCTGCTTCAGTCTATCTCCGTGGGATTTGTGAACATAGCGCTTCATTGACACTTTACCCCAGTACATATATCAAGTTTAGATCTGATTGTTGATAGTGGACAACGATCAGACACTTGAAAGGCTGAAATCATTCACTGGCGACTCCTTTCACTGAAGAATCCAGCAACCTGTGCTTCATGGTGACTTCACTGCAGAGAGATCAGTAGCTTTGAGATTTGTCAAGATGGATCAGATTGCAAGAAGGTATGCTCCCTTGAGCCGAGATCACATCCCAGGTTTTCCGAATAAAATTCCAAAGGTAGATTGGTCAAGGAATCTGCCTATATTTAATGATGATGGTAAGAAAGATGCTGCTCTTCATCTAATCAGATTTCATATGCATATTCGCAAGTTGAAGGTGGATTTTCCGGAAGATTGCTTGATGAAGATATTCTTGGCCACTCTGGAAGGTGCAGCCCAATCTTGGTATGAAGGTTTGCCGCCTGCTTGTATTTACTGTTTAAAGGATTTTCATGCCTTGTTCATTGAAAGATATCAAGTTTCTTATCCATCATTAAATTTGGTTCATGACTGTTGCAAGCATGCCTATAGTTTTATTGAAAGCCTTGAGAAGTTTTATGAAGATGATAATTTTATGGATGTTGAGATCATGGAGGCTTTGTATGAGAATCCATTTCAGCAACATGAAGAGAACCTAGAGGATTCCCATAGAGACGATCATGAAAATTTGCAGCAGGACCAAGATCTTAATATGGTGGAAAATGAAAAAATTTCGCCTCTTGACAATCAACAGAAATTGCATGAAATGGATCAGCAGTATGAGGAAAATCTATATTCTCCTCCACTTGAAATCAATGAAGACAATCACTGTGTGAACAAAAGAAAACAAAAGGTATTATCTCCTCTATCTGAAGATGAGATAGATCTACTTTTGAGAGGTCTTGTTCCAGCTCAAGTCAACGTAGAAATGCAGTGTGCACATGGTCAAGAAGATGATGGTGGACCTTCTTCCTCTTCTGAAAAAGAAGGTTTTGTTGTTGAGACCATAGACAAAGCTTTTGATCCAAATGTTCTCATGCCATCAGAACAGGGCCTGCATGTGGAGGTAATTCAGTCAAGTCATGAAAATCAAGATGAGATCTTCATTCAAGTAAGTGAAACAGTTCCTTTGGATGAATTTGTGGTAGATGATAGAAATGTCATTTGTGCACTTCAAGAATCAGCTGAAGTTTCTTTCCTTATGATTGAAGAATGTAAAAAGGAACTTGATAATTTGGTTGTGATATCATATGAAGATGACCTACAGCACATTCACACCATAGAAGATCATAGCATTCAGGATTTCCATTCAGATTCTTCATATGTTTCATGTGCTGAAATGTTTTTCCAAGAAGAGATCTGCTCATCCATTTGTTCGGAGTTTTTTGAAGCCCATGAGCATACTTTCACCGAAGCACATGAGGAAGGCAGATCAGAATTTGAAACAAAAGACACCTTGTTCTTTCAGCAGGAGGTGGCAGTGGCAAATCTTCATGTTCTTCACGATCCTCTAGCAAGTTTGTTGCAGCCAGCAGTGATAGTGTTTATTGCAGTGTTCAGTGATAAAGGAGATCACGGTCAGCTATGTTTTTGGATGCCCAGGGATAGGTTTGTATTGTTGACCAAAAAATCTGATTGGAAGAATCAATCAAGAAGGCATCTGCTTGATTGGTTGCATTGGCATTATGATATAGTTTGATGTATATAGTCTTGTAAGAAATATCGGTGGTTGTCATCATGATTTCACATCTCGATGGACTGCTGCCCTTCATAAGCTTTGTAAGTTTTGTTTTAAGTCAAGTCATGAGTCATTTGTGTTTGGTCTATTAAGTGAGTTTTTTTTCAAGTTATTTCAGTTTGCCATTGAGTCGGTTTGAGACAAGTACCAGTTAAGTTTCAGTCAGTTTTCAGTCAAGTTTTCATTCAATAAATGAGTCAAAGTCTTGTGTTGTTTGCCGAAATAATGACTCCATTGCCCAATGACTATAAGGCACTGGTCTGCTCTCCCAGAGGTCTGAGGTTCTTGGCACCTCCAAGGAGCTACCATCCCCATTGGAGCCAATGTTAGTGTCAGTCTTTACAGCCTTCCTCCAGTGATCAAATGTGCTCTTACATAGTGATTTTGAAATGTCAAGGTCAAATTTTGTCATTTCAATGAGTCTTCAAGCAAAATTTGGTCACTAGGTATTAGGTCTAGGGTTTGCCCAAATGTCAGTCCATGTCATCATTCAACTGAGTTTACCATCATTCAGAGGGTTTTCATTGTCATGTCAGTGTCTAATGAGTCATTTCACACCTTGTTCATGCTTCAGATGTGCCTAGGCAAGCTCATTTCCCTCTCCTAGGGTTTTGAAGCCAATTTCTCTTGGATGGTCAAGTCACCGGCAAAACTTGTTTCTTGATGTTCATACACCCTCCCCTATCCTTAAAATACCTTATCAAACACTTCCCAACACTCAGATCCGCCAAATTCCTCATTTTTCCACAAACCCTAGTTTCTAGCTACAACCTGGCAATTTTCTAGGTTTGACCTGTCTTTTGTCCTTTTCGACCCCTTTCCCTCACTCAATCTCTGAGATTCCACTTTCCCCTGCTTCCTAACATCCCTCCCCACTCCCAAAAATTTCCCCAAGAATTTAGAAGCCCCCTATCCCCTTCATTTCGCTCCATTTCGACAAAATCCCTTGTTTCACACATCGGGACAAGTTTCACTCAAAAGCTGTTTCTGAGCAATCAAAGATGAATTTTGCAAAACTGAGAGAGGTTTTTGTCCACAACATGCCAAGGAAGAAAAACCTCCTTCACTTTTTACACAGGTGTCATGGTTTGAGAAAAATGTCAAAAATACCGGCGAGAACGAAGGTGCTCCAAGGACGGTTGGCCAAAGCACAAAAACGAAGGAAAACGCCCGATCCACTCCAAATTTTGGCCAAAGCCTCTTTGACTGAGCATGGTACTTGGTTGGGGACTCCCAGCCCAAATTTCAAGAAATTTGGAGAAAATTTTGTCATTTTGCAAATTTTTGGTAAAATTACAGGTTTTTCCTAGGAACCGGTCTCACCCCGGGTGAGACCAGTTTGAAGGGCTGCTCGGAATTTTGAAAACTTGGCATTTTTGGAAAGGGCATTCAAAAATAAAAATTACCAATACTTGGGAGAAGCCTGATTTTGAGTTTTGAGCCTCCAAAAGCTCAAAATACACCTAAAAAATGACTTTCTGCCCACTTTTTGAGTTGCAGAAAGTGACCTTGGGAGAAATGGTTTTTGAGGGGTCAAATCAACACCAAATTCAGAAATTCCACTTGGGATGGAAAGTAGACAGGGCAAGCTTTCCAATGAGCCATCTTGCACCTGATTTGGACCAGTGGAACCCACTCAAAAACAGCTGTGAAGGGGCGCGACCAGAACTTCCAGGGGCGCGACTAGAACTTCCAGATTTGCCAGAATTCACATTTTTGGTCAAAAAACACTGTTTTGACTATGGTTGACTATTTTTAATTGTAGATGATGGATGAATGTAATATTTTCATGGCACTTTGATAGATTTTATCTTTCTTTACTCTTCTAGAAGCTTCTTTGATGTAAATAGTGAATAATTAATGCATGGATGAGTTAGCTAAGTAATAGAGGCAAGTTGTTGGGCTGCCTATTTTCTAGTTCTTAGTTTAGAATTTGTTCAAACTACTCCTAGAAAGCTGAGCTCGACCCCTAGAGGTGGGGAAAGGAGTTAGATGGTCTAGATGGTCTATATTATGCTCTCTCCTTCTCATTTTGATGGTTGGACTCTTGTGTAAGGAAGCTTTATTGTATATTGTGCATCTATTTCTGCAATTGAAGGCAAGGAAAGCCAGGGTTTTACAGACATCTTTGAGGATTCTTGTGGATCTGATTGTTGATGGTGTGTTCTCTACATGTTCTTGTAAGTTTGTTTATGTGTTTCACATCTCTCTTATGCTTCTAAATTGGACAGATGAAGTGGTAAAGTTTGAACTCATGTTTTGACATGCTCAGCTTTTTAGTTTGTTCAATTTTAATGTTTTCTACTGTCTAGAGAGGATTCGAATTGTGTGTTTGCCCTCTTTAGCTTCTCCTCTATCATCTCTGATCATCCATCTCAGATTAAGGCATCAGCACTCATTCCTACCTTGCCCCTTAGATCCCCCTGTGAAAACTGTGCTCAATCCCCGCACCTTGAATTGCACTTCCACCAATTGCCACCAAAAACCCCAAAAATCATTAAATCAACCCCCTTATCAATTTACTAGCCTAAAATCTTTATTATTAATTGGTCAGCCTAATCATATTGAAAGATCTATCGAATCTGACCCGAGAGAGCCTTCTCATACCTCGTAGGGCTAGCTACGAGGTGAAATGGTTTGATGTAGCCTTGAGAGTTTGTCTATCTCAGCCTAGGTGAATTCCAAGTGCTAACAGGTTCAATTTGAACCAATGCCCGAAGAACGACCTTGAAAGGGAACAAATGAAGAACATTCCATATGCTTCTGTTGTCGGAAGCCTAATGTATGCTCAAGTCTGCACAAGACCTGACATTGCATTTGTTGTGGGAATGTTGGGACGATATCAGAGTGATCCAGGTTTAGACCACTGGAGAGCTGCAAAGAAAGTAATGAGGTACCTTCAAGGAACCAAAGACTACATGCTTATGTATAGACGAACGGACAACTTGGAAGTAATTGGCTACTTAGATTCTGACTTTGCTGGATGTGTTGATTCACGCAAATCAACATTAGGTTACATTTTTATGATGGCCGGTGGAGCTGTATCTTGGAGGAGTGCCAAGCAGACCTTGATTGCCACTTCCACTATGGAAGCCAAGTTCGTCTCCTGTTTTGAGGCTACTTTACATGGTGTATGGCTTAAGAGTTTCATTTCTGGGCTTAGAATTATGGATTCTATCTCTAAGCCATTGAGAATATATTGTGATAATTCAGCTGCTGTTTTTATGGCTAAAAACAACAAAAGTGGGAGTCGAAATAAACACATCGACATTAAGTATTTAGCTATAAGGGAACGTGTTAAGGAAAAGAAAGTGGTCATTGAGCACGTCAGCACTGAGTTGATGATCGCTGATCCTTTGACTAAGGGCATGCCACCATTTAAATTCAAGGATCATGTAATGAATATGGGACTTGGTTCCATTATGTAGTTTCTCATTGTATGGACAATGTTATTTTAATGAAATTCTTAATTATTGTGATGTTTTTTCTCATATTTATGTGCACCTTAAGTTGATTTGAGAAAATTCATTTAAGAAGGACCAAGAATAAAAATAGGGTTTATTCATTAAGAAATTGTTGCCACATAAATTATAATAAGAATAAATACATAGTAATACATGGAAGATAATACTCGTCATTAGAGGACTTATCGCCATGATTCATGTATCTATTACTTAATACAGATTATCAATGGGTTTTAAGTTGAGACATTAAGTTTGGAAGTATGGACCAAGTGGGAGAATGTTAAGCTCCATTAATTTTTTTAAAAACTATTGCCTACAATTCTGGAATCCAACTGCAGTCTTTCCTTAATTTATGGAAACCAACTGCAGTAATTTCCTTAAATTAAGGAAATCAACTGCAGTTAATAAATTTATTGTTGGGAGTTACTGAAGTGGTCCATTACTCCATCTGGAGTTCTCTACCTTGATCTGTGGAACACCTGACACATAGCCATCAGAAGCTTGATGGAAGCTTGGCTATAAATCTATCTGTTTGGTCCCCAAGCGTGTATCCCAATCCCCTTCAGTTTTTTACACCATCTAGCTGAGAGAGCAGAGCTTGGAAGTGCCTTCAGACTTTCTCTATTCTTTTCTTTTTGCTTGGATTGAAGCTGGAGTGCTGAAGTAAAGAAGCAAGTGGACTGTGGTTTGCATCAAGAACATCACCAATGGCTGGAGGTAATTTATATTTTTGGGCATTAAGTTTTAACAATTCTTTGAGTTTTCCGCATACAGAATCGCTGTTGAAATTTTAAATTATCAGTGTTGCTTTCTGTTTCGCTTTCGCATGCCCACTCCATAACAACTGCATCATCGTCATCCCTGTCACAACGAAATTCACAATTAAATGTGGTGGAGGACAATGTGATGCCAAAAGGTTGGTGGGTCAATTTTTTATTGATTGTATCATAACTCATTTTTTCTTATGCTACGTTTGTAAATTAATTGATTGATATAACCTATTAAGTTTCTCAATTAATCACAACACAGACACAACCAGAGCAATATAATTATGTTAGTGACAGGTATGGCAAAGATTTTTGTGAGTGAAAGTTAAGGTAATGTTTTCTTGAGTTTATTCATTTGAGTTATATTAATGTAATGAGGTATCTTCATGTAAATTGTAGATTTCTAGAATATTTTTTTTATGGTAGATTTCAAGAATATTTTAATCAGGAGGGAGAGATTTCAAATGACCTCTACACTCAATTATGTAATTATTAATATATTAATATGATTGGATTTTTGTAATATATAGTTTGAATTAACATAATTACAAATCATTAATATGTTAATATGGTTGGACTTTTTTTATATCCAATTTGAATTAACATAATTTTGTAATAGTTAATGTGATTGGAATTAATATAAAGATTGTTGGACACCTAATCCTCTAAGGATTGCTGTGGAAGTTGAACAACCAAAAGGAGTCCAAGGGACCACTTGGAATATGAAACCAAGGGTCATTCCTATGTATTATAAATATGTATCATTGTGAATAAGAAAAGTAATCTAATGTTTATCTTTCATATTGCCTCCGCCATGTATGTGCTTAACATGGTATCAAAGCCATGATGTGTGGCTTGTGTAGTCTTCTTCCTCACTGTTTATGCCTTAGGTAGAAAAGAAAAAAACAGCATGTTGTTATTCCCTGCAAAGTTGGTCTGAGTTGCCTTGAGTAGTGTTGGTCTGGTCTTCATTACTTGTTGTGCCTGCAATTTAGTAAGGACAACACATAAAATCCTAGGTGCCTAGAACTTGTCACTGCTACCTATCCTCAGTAAATATAAAAAGAACGGTTAGAAACGACCTTTATAAGGTATAAGCGTTATTATTATGGCTCTGGTGTGGGTGTTTTCTATTTTCATACTACCTAACACATATGTTGACCTGGTTGTTCTTTATTAGTCATTGTGTGTTTCTACAGAAACACAAGTAATTGATAAAGGTGCTCCATTGTGTGAACTGGTTATTTTATGTGAGTTTAAGCGTGTCCTCACATTTTATTTGCTACTTCGAATATGTTCACAACTCCATTTATTTCATTATAAGGTTCATGTTGCATTCTCTCTTGGTATTTAAGTGTTGTTTTGCACGCTGAGCTTCGTTTTGAAGACCATGTAATGATTGCATGTGCGTTGAGATGGTTCATTTTATATTCTACTATCCAAAATCGGTATACGTTAGAGATTAATGTTGTATTGGAGATTGGACATATATATGCCAAGACAAAGCAATCAGTTTATTTGTATTGCACCTTGATTCTTTTATGTGTTGTATTGCAGCTATGTTGCCGTTGAATTGGTCATGTGTTGCAAAATAAATGTGTTGATGTTGTGACTAATTGAGGCTATGTGATCCCATAGTCCCACTCCACTCCGGCCCCTCGACCTTTCCACCTTCCGGCCCCTACCAAAACTCCGCTACATAGTCAACTTTGTATTATCCGCTATCCCAAGTCTGACAGTCATACAACACCTTCCACTGCTCCATTTCTTAGCAATATTGCTCCATACTGCTCATACAATCCCGCTCCATACCATTCCATACCGCTCATATAATATGCTCATACAATACTGCTCCATCCTAGTCATACCACTCATACAATCCAGTCATAGGGCTCATACAATTCTGTGATTTGTAGTTTTGCATGACCCAATTTCTAAAATCGACTTCCTAGTATAAGAATACACAATGTTAGTCAAGCACTAGTGCACGTTTTATTTGAAACAAAAGTAGATGTAAACATCGGTGTGAGCGCAAAGTGACTCCACTCTTTCGAGGGAAGGACATGAAGAGAGTTAAAAGTTTCCTAAAATGAAGTTGTTCAGCATCTAGTAACCAAGACTCGATTCGTGGCTACAGTAATGCCCACAGGTTGCAGAAAGTGAAATATTGGTGACTGTTGAATCTATGTGTTCTTTGATTCTGGTGTGTATTCTGCGATTTTATTTGAAGTCTTGAGAAATGCGTTGATGTCATGCACTCACTATTGAATGTTGGTGGACGTGTATTCAAATCCTATGGATGACTTGTGCTAGTTTTAAATGCTGCATACAAATATTATAAAATTCCATCTTGTTATCAGCAGAGGTCATTATTTCAAGACTATGACTTAATTGTTGCGGTGAGTTTCATGTTGAGAATTTTGTGTAGATGGCATATACTTTATTTGGTGCCTTCTTATATTAATTTTTGCGTATGGCACATTAATCTCTCCATAAAGTGCATATGATTCATATATATGGTTCATATATATATGCGTTGATTCATACATGGTTCAACATTCAACGTTGATTCAAGTGCTACGTTGATTTATTTGTGTCTCAATTTGATAATACGTGTTGACATGTATGTCCGTTGAATTATATTTGTGATTTATTAAATGTGTGTTGCGCTTTAAAGTCAAGACATTTATATGTACCACTGCTAGCAGCAAAACATCCACATACAGGTGTTGAGATATAAAAGTCTTCAACAAGAACCAATCTACATTGTCTAATTTGTTGGCTCCTTGCAAATTTTGGGCAAGAAATAATTATAGTATTGAAGGAATACCTAAACTACTTCCTGTTCGAAAAGTGAGCCGCTTTATTTAGTTTTGAGAGCACATTTAGTTTTGAAGAACATTGCATTGCTAGCTATTTTCCTCTACAAGTACATTTGTGGTCATTTGTTGTCCCAAGTTTGTTGAATAATCATGAAAATTCATGACTTATTAGAGTTACTGAAAACTCTAATCAGGTCCACTGTTGACATCACAATTAAAATTAGCAAAGCCTCTCTTTCAAACATTCAAACTTGTTTGCAAAATGCACAAATCAAAATTGATTTTTTGCAGCTTGAATCACAACTACAGCAAGAGGAGTTACAAAAGTATAGTCATGATTCCAAACTTGTCTTTGTTCAGGACAATTCTTTGTTTGAGACACACTCCCATCAACAACCAAAAATTGATTAGATGATTGAGCCCCTCTAAGGAGAAGTTGTACATGTAGATGCAAAAATTCAGTTTGCACTTCCCAAGTCGGTCATCAATGTTATGTGGAATTTTGCATCTAGGGATAAATACAATTTCCCTACGTGGGTAGCCACACCTAGAACAACAGATTTAAAGCACTTAACCTTTTTCTATAGAAGATAAATAAGATGAGGGACCTACTTTTTATATTTCGCTTTCCCTTTGTCTCCTTTGTTTGGCTCTTGTTGCTCCTTCTCGAACTTAATCTGCTCGACAATTACCTGCAATCATAAACAAAGGACAAAAACCAATCAAATCAATAGATCTATCTACTATAAGAAAATGGAGTCGAAATCATTTATACATATAATCATCATACATAAAGACAAGAATATGGGAAAAGGTGTAAACAACTTTATTAAGTAGAAGGAAGAATTACAACCATGAAGTCTGATCCATTTTCACTCTTCCAGCTTGGGTTCCAACCAACATCACATCAAAAGCACAACACTCTGGCAGCATAACAATACTTGCTTACAATCTCAAACCTCACACCAACAGTATCTCCTTACAAATTCTCAAAGTCCAGCCCCTGATCACTTAGATGAGTGCTCAATTTATAGGAAAATGGAGGAGGTTTGGTCATAAATGAGGGTATTGAATGGCCTTCCAAACTTAGAGTTAGTTTCCATGGAGGAAGGGATGAGAGGATAGGAGGTTACTTAACTCATTCCCTATCCAATTTCAATCTCATAGGAGATGATAAGTGTGGGAATTTTCTAGAAGGCTTCAGAAGATAAGAGTATTCCCAGAACCCTATGAGGATTTTGCTCAATCTTGCCCAGCGCAGGTCAAAGTGGGCCTATGTGATCTGAAATGCACCCTGACATGGGCCTACCTACATTGAAGCACACTAACCCCTCACCAAGGCTGCATTGGTCCCTCAAGGAGGCATTTCTGGAGGGATTCAGGCCAAAAAACTCTTAGGGAAGGAGGCATTCAAAGTGATGACTTGTCTAGGGCATGTAGCAACTGAATTAGGGTTTGATGAGCCCTAAAATTAATAATCTAAATGATGGGAGTGATGTGCCCAAATGGATCTGTAACAACTGCCCCCTAAAGCATGAAGTCAAAAATGTTAATGTTGAGTGATATGCTTTAGGATGCGATGAGGAGGTTCCAAAGTGGATGGTGACCTGCATCTATTACAATACATAATAACATGATATTTTGATTTTTTCATGAATTTCCGAGGGAAGGCATACCCATGCTCAGCGTATAAACTTTCATGAAATGTACATAGATAGTCATCTACAGATATAGACCCATGATGGGATGACCATCAGTGTAAAGCCATCGTACGGATGATTTTGGTACCTTCCTGAAATCGCAGCCCGGATGGATGAAACAAGATGTGAGGTCTTCTATCTCGTTCAATTGTTTTCTCAAGTACGAGTCTAACCATATGAATATGTGATCTGAATTCGAACATGGGAAGACACCGTCTGATTACCAACCAATGATGTAAGTCGTTAACAGACGCGAGAGAAATCACCTATAATGATAATGATAATGATCCTCAAGGAAATGTAGTACATTCTGCATGGTGTGAATGGATATTTTGATGTCAAACACAATACAAAGTATTTTGGTCGAAGGCCAGTGATTTCAACCTATCGTCAGAAGCGAGAAACTTGCCATTGATGTATGCAAGCCTTAAGGTACCGAAAGGGTGTTTCTAAGTCAACTTCTTGGATAATGTGCTGATGTCGACAAGAAGTGACTCGTCGCAAGAAGGCCTTGATGTATCCCACATCATCAACACGAAACAAGTGTAATGACTTTTGGAGACGGAATGTCACTGACGACACAAGGTTTAGGAATGGCAGTCATGAAAATGAAGGTTTATGAGTATTGCAAAGGATGAATTTAAATTGAGTGACTTCTCTTGAACATGTCGGCGACACTGAATGGATTGGCAGCATTGACCCAAAACCAAAGTAATGGATGGTATCATAGACTAAGGTATGATGACCATCAAGTAGATAACCCAACCCAAATAGTCACAGTGATGAAGTGAAATTGTCATGTTCAAGAGCGACCTGCTGCCATAAAGTGGTTTACCCCCTTTCCCATTTTCCCCAGTCATTACTGACCAATACCTCTTTATTTTTTATCAAGCTTGAGGAGGATAACATATGCTTGTTCTATAATTCCACCCTTCAGGTGAATCCATCGCTATGTGATGTTTTAACGAGTCTAGCGAAGGTGAAACTCGATCTTGTCATGATGGACAAGTTTGTCGCTATTTGATGTTTTAATGAGTTTAACGATAATGATAACTCGGTCCTTTTCATGTTTAGAGAGTTTGAAAAGGGACAAAAAGAAAACTCCATAAGTTCTTTTTCGTAAGTTTGTCTCTCAAGTCTGAAAAAGTGTAAAACAATACAAGAGAGAACCTATTGACCATGTTCGATCAACGCATTCCTTTTTCATAAATAATCTATCTCAGTTCAAAAAAGGGTTAAACTTATACTGAGTAGATGTCGTTTCCAATCTGTTAACGAGTTGAAAAGGACAAGCGCTCGACAATCTTTTCATATTTTGAGAGTCTGAAAAGAGCTTAAAGAGGACTCCAAGGGGTTTCCTTTTTCGATGTTTAATAGAGCTCGAAAAAGAGATAAAAGTATGCTTTGTGGTCAAAGTACAATTCACGATCATGCATGTCAAATTCTATAAGTCAGCTGTAAATCTGTTCAAAGCAACACTAAACAGATTAAACATACCTATTTCATTGGTAAAAATAAGTAAATACTAAAGTTTACTCATTAAATGATCATGAAATAAACATAAAACAAAAATTTACCATGTTATTTCACCATTTGATATTTACCATTCAGTTTGTGCTTTGGCCCTATTTTTTACCTTGGTCTTCAGCAGTTGATTGCGAGAGATTCTGTGGATCATTTCTCATGTCTTCTGAACTAGGTAGGATATCTACCCCTCCTCTTTCTTTTCATGTCATTATTTTACAGTTTCATTCAAGTTTTTAGGGTTTTTAGGGCCCCTGGGGTTAGAATATTTTGCCTTGGGATCAGCGCAGCCTTCCATGTCGAAAATTGAGCTGGGGAGCACCCAAACAGAAGGGTAGTTGCACTGCAGTGCACTGTCTCCTTGCCTGGGCTACGCTAGGTGACATTCACAAACTTATTTCACCTCTTAGGACCAAAATTTCTCTAGTTTTTTGCATGGAATGGATCCTAACTAAGCTTATGGTTTGATTTCAAGCTTTCATCGAATCAGAATGTCTATTACTTGGCGAGAAAGAGATCAGGAAGAACAAGACATGGTCGCCCTAAATGATCTGGGTACAATTGAGGCCCTAAGAAACTGTAGGTTGCTCAAATACTTCAGGCTATCCAGGATGAGGCAAAAATCAGAACTATTGTAGTTCCTAGTCCATGCATGGGATCCAATAGAACAAGCTTTTCACATAAGGGACAAAGTAGTCCCTATTATGATCGACGATGTTTACTTTCTTAGAGGGTTGTTGAGACGTGGTGCCCTCATTTCTCTTTCAGGTTCTTCCCATGGATGGGAATCAATGAGGGACTATGTTCGAAAATTCTGTCGGCCAGGTACATAGCCTAGCAAAGACAGAAAGATAATCATCAAAGATATTCGTGACTTGCCTTTGAGAACAATCCTTTTCACCAACTCAAAGTAGGCAGGCAGTGTAACACTTCATCTGGCGAACAGATCATACATGCAGTATGCACTTGAGTGTCTTCAGCCAACTTTATTAAACTGGTGTGAGGCAGTAATTTATTCACTGAAAGAGCAGCTGAAAAAGGTAAATAGCGGTAAGACAAATAAATTTAGTTATGGATCGCTCTTAATCGCTTTTACCTTAGAGAGAATTCCATTGATACAACCTCAGCATGTAACACTGGGTGCAGCTGGTCCTAGAGATCCACGGATGCAGAGGTGGGTCGAATTGATGGCTAGACATGCTAGTTAGTCATCGATTACATTTTCTACTGCATTCTTTAGTTGGCTCGATTGAAAACACATTGTCATCAAGGAGCATCCATATGCAGGGATGGATTTTCGTGGAGATCGAGAGTTGAGTTTACCAGTGGGCGCTCAATGGGGTGCTATAGGTAAATTATATTTTGACCAAATGTTTTTTTTTTAAGATACTACATGTTTTTGTGTTTTTGATGTGTCCAAGACTAAAATAAAATCGTTCTCAAGCATACAGAGTTTGGTACTATTCAACCTATGAGACACCAATAGGAGGCAGGTTGACCAGCGCAAAGAAATGTTGGGAGAACAATTCTCCAGAATTTGGACTTGGTCGAGTTACTAGAAGAGTTGCACGATCATGTAGAGGGATTAACCCTCGATATTTCAGATGTCCGTATCGAGGAGTTACCTATGAAGCTGCCGCACCATACTATTGGTGTTCCTGGCCGTTGGATGCGGCTTTTGCACATGATAGCTCAGGCTGTGACCTGTTATCATGAGCATCACTAGGTCTACTTAGGATGTTTTTTGTATGCATTTTGAGCTTTTAGGTCAGGTGACCAAACATGTCTTGAACACAAATTTTGTAAAATCTTTAAAACATCTATCTATTTTTACTTTCAGAGTTTTATATATAGTTATGTGCAATCCTATTCAACCAATTATGTGAATTGAAAATTTACTTTTACATGTGTCACAAATGTCTGTTTAACACATAGTTCGCTAATGAATCGGTTAATGTGTTAAAGTTTATGGAAATATTTTGATATTGAATGTACTCAAAATTTCTTTCCAAAATACAAACTCTAAGGAACATACGAAGAATTTTTGGGTTTCAGACGATATAAACGTTTGTTAGTTGCAGTATGACAAGTTGTGAGTCCATCCTAACGATGATTCGGTGAATTCCAAGTGAAATGGCATCAGAGAGAAGTTTGATCAACGCGCTATACTCAGTGATATTGTTCGTAGAACGACTGGTGCAAATCCCTTGAAAACTCACTAACTCGCCACTTGGAGCGAAAATGGCCCATGATGTAAAAGATAGGTTATGCATACTACAACTAGCACCATCGCCGTAACCAACAAATGGTTCCAAATATTTCGACATTTGCAACAAATGCAAAGCGGATTACTTAACCACATAAAAACTCTAAAATACACACTGACACACACACACATGCAATTAAAGCATATATACAGTGATTTTACTACACTCTATTAAGCATAGTAATGTTTGAGGTACAACCAGTTTTGGGGCTGCGACAATGGAATTCCATCATAATCCACCAACTCGTAGGCACCTTTTGCCAGAAAATTCTTGACAATATAAGGGCCCATCCATAGTGGTTCAAATTTTCCTGCTCCAAGTTTATCAGTTTCTTGATCATAAAGCAAGACCAGGTCTCCTTCTGAGAAAAAGCGAGGCTTGACAATTTTTTCATATTGTGCCTTAATTCATTTCTTATGTGCTTCGTTAGCAAATGCGGCTTCACGATGGGTTTCATCTAGATGGATGAGTTCTAAGAAACATGATTCTTCATCAGAAGTGTCGGGTAACAGGGCAATCGCGAGTTTGAGAGATGAAATTTCACATTGTATTGGCAAGATTGCCTCCAGACCATTCACTAATTGAAAGGGTGTGAATCCAGTTGCATTCCTAATCAAGGTTCAATATGCCCACAAAGTAGAGTATAGGATTAAATGCCACTTTTGTTTATGAACCCCTCTCATTCTTTGAAGCATTCGCTTTAGGAATTTTTTGATGGCCTTAACTTGTCCATTAGCTTGCGGGTAATAAGGAGTAGAACTATCATGTGAAAGTCCTAACTTGGCAGTTAACTCACTCATCATGTGATTGCGAAAATGTGACCCATGATCTGTAACTATAGCTCATGGTACACCAAACCGGGCAACCACATGGTTGAAAAAGAAAAGTGCAGCCATCTCACCATTGTTGTTTAATGTTGGCATTGCCTCGGCCCTTTTTGTGAAATAGTCAACGATGACTATAATTTACCCATGCCCCTTGGCCGAGGTGGGGTTACCTGTCATGAAGTCAATGCCCCATTTGATGAATGGTCCAACAACGATGATAGAATGCGGTGGTGCAGGTGGTAATCTAGCTTTATGGTCATAGATCTAGCATGCATGACAACTTCTGACGGCAATAATGCAATCTTTGAATATGGTAGGCTAGAAGTAACCAACACGGAGAATGGCAATCATTCTCCACCACAAGCACCTGAATGGCAATCATTCAAAACTTTCTCGGCTTCCTCATGAGTGAGGCACCTTCGTAAAATCGTATTGATACCACGACGATAAAGAGTGTCACCAATGATCAGATAATCTTTGGCTTGGTATCGGATACGTCACTGTTGCGAGCGAGAGGTATTGGGCTGGAAAGTTTGGGTCTGGAGATAAATCAGTATATCTCCATACCACGGGTTAGATGACGAAATCAGGAATAGAGACTCATCCAAAATTGATGGTTTTGATGTTGAATCAATGGTATTCGAGGGAAGGTCGCAAAGAAGCTCGGTGAAAACTAGAGATTTCTTTGATTTGGATTTGATGAATTCCAAATCAAATTCCTACAAAATGACGATCCATTTTGAGTATTTTCCCCCCAGCAATTGACGTGACAAAATATATGTCATAGGGTTGCAATCCAAAATGATAATGGTCTTTCGGAGCAGGATATAGTGGCGAAATCTCTGTATCGCTTGAACAACAGCTAGAGCTAACTTTTCGACGTAAGAGTACTTAACTTCTGTATCATTGAGATTGCGGCTCAAATAATATATCGGATGTTCAATCCCATCTTCTTCTTGGACTAAAACCATTCCAATGGTTGTATCTGCAGCGGCGAGATACAGGAAGTAGTCGTTTTGATAATTCGGGGAATACATTAATGATGCTCTAATCAAGGTATCTTTAAGAGCATCAAAGGAAGCTTGTGCAACCTGATCCCAATGGAAGGGTATCCCCTTTTTCAAAAGATGAGTAAATCCTTTAGCCATTTCAGAATAATTGGAAATGGACCTCCTCAGAAAATTAGCCTTCCCTTGGAGTCTTTGTAACTGTAGTAGATTGGAAGGTGGAGGCAAGTCAAGAATTGCTTGAACCTTAAGTGGGTCGAGTCGAATTCCTTCCTTAGACACTATGAATCCAAGAAAATGACCAGAACCAACACAAAACACACATTTGTGTGGATTTAGTCGTATTTTGTAGTGTTGGAACCGTAAAAATATAACTCTCAAATGCTGCGGGAGATCAGTCCACTTTCGTGAATGAGCAGGTAAATCATCAAGATATGGTTGAACAATATGTTTGATGTCATGGACAGCATAGTTCATTGCCCTTTAAAAGGTTTCCCCTGCATTCTTCAAACCAAATGGGAGTTTCCTATACGTGAATGTGCCCCAATGACAAATAAAAGTAGTTTTTGATTGGTCGTCTGGGCGAATATTGATCTGATTATAGCGAGAAAAACCATCCATGAATGAGAATATTTTACAATCAGCACATTCATCAATAATCTGGTTGATAAAGGGAGTGGGATTATTATCTTTTGGACAAGCCTGGTTAACATCCCTAAAATCGATGCACACTCGTATTATTGTTTCTTCATGACAGGAACAATATTGGAAACTCAATCAGTAAGAGGAACAGGGTATATGAAACCAGCGTGCAAAAGTTTTTCAACTTTTGTTTTAATGGCAACAACCTTCTTTGGATGAACAGGACGGAGGCGTTGTCGCACTGGTTTGACATCAGGATACATTTTGATTTCATGTTCAACTATACTAGAGTCAATTCCTGGCATCTCCTCATATGACCATGCAAATACATCTCAGAATTCACAAAAGAGAGAACGATAAATATCAAGTTCTGATGGAGAACAAGATTTGCCAACATGAATGTTTTCTACAAATTTAGGTTTGTTCAAAATATTGATAGAAATTGTTTCTTCGATATTTGATAGGTTTCGCTCGGAATCTACTGTATCTATGAAAACAGAATTCGAAAAAAATCAACAATTGAAGGCTGATTAAGTTCATTTGAAAAATCTTCTTTGTGATCTGGAAGATGGGAACAATGATGATAATATTCCCATGGTTCTTGTTCTGTCATCATTGATTGGATGATTCCTTTATCAGTATAAAATATACGTGAAAAAGGATCGGAAGAATTACCATATTCTAATGAACGAACTACGTATACAATTGGTTAAGATGGATTTGGGTTCACCGCACAAGCCAAAAAGATTGATTGCTATGCAATCTCAATAGGGCTTAGCGGCATGATTTCATTATTACTATCAACTTCAGAACTATTGGTAATCTTCCTTAAGTTAGATGAAGTGGAAGATATCATGTTGCAAGTCTCAACTTTTGCCACTTCTGCCAAGTTTGATGGTGACGATAGTGAAAAAGTACCCATTAGGGAAGGATCCTTGAAGAGACCTACACCAATGTTTTGAAGAGATAGCGGGGGTCTGTGTACTAACGGAATGCTTCCAGTAGCCTGTGAACTAGAGGCGAACAAGGCGAGTTGTTTGATAACTATGATTTCGCCCTTATGAGGGAATGCAATCGTACGAAAGTATGTTGAAACCACAACAACCATAGCATAAACCCACGGTCTTCCTTAAAAATGTTGTAGTCAAAGGGTTAGTAAACAACCTCAACTTCAACAGTTATTGTTTTTCCCCCTAGTTCGATTTTCATATTACTCAATATTCCACAAGGCGTATATGTGCTACCGTCAAAAGCTTTTAACGTTGTTGGTGAACGTGACAAAGGCGGTGATCCAAGTGTTTTCCAGCAATTCATAGACATAATACAAGTAGATGCCCCTCGTCAATAATGGTTCAATGAATATGTTTATTTAAGGCATTTACTTGAATCAGGAATGCTAATTGCACTAGTAACTGTGGCGTATAACCCACATGGTTGAAAACCACAAGTTTGGAATCAGTTGGATCGATTCCACCAATTTCTGACAACAAAGCCTGCTTTTTGGAGGCACTGTTTTGAAGCACCTTGAGCGTTAACATAGCAGAAGGTGACTGAGCCAAATCTTCTAATATGTTATAATTTTGTGCAGCTCGAGCTTGAGGTTTAAATGTTGATTTATTTACAACTCCCTTAAGTGGTTTTATTGTTAACTCTGGTGCAATAGGTGGTGGAATAGGATCAGATGAAGTCAAAGTTGAAGGATTAGGTTGATCAGCCTGGTTATTCAAAGATGACGGTTGATTTCCATAATCTTTACTTCGTGTTGACACCAAAACTTCAATTTTAGGCTTAGAGGCGGATAGCATAAGCACTTGGGAAGTGGAAGCATGGTCTGTAGCAACCATATTTGTCTCCAGTTTTGGAAAAGGATCAGTGAACACCACAGATGTATTAGAAGTCTTAAGAAGCTTTGAGACTTCAGATCGGTGAGGACAATCTCGCGTAAAGTGCTCATTGTTACAGATCAAACATGGGTAACGAGGTTTCCTAGCTGAAGGAGAGGAAGCATATGATTTCTCTTGAGGGGAATTATTTTGGTTTTTCTTGTTTTTCCCCTTCTTTTTGATTCCTAGTTTCTTTTCATTCTTTCCTTTGTCAGATGACACGACATTGATTTTGGAAGCAAGAGTCTTATCAGGTGCATTTGTAGTTTGATTGGAAATGGAAAGTGTTTGACTAGATGGTCTACCTACCGTTTGTGTGCTCGAAGAACCAATCACATCGTCACCGGCATGAGAGTCCTTACTCGATGGTGGTGGAGGAACAGTGAAAGCTAGTCGAGGTGCATTCGAGATCTTGTCATAGAGCATGCCAGACTGTATATAAATCAAGTCCAAATATTGGGCACGAGCAATTACTTTCTCTTTAGTGACAACTCCGCCTTTGACCACATCCTCTATGATAGATGGCAACAAGGATATTATAAACCACTCAGCTAAAAGTTGATTAGGAACATAAGTTTTAACCATTCGACGACAACAACGCCACTCATGAATATGATCAGAAATATGAGTAGCAGTAGTCTGTTTAAATTTGGTTAATAGTTCCATTCCAATTTCATATATGGGTAACTGGAAGTGGGTTAAAAACGTGGTAGCTAAGGTAGTAAAGTTATCAAAAGAAGCTTGTGGTAACTCAATGTACCACTTCGCAGCCGGACCAGTAAGTGTTCTCTGGAAAAGACGTAGTCTAATTGAATCATCATTCAAGGAGTTTGATGAACACCATAAATGAAAAGTCATGACATGGTTGGATGGGTCTTCTCCAGGGTTTCCATTGAATTTCGGAATATTGGAAGGTAATTTATGAGGAATCACCGGCCACCAAGGTGCATAAAGAATTGGGTCATTGGTGAGCCGGTTTAGATATGGTAATTCAAGTGTTGCAACAAAAGGCAACTGTCTATTGAGGTCAGGTTGAGCATATCTAGGGTAAGATGGGATTGCCTGGGCAATAGGCCTTTGCATACCAACATAAGGAATCTGTTGCTAGTAACCTTGATAAGGGTAAGTTTGTTGAGCAAATACGGTGTAAGTTGTTGTTGAGAACCAGGACACATTTGTTGTTGTCCAAACCCGACATAGGTTTGTTGACCAGGACTTGGGTAAACTTGTTGCTGACCAACCCCAGCATAGGCTTGTTGACCAAGTCCAGGTTGAGGTTGGTATTGCTGGAATTGCTGCTGTTCATATTGGGGTTGCCAAGGCTGTTGAAGCAACTGTTGTTGTTGTTGATACAACGATTGTTGCCCACCAATGTAAGCTTGACCAGGTTGTGAATACACTAAACTAGTGTAAGTCTGAGTCATTCCAGTAAAAGGTAAACTGGCCTGAGGTTGTTGGACTCCAGGAACAAGTGGTTGTTGTAAAACTACCTGAGAAGGTTGAATCTGTAAACCTGAAACTTGGGGGTCTGAGGTTGAAGGACTAGCTTGCACAGGTTGAGATACAACAATCTGAGCTTGTGACTGTAGTAAAGTTGTAACAACAGGCGTAGTAGGTATGGATGAGACAGATTACATAGGTTGTGATGGATACACAAGCCTAGGTTGAATGGGCATTGTTGGATGCCACTAACAGACAGTCATTCCCGGCTAACCTAAAGACGACGGCATACCAACATATGGTTGCCCCCGCGAAAATGGAGGATAAGGATAATGTGCATATTGTTCTCCGCATGGGGGTAGTCTAGTGTAAATCGAATACATAGGACAGTAACCAAATGAACCAGCTTGATATTGACTTTATGGGTCTAGTTGATTGATATTCGCTAATGAAGAACCAAATAAAATTCCAGTAGAGGAAATTGGTGAAGACCAGGGGCTAGAAGCAACACCTGAGTGAGTTCCCGATAAATATTGGTAACCCGATGGGACAGACAGAACACCATACAAGTGTGACTCAGGTGTCGTAGTAAACATCGAAGAGGTTACAATAGAAGATTCTGTTGTAGTTGTAATAGATGGTACAGTCTGGGATGTTGACTCTACCATAGTCAAATTTCCAAATAAATTTCCTAACGAATCAACAGGTGTCTGAAAGTAATCAAGATCAAAAGGAGCAGTAAAATGAGGAGTATGAGGATACAGATAAAGTCCAGTTCCAAAATGGAATGGAGTTCTAGGTGTTTCTACCTCAGGTTCCTCTTCTATCGAAATCAAACTAGGTGGAAGAATTTCACCGTCAGGTCCGTAATAGATTTCCGGTATTTGTTCCTGAGGTAAAGAGGAAGTCTTAATAGTTACGGATGTCTGAGGATGTACCAGTCGATCTTCTTTTGGTATGGTAACAACTTCTGATTGTTCAACCTCCAGATCCAAGTGTTCTGGTAAAAGAACAAGTTCAGGTTGGGCTTCTTGAACAACTTCTTGTTCAGAAGTAACTTCTGATTGAACAATGATAGGTTCAAGATCAAATTCTAGTTGAGTAGATTCAGGTTCAGAAGTAATTTCTTGTTGAACAACTTCGGGTTGAGAATCAACTTGTTGTTGAACAACTTGGGTTACCGTTTCACTAGATTCAGTTCTAGTTTCCTCAGGTAATTGTGGAGATTCCACTTTAGTAACAGATGTACCAGTAACTG
This sequence comes from Pinus tabuliformis, assembly GCA_031772625.1. NCBI lineage: Eukaryota > Viridiplantae > Streptophyta > Pinopsida > Pinales > Pinaceae > Pinus > Pinus tabuliformis. The sequence continues at coordinate 1,451,643,336 of CM062819.1, read as the reverse complement.
GAGTCACAGTACTTACCGGTATAGGTGTTTCTGGTAATTTAGATGAAGAACCAAAAGTTTGTGAAGTATTGGATCTAGTCAAACCAAACCATTTCGACTGGATAGGTGTAGCTTCAGGTGGTAAAGGTGCTTTACTCACTGCTCTCCATGAATGACGAGGTAAGGGTTGATGTTCCTCCATGATTTTTGATTGATTTTATTAAAAAAAAGAAATAAAAAAAGGGGTAAGCTAGGCAAAAGGTTTACCAAGCAACTGTGAACTGCATAATACCTCCTAGCGAACCGAGAAGTACGGGCAGACAATCTCCTCGAATGTTGTGTTCGGTGTATCATAGTGTACAAGGCGACCGACTCAGTTACCTAAGGATGGATTGAAACCTAGTGTTGTCCTCCCATATATACTCAAAAGTACGTGTAGGCCCAATCTGTATTAGCATTGTCTAATGTGAAAGCTCATAGTGAGAGCATTCCTTTATACTTTACGTACTGTAACACCACCCTATATACCTGAAGGTACATGGACAATCTACGATATACTCACGTATGTGGAATGAGGTATCACACTCGGAATGTATCACAAACAAGTTAGCGATAGCTGCTATGTTTTACGATGTCAGAACACATCTCTAGCCTAGAACCTCTAAATGTTTTGCGTTAGGTGACAATGCTCCATTAGGTTAATTGAGGTTAATTTTAAGTTGATCTTGATTAAGAATTTGCCTTTCAAGGTTCACCACATGATGTATTTGAAATTCCTAGAATGCAACTAATATGATAAGAATTCTTTTCATTCAATTTGAACAATGAAAACCTTAGCTAGTAGGGATAGAGCAATCAGATTCTTTTAATCAAAGAACAAAGAACACATCTAATGCAATTTCCCTAAACTATTCCTATGAGCACACACAAACTCTTTCAATGCACAATGCAAGTTTTTCTTTTCAATTCCCTTAATGTTGAGATGAACAAAAGGAAACTAATGCACATACAATCAATCAATCTTTTTGCAAGAACAAAGACTTTACGACAGTTCCTTTTCGAAAGAAATGAAGACTTTTACGACACTTTATTTTGAACAAAGATTAATCGATTATAAACTAACTTTTACAAAGAATTGATAGTGATAAAGAAATCATTTAAGAAACAC
>CM062819.1:1448578409-1448642089 GCA_031772625.1 Pinus tabuliformis | reverse complement strand
AATTCAAAAAAAAATGTGAGGAGAGACAACTTACCTGTGGAACGCTAGTTGAATTTCGCTAACTGCAAAAAAGTCTTGGGGACGACTCTCCACCAACCGTAGGCTCAATGCACCAAATCTTGCTACAACTGGCCACCCCCGAGTCCTCAATCAACGTACTACTGCTAGGGTATCCTTTGTCTCCTAACACTATTCTCCCAAAGAATGGATGATGAGGTCATGTAATGATGGAATGCTTCTCATCTTCCTCCCCATCTATTAAATAGAGCAAACATTGGAAGGGGAACCACATGCACACACTCCATGTGTCAACATGCAACTTTTCTCCTTTTCCTTTTTTGTTTTTTTGTTTTTACTTTTTGATAGCTTTATTGATTTTTACTGCTTTCTTGTTTTATTCTTATTTATATTTATTTAGAGAATGTAATTAATTTATTATTATTTATTATTTATTTACTCTTACTATTTTTTTTTATTTATTGTTTATTATTTATTTAATATTATATTATATTATTATTATTATTTATTATTTTTATTATTTATTATTTATTATTAAGGGACATTAAATGAGGCATCCATGCCTAAGGCACACTAGAGTGGACCATTATCCCTAGGGTCCACTATTCTAGCATTGCCATAACAAGAAAACATATCACTTATGAGAATTGAATGAAAATAGAGAGGAGAACAAACAAAATGGGGAGGAGAACAAACAATTTATTTAAACACTTGAAGTATAAACCCTAGATGAAAATATGAAATATATCAATAGTGAAAAATATTGATTAGTTGTAAGCACATGTAATCAAGTGTTCAATTCCTAAGTATGTATATATTTTATACCTTATTTAAATAGATAATGTTAAATGTAAATTTAATAATTGAGATAAGGCTTCACATTTAAATGTTTTTTATAAGAAAATGTAAAGTTTTTTTTGTTGTAGTTTGAAATTCGACATTATATTACTGTAAAAATGGAGTACATAGAGTTTTCATTGTTGATCAATGCTGCCCCGCAAGGAAACCCACGCACGAGCACCAATTTAGAGTCCTTAAATTATAGATACTATGCTTGACTAGAGTTTCTTTCAAAACTATATATAGGTTTGAGATCGATTATGTTAAATTTTGTTGGGTCCCTATAATACTAGTGATTACCCCATTACTATTGTAGTTATACCCCTTATTTATATTGTTGTGCCCCTATTACCCCCATATTGTTATTTCTGTGCCCCTTAGAATCCCTCTATTGTTATTTTTGTGGCTTTATATTATTATTGTTAGGTCGGCTCGATATATTGTGACTCCTTAGACTCCTATATATAAAAAGGAGGGTTTGTCATTTGTATCATCCAAGAATTGTTCATTTATGTAATGTAAAGGAGGTTTCCCCCTCGAAGAGGCTGAATTCTAAGGCGTTGATCTTTCTGTTCTATCTTTTCTTGAGCTGGTTTCATAACATTTGGTATCAGAGCTTTGGATTCTAGGGTTTCGCTGCTCTCAAACAGGTCATCGTGGAATTTCCGCTATAACTTTTTTTCTGTGATGTTTCAGAAGTCGCAAAAAAACCCCATTTGGGAAGACATCGCGCTGAACCTTGGGTCCGAATTTCAGAGCATTTCACGTGATATTTTCGGAGATATGATCTGAGGAAGTTGGTCTTTTTGCAGACTCCTGAATCACATTCAAAACAGGTGACCTGGGGAAAATCATCATAACTTTCTTTCTGAGAATCGGATTGAAATTTCGTAAGAAGGTACAGAAAGAGGACGGACTGTAGTTTTCTTTTATATATTTTTCAGAGTCAAAGGTTGGAACAGTGACACGTGGCACTTCATACAAGTTCGCTCTACTGAACTAGTCTATAATCAGGTCACTGCGGGAGATTGTGCATAACTCTTTTTTGGAGAATCCAATTTGGATCAGACTAGTGGCATTGGAAAGAGGACATATAAGGCTACTATAGGTCACAGTTTCAGAACTGGATGATTCACAATTATAGAGATACATCAGATTCAATATCAGGCTTCTACAAAGTAAAAAAAAGGTGTGTAGTTTTAATTTTTTAATTTTTGCATAAGCTTGGTTTGAAGGAATTCAAAGGGCATAGTAAAGCATTATTATCGGTAACTGATGCCCCAAGGAAAGAAAAATGCAAACACCTAGTAAGGAACCTGAAAGCTCTAGCATGACTCATGAAGAAGAGGAAGAAATGCTACATGATATATCAAAATTACAAGAACAAGTGCAACAAATGTCATGCTCACAAAAGCTAACAGATGCTAAGATAAATGGCGTGGAATCTAAGATAAATGGCGTGGAATCTAAGATAAAGGGCATGGAAGCTAAGATGGATGATCTGAAGACTGATTTGAGGACAGATTTGAAGACAGACATGGCAGATTTGAAGACAGATTTGACAAATTTTCTACAAGAAATACTTACTAATGGTGAAAAGGTTGTAAAGGAAACTCATGATGTGAACAAAAGAAATGTTAATCATGATTCCATAGACTCTAATGTTGGATTGAAGACGCACCATGTTCCAAAAATCGATATGAGGAAGTTTGATGGCAAGGATCCCGTCACATGGATATTACAGATGGAGCAGTTCTTCGATCTCAATAATGTACAAAACACACAAAAGGTACGTATGGAAACTTTATATTTGGAACCAAATCAGTTTGTATGGTATCAATGGCTTTGCTCTCGTAAACAATTTATCACTTGGGAAATTTTTATGGAAGAATTGATAGCACATTATGAGGATACAAAAAGCAACACTTTTTTTAGCCAATTGATAAGTCTCAAACAAAAGGGTTCAATAATGGAGCACATTGAGGAGTTCCAAAAATTGAACATAAGGGTAAAAGATATTCCAGAGGAGCATAGGATTGATGTGTTCATAGGATCTTTAAAGGATAATATCCAACATGATGTGCGCCTTTGGGAACCTGATTCATTAGAGAAGGCATTCAGGTTAGCAAGAAAAATGGAAAGCAAAATTATGGCAACTAGGAAGCATACCATTCACAACTATAAAGACGGAAGTGTTGTTGCCCATAGTCTTCCACAACCTACAAGGTTGATACCACAACAATTGGAAGAAAAAAGAGCAAAAGGCCTTTGTTACAATTGTGATAGCAAATACACAAAAGGTCATAAGTGTGCTGAGAAGAAATTATTCTACATAGATTGTGAAGAGGAAGAAGAAAAGGAGCAAGAAAGGTAAAAAAAAGAGGATATATTCCAGGAACAAAGCCTAGATGAAGAAAAAATAACTCCGACCATATCTTGTAATGCATTGGTGGGAATTACCACTCCTCAAACCATCAAGATAGAAGGACAAATCAAGAAGAAAAAGGTAATAGTGTTGATTGATTCAGGAAGCACCCACAATTTTATTCATTGTAGGGTAGCAAAAGAATTGAATTGCTTCCTATATCCATCACCAAAGTGTCAAGTGATGATTGCAAATGGAGGAACAATAAATTGTTCTGGAAAGTGCCATAATATCAAGCTATCCATGGGAGAATATGTATTGACTAGCCCAATGCTTTCCATTCCAATGGGAGGTGCTGATGTTGTACTAGGAGTCCAATGGCTACAATCCTTGGGTACAATAGCTTTTAATTTTCAAGAACTTTTCATGAAATTTTCTATGGAAGGAAAGGAAGTTGAATTAAGGGGTATTGTAGGGAAACCAGGAAAGATAATCAACTCTAATGGCATGACAAAGATTCTAAAAAAGGAGCAAAGAGGTGTAATTGCACAATTATGTTCGCTAGATGTTTCCACATTGGAATCATCTATTTCTCCAGATCTCCAAAAAGTCCTGGACAATCATTCCAAGGTATTTGAGACTCCCAAAGGTCTCCCACCTATGCATGATCATGATCATGCTATTCATCTGATTCTAGGAAGTGTTCCTCCAAACATCAGGCCGTACAGATATCCATATGTCCAAAAAAGTGAAATTGAACGTATGGTTGCAGAAATGCTAGAGGCTGGTATAATTCAACCGAGTCAAAGTTCTTTCTCAGCTCCAGTAATGTTGGTGCACAAGAAGGATGGATCATGGCGCATGTGTCCAGATTATAGGGAGCTCAACAAGCTCACTATTAAAGATAAGTTCCCCATTCCTGTCATTGATGAATTACTAGTTGAATTGCATGGATCAATTTACTTCACCAAGTTGGATCTTCGTTCGGGATATCATCAAATCAGAATGAAGATTCAAGACATTCCGAAAACGACATTTAGAACTCATGAGGGTCATTTTGAATTTTTGGTCATGCCTTTTGGCCTTACCAATGCACCTTCAACATTTCAAGGTTTGATGAATTCAATTTTCAAACCATTCCTTAGAAAATTTGTGTTGGTATTTTTTGATGATATACTAATCTACAGCAAGTCTTGGAAGGATCATGTTGAACATGTTGACAAGGTGCTACAAATATTGGAGGAGAAACAATTATATGCAAAAAGATCCAAATGTTTCTTTGGAGTCCAGGAGGTGGAATATTTGGGTCATATTGTATCTCATGAAGGAGTTAAGGTAGACCCTAGCAAAATTAAAGCCATTAAGGAATGGAAAATCACCACATCCATAAAGCATCTGCGAGGATTTCTTGGGTTGACAGGGTATTATCGCAAATTCGTTAAGAATTATGGGAGAATAGCAGCACCTCTAACAACATTATTCAAGAAAGATTCATTTTCATGGACTCCGGAAGCAACAAAGGTCTTTCAACATCTTAAAGAGGCAATGTGCCAAGCACCGGTCTTAGCTACATCGGACTTCACAAAAACCTTTATTGTGGAATGTGATGCTTCAGGAAATGGAATTGGTGCTGTTCTAATGCAAGATGAAACACCTATTGCTTTTGAAAGTCGTCCAATCAAGGGAAAGTTTTTAAGCAAAGCTATTTATGAGAAGGAAATGTTGGCAATACTCCATGCACTTAAGAAATGGCGACCCTACCTAATGGGAAGACACTTCAAGGTAAAAACGGATCATGATAGCCTTAAATACTTTTTAGAACAAAGATTATCCTCTGAAGAGCAACAAAAGTGGGTCACAAAGATGTTGGGTTATGACTTTGAAATCATCTACAAAAAAGGGAAGCAAAATGTGGTGGCAGATGCACTCTCAAGAAAGGATGAGGATATGGAGGCATTGTTGTGTGCCATTTCTATTATCCAATCAGATTGGATAAACGAAGCAAAGGAGGAATGGAAGAATGACGAAGAAGTGTGGGCACTTATTCGAAAGCTACAACAAGATTCCAGTACTTCTGATACATTTAGCTGGCAAAATGGTTCACTATGGTACAAAGATCGCTTATACCTCTGTAAGAATTCCCAGCTAAAACAAAAGATTCTTATGGAATTGCACACTTCTCCCTTAGGAGGGCACTCAGGATTTTTAAAAACTTACCACAGGGTTAAGAAGGAATTTTTTTGGGATGGCCTTAAATCAGATATTCAAAATTTTGTGGCGGAATGTTTGGTTTGCCAACAAAATAAAGTTGAAACAATTAAGACACCGGGTCTATTACAACCTTTATCTATTCCAAGCCAACATTGGGAGGAGGTTTCAATGGATTTTATCACAGGTTTACCCAAGTCTGAGGGAAAGAGTGTCATCATGGTGGTAGTTGACATACTTACCAAGTATGCACACTTTTGTGCATTATCACATCCATTTAAAGCCAGTACAGTTTCTACTGCATTTATGGAAACAGTTCAAAAGCTACATGGAAATCCAAAGATTATTGTAAGTGACAGAGATCCCATTTTCACTGGAAATTTTTGGACAGAATTATTTTCTTGTGTTGGTACTCAGTTAGCTCATAGCGCATCTTATCATCCTCAATCTGATGGGCAAACTGAGATAGTAAACAAATGTTTGGAAGGATATCTTCGTTGCTTTGTATATGATAAACAGACACAATGGGTCAAATGGTTGCCTCTGGCTGAATGGTGGTATAACACTTCCTTCCATACAACAACAAAAATGACCCCATTTATGGCACTTTATGGGTACCAACCACCATCAACCACATCATATTTAAGACAAAATTCTAAGGTTCAGGCAGTGGAACATCACATCGAACATCAACAACAAGTCCTCCAACTCTTAAAGGATAACCTCGTGTTGGCAAAAAATAGAATGAAACAACAGGCAGATCAACATCGCAGTGAAAGAAGTTTTGATGTAGGTGATTGGGTATTCCTACGGCTACAACCATATAAGCAAATGTCCCTAAAGCAAGCTAAGAAGGATAATAAATTATCACCAAAGTATTATGGTCCATACAAGGTGTTGGAAAAGATTGGTACTATGGCATACAAATTGGAGCTTCCTGCAGCTTCTCAATTGCACCCAGTTTTCCATGTTTCATGTTTAAAGAAGGTTATAGACGACAAGCTCCCAGTTCAAACAATATTGCCAGAACTTGACGAGGAAGGAAAAATTATATTGGAACCGGAAGCAGTCACAGAAACAAGAACTCGACAGCTACGAAATCGATCAATTTCAGAGTATCTTATCAAGTGGAAGAACTTATCCGCTGAAGATTCCACATGGGAGGATGAGAATTTTATGCAGAAGTATCTAGAACTGCTCAAGCGTTGAGGACAACACTTTTTTGAAGGAGAGGGGCATGTTGGGTCCCTATAATACTAGTGATTACCCCATTACTATTGTAGTTATACCCCTTATTTATATTGTTGTGCCCCTATTATCCCCATATTGTTATTTCTGTGCCCCTTAGAATCCCTCTATTGTTATTTTTGTGGCTTTATATTATTATTGTTAGGTCGGCTGGATTATATTGTGACTCCTTAGACTCCTATATATAGAAAGGAGGGTTTGTCATTTGTATCATCCAAGAATTTTTCATTTATGTAATGTAAAGGAGGTTGCCCCCTCGAAGAGGCTGAATTCTAAGGCGTTGATCTTTCTTTTCTATCTTTTCTTGAGCTGGTTTCATAACAAATTTTCTTAAGATATATTGTTATTTGCTTTGATAATTTCATTTCTTCATTAACACATTAAGTTCACCCCATAACATCGTAACGATAATAATATTTACATCATTAATCAATAGCATATGCGACTATATAGAAAGAAAAATATCAGCATCATCAATGCAATATAACATAAAGGAAAGATAGAAGAAAAACATTCACACATAGAGACACCAAGATTGGTCAGAAACGAGCGAAAAAACCACTATGGGGAAAACCCTTCCAAATTATTATTCTTATTAGATCGTCATCGAATGATTTAGAAAAAGAGAGTACAATGATCCATATCTTCATCCATACAACTATCCATCTAAAGAAACTACACAATATTTATGAAATGAACCCAACAATGGTTATACTCAAAAGTCTGATTTTGAAGCTTGTAATGAACTATCTCTGTCTACGGTCAACTACTGAACATTGCAGTCATTGTGAAAAATATTCAGATAACTGAAATTTCATCATTTAGGTTCTGATTTCATGAAGGATGAGCCATGTGTGTGACTGGGACGGTTCCAATCACTCTTTGGGGCATACAAGTGAGTTACTTCAATCTACAATTGAGATTTTGAAACCCTAGATGTCGATCACATGTAAGATGCATTATGCGTGTGACTAGGATGCTTAGATCGCATGAATGAGCCTGGTAGCGAGCGACTGTAATCGATATATCTCTTTCCTATGCCCGCGACTAAGGCCAAAAACTCTAAAACATAAATGCGAGCTTTGAACCTTGCAATTTCATCTTCGAGCGAACCTGTTCCTCCCTAGACGAGCTTGAGACCTGTGCAAGCCAAAAACAATGATAGAAGAGTTTCTCATCATGATGATCAAATGAAGTAGAGGTCACTGGTATTTATATCCTTCCAAGGGTGTCCATTTTTCTTTATGGCTGAACTTATCAATTATGCACATGTGGGATTTTCTTCATAAGTACACTTTACCTTATCCATTTTGAGTGATATTTAGGTTGATTTTGGTCCTCAAAAAAAGAGGAATTCAATGAAATAATAATATAGATCAAATTATCTTGCAAAAGTGGAATTTTACCATAATTTCATATTTTAACACTCCCTCTCAACTAGGGAGGATTCCACCTGCATCATGTGTCGTGTATCCCATCATCAAACCATATCTGATCACAAGTATCTCATAATAATGTATCTTCAAAGTTAATCTTGATTCATCTCTTGATTATTCCTTATTATATCTTGATTGTCTCTACTAATATGTTGAACATTCTAAAATATAATAAGAAGAAGAATTTGACATTGGAGGGGAGCTCAATCTACCACCCTCTATCCATCCGGGAGCCACTACTACCAACCAGAATCTATGTCAGAAAGGAGCCCAATGCTACCGCCTGAAATCTATGTCAGAAAGGAGCCCAATGCTACTACCTGAGAAACATTAGCGGGGAGATAAATCTATGACCCGCATCATTATTAGGGAGCATATCATCAGGGAGCACATCTCAACCTTGAACCACATCGGAGAGCATATCTCAACCCAAGATCTCATGTGGGAGCTAAACATCTATGACCCCATATAGAGCAATAGGTGATATATGGGAGCTACTACTCAACCCATCTTATTTCCTACTGATATTCCCAACAATGACCCTCAAAATTCATGTGGTAGAAGATATGCATCATAACCAGCTTGGGTTGTACACCCTAAGTACATTCTCAAGCCATTGGCCAAGCGAGGAGTGGTATTCCTAATAAGGTCAACTTATGGGTATGATTCCAACTGGGGTATACTATGCAAAGACCAAGATAGGGGAGAAACATCTCCGATCCTATGGGTGACAATAGGGGAGCAACATATATGACCCTATTTCCCAGAGATCCCTCAACTCGAGGAGCCTTCCATCACATTTACATGCCTTGGGAGATCATAGTGGTGGGGGAAGAGTTGGCTTAGTGCTCTTGATCAATGATGCTCTCTATAGATCATCAACATATTATCATGCTCATATTTGTTAGTCATCATGTCTCAATAGCAGCCGTCTCCTGTTCATAGAGGACATCAAATCAAATATCATATTAGAACCAAATATACATGTCATAAAAAGGATACCATAGTCATCCTCCCGCTCGAGGATGTTCCAACCACAAGCCTAAGCTTGTCTAGTACAAAAACACTGTCTCAATGAAGGTATCTCATTCTTGATTATATATATGGGATTATCTTCCAATCGGTTCCCAATATTTTTCATTGCAATGTATCCATGTTATATCCAGAACCTACTGAAAAATCTATCAAAAGGATTTCTTTATCCTTATCTCATAGCTATTCATGTTAGCAACATCGTACTCAACCTTGAACATGCTTAAAGCTACGGACCTGTCATCCAAAAACATCATGGAAAATATCATACTAAGGCAACACTCAGATGTTCTCATTTAATCAATAACGATTAGTACATCTAAGTAGTCACATGTCACAGTGTTATGTGGAATTTTGTATCTAAGGATAAACAAAATTTCCCTAGATGGGTAGTTACATCTAGAACAATAGATTTAAAGCACTTAACCTTTTTCTATAGAGGATAAATAAGACAAGGGACCTACTTGTTATCTTTTGCTTTCCCTTTGTCTCCTTTGTCTGGCTTTCAACGCTCCTTCTCGAACTTAACTCGCTTTACAAGTACCAGCAATCATAAACAGAGGACAAAAACCAATCAAAGCAAGAGACCCATCTACTATAAGCAAATGGAATTGAAAGCATTTACACATATAATCATCACACATAGAGACAAGAATATGGGAAAAGGTGTAAACACCTTTATTAAGTAGAAGGAAGAATTACAACCATGAAGTTCGATCCATTGTCACTCTTCCAACTTGGGTTCCAATCAACATCACATCAAAAGCATAGCACTTCAGCAACATAACAATACTTGTTTACAATCTCAAACCTCAAACCAACAATATCTCCTTACAAATTCTCAAAGTCCGGCCCCTGATCACTTAGATGAGTGCTCAATTTATAGGAAAATGAAGGAGGTTTGGTCATAAATGAGGGTATTGAATGGCCTTCAAAACTTAGAGTTAGCTTCTATAGAAATTCCCACTGTAGATCAACAGATTATGTAATATACTAAAACACAATACAAGATCTACTTCTACAACACTTTGCGGAAGCTTAATCAAATTGAGAAAGATCAAGAGAACACATATAAATGAGAATGAGAAATCAATCACACATAACACAAAATAAATAACTTGGGGAGAGCCTTAGCCTAAAACCCCCATCTCTGTATTATCATACAAATGGACAATAGTCATAGGATTACACAAAGCCTTAGCTTGGAAGCCAACCAGCTCTTAGTATAATCCCTCTGCCACTCATAAACAATCAAAGTTCTCTCACAAACCTTCTCCTCTGCCCTCCAAGCCTCCTATTTCCTTGTGCAATTTTCTTGGGGTCCAGTGCTTCGACACAGGTGAATTCCCACCTCACATTGGTCACTTGGCCTAGTAGTAACTGCGTAATCCTGAAGCAGATAATTCCTTCTGCATAGATGAGTTTCCTTTATAGGAAAAATCCATCTAAATGATAGTACAATGTCCCTCCTCTGATCTCAACTGGGTCCCTGTTTGAACTGACTTGCATGAGCTATTTATGAGAGAATACCGAGTTATTTGGAGTGAAACAGTTACATGCATGCAAGCATTAACTAATTGAACTTACAATTAATTCAACAAACTATTTGAATTAATCTAACTGGACTTGACTCAGTTAATTGAGCCAACTAATTACAACTCATACTTATCTCTTTAACTGATGGATAAATTCCTCAATTATGGAGAAACTGTTGCATGTCCCCACATAGACTTCATGTTTGATTTTCCTTAACTAATTAACTCAAGATGAATTAATTAATTATTTTACAAACATCTGCTAAGATCAAATTCAATTTTCATTCCTTGTTGCTCAGTCTAGCACTGGTACCTGAACTGCTATTTATAGCAGTGCTATTTTTAGCACTTCTATTTTTAGCATTTCTTGTTGTCATTTTCAACACTCCCTCTCAACAAGAAAGGCATTCAACTCGAACCCGATCCTAAACCTTTGGAATGTTCTGCATGCAACACTTCTTCCAAGTGTGGATGCTCTAGTAACTCTAGAAACAAAAACTCCCAACTGACCTCTCTGTTGGGCTAGAAACATACTCTGATGCTGAAGCTCCCTCTGCTACTGACAAGTGCTACCTCTCTGACCTCTAAGCTCCTACAACATCTCCATGCATCTCGCACTGTTGCACACCTCTCTGTGCCATCCTGCACTGGTGCAACACTCCTATGCCTCTCGCATTGTTGCAACCTGCTAGCTCTACACAGTCTTGGGACTCCTACACTATAGCTCTCTCTTCCAATCCATCCGCATATGTCTCTACCCACTCAGTTAGTCCTGCTACTCCTCATCGGGGCTCCAGTAGAAAAGTCGAATAAAAGAGGTTGGGTACCTCAAGGATCCTGCCCCCATTCCAGCCTTCTTGGGACTGTCACTCCACATCACCCCACCTTCGTCCTGGAGGTATGGATGCATGTGATCCCTCTGCCCACTTGGCTCGAAATTTCCCCCTACTGGAGGTCTCTACATGAGTGGATGCCTCCACTCTGTCTCCTCTTGGCTTCCCCAGTTGTGGCTGCTCCACAACTTCCTGATGTTGCTTCACCAATCATGGCTCTTCCACAATCGCTTAAGACTTCTCCTGTGGCTACATGTTGAGAGGTAATGTACTCTCCCTCTCAACCACCAAGTCTCCATCAGTTTCCTTGCTCCTTAAGGCTTTGCATGCATCTTGAACCTCAACAGCATACAAGTTCTTGACTCGTGAACCGATCTGCTTCACCTGTCTAGTGATGATGTGTCTAAGGAACACCTTTCCCTTACTGAAGACTACATCATAGCCTCTGTCTTCTAGCATCACGGTCAACACCAAATTTTTCTTCAGTCCTGGTACATACTTGACATCGGTCAAGGTAATGCAAGCTCCATGCTCCCTCTGAAAAACAACTGTGCTTACACCTGAGACACTATGCTTTTCATAATTACCCATCACGATCCACATATGGAGATCCTTCTCCTCCAAGGTACTAAACAAACTCTTGTCATCGATCATGTGGGAAGAAGCTCCACTGTCAAGAAACCAACCACTCACCATGGATGAAACGATGCATGCGAAAAGTGTGAAATCCAAATTGAACTATGAGGCCAATGCCTCACCTTCTGATCCTTTCACAGATCCATTCTTGGATTTCCTCAGTGGGAAATTTGTAGCAAAATGGCCCACTTCATGACAACGAAAGCATCGCACTTTCGATTTTTCAAACTTCTTCCCAGCATGGGAAGAACTCGATTTGGGATGATAATCCTTCTCCTTCCCTTTCTTTGCCTTACTCGCTAAGGCACAATTTTATTCATCCTCCTTGGATGAAGAAGATCCATCTCTGGTGCTTCTTCTTATCTCCTCCTGCATCAGATCCGACCAAAGTCGTTTCCAATCTGGCAGTTTTTCTCTTCAAAGCTCATCCCCGCAGGTGGTGAGCTTGTTCAGATATGTAGAGATCATGTCGCCATTTTCGCACTTGATCTTATGAAGCTTGTCTTTTAGCACCAGCTTCCTCTAATCACTGTTGTTCTAATATAATTCTTTCAATGTTTTCCACATCGAAAACAATGTCTCCTTCCCATGGAGGCTCGAGACAGTGTGGTCTGGAACTCCCTCCGGGTGGATTCTCCTTGCTCTAGCCACACATTTCTTCCATTCTGCCAGTTGAGTAGCATCAGTCGGCTTGGGGAATTCTTGATCAATGAAGTCCTTTAAATCGTTATCCTCTAATACTCCCTCCCTGTGATCCTTCCAGGATATATAATTCGATCTGCCATTAAGGGCATACTCGAGTCTTAAACCGATGAATGCCATTGGTGAAATTGAGATGTGATAGGAAGTCGATTTCTATATTCAGGAACCTCAAACTCCGAAATTCTCCCTTCTTGTATACTGTTCTTCGCCTTGATAACCTTTGCTCTGATACCATGTAGAAATTCCCACTGTAGATCAACAGATTATGCAATATACTAAAACACAATACAAGATCTACTTCTACAACACTTTGTGGAAGCTTAAGCGAATTGAGCAAGATCAAGAGAACACATATAACTGAGAATGAGAAATCAGTCACACATAACACAAAAGAAATAACCCGGGGAAAGCCTTAGCCTAAAACGCCAGTCTATGTATTATCATACAAGTGGAAAATAGTCACAGAATTACACGAAACCTTAGCTTGGAAGCCAAACAGATCTCAGTATAATCCCACTGCTGCTCATAGACAGTCAAAGGCCTCTCACAAACCTTCTCCTCTTCCCTCCAAGCCTCCTATTTCCTTGCGCAATTTTTCTTGGGGTCCAGTGCTTCCACACATGTGAATTCCCATCTCACAATGCTCACTTGGCCCAATAGTAACTGCGCAATCTTGAAGGGTATAATTCCTTTTACATAGATGAGTTTCCTTTATAGGAAAAATCCATCTAATTGATAGTACATTGTCCCTCCTTTGATCTCAACTGGGTCTCTGTCTAAACTGAAATGCATGAGTTATTTATGAGAGAATACTCAGTTATTTGAACTACAGCAGTTACATGCATGCAAGCATTAACTAACTGAACTTAAAATTAATTCAACAAACTGTTTGAATTAATATAACTGGACTTGACTCAGTTAACTGAGCCAACTAATTACAACTCAATATTACAACTCATCCTTATCTCTTTAACTGATGGATAAATTCCTCAATTAATGGAGAAACTGTTGCATGTCCCCACATAGACTTCATGTTTGATTTTCCTTAACTAATTAACTCAAGATGAATTAATTAATTATTTTACAAATAGCTGCTAAGATCAAATTCGAATTTTACTTCACTATTTTAGTTCAGGGACTAACTAAAATTGGAATCCATCCCAAAATGCTATTTATAGCAATGCTATTTTTAGCACTTCCATTTTTCATTCCTTGTTGCTCTGTCCAGCACTGGTACCCAAACTGCTATGTATAGTAGTGCTATCTTTAGCACTTCTATTTTTAGCATTTCTTGTTGCCATTTTCAATAGTTTACATGGAGGAAGGGATGAGAGGATAGGAGGTAACTTAACTCACTCCTCATCCATTTTTGAGCTCATAGGAGATGATAAGTGTGGGAATCTTCTAAAAATATCCAAAAGATAAGAACATTCCTAGAACGCTATGTGAATTTCGCTCAATCTCACCCAGTGCAAATCAAATTGGGCCTAAGTGCACTGAAATGCACCCTTACATGGGCCTACCTGCACTGCAACACGCCCTTGCATGGGCCTAACTGCACTGGTCCTTCTAAATGTCATTTTAGGATGTCTTCAAGCCATGAAACTGTCAGGACAGGAGGCATTCAAAGTGTTGACTTGTCTAGAGAATGTAGCAACTAAATTAGGGTTTGATGAGCCCTAATGGTACTAACCTAAATGATGGGAGTGATGTGCCCAAATGGATCTGTAGCACACTGGAAGATACCAAGAATAGATATTCCTGTGCAAGTACCTTGAACGGTGCTTGGCGACAAGTCAATGTGAATGAAGCAGATCAATCATGAATTCATTCAGGTTCTATCCACATCATATATATATTTATCTATACACACACACACACACACACACACACACACACACATGATTATTCAAAATGGAAGATCAATGCTTCAACCAACTGTCGGGTGCCAAGTCAAGTTCAACAATATCTCTTCACAACATCTCGAAATTAAATTGAAGTGTCAAGGATTTGTATTTCCAGTTTTCACAAACACTTCAATAGCTTTGCAATATCAATTTTATTTTCCAAATTTCAGAAATCGATTCATGATGTCATGATTCATTATTTTGAGCTTCAGAAGCCATCTACCTCTTACTTTGATCGTCAAAGCCTCATTTCCTATAAAGAGTGGACCATCATTATATAAAACCAAAATCAAATACATACCTTGGACCACTTTTGAGGTAGAGGTTTTGGATCGACACATCACCATGGCTGTTGAAAATGCAACAAGAAAATCCTAATTTAATTTTACCTTGAATTAAATTAGGAGAAAAAATTGTAATTCCACATCACAAGACAACTTGTACAAGTTAACTAAGTTAATTTGACTTAGTTGGTTCATTTAATTCGAGTTTAGGGTCTAAATTGAGTCATGTAGAGTGGATCCTACTTGATAGGAGCCCTGGTTGAGTTTGATTTGAGTTGTAATTAATTAATTCAGTTTAATTGAGTTAAAGTGAGTTAAACTAGTTCCAACTGATGGAGGAATTAGTACAAGGTCTAACAATGGGGTGTTGTTACAATTGTTCAACCAGTTAGTTGATAATTAAACCATAAATAACTCATACATGTTAGATATGAGAGTTACCAAGTTGATATTGGAGGTCGAGGGAAATGTACTATCAGTTGTATAATCATCCAAATTGTATAGTTGGTGCATGTAGTTAGAGTAAGGCCTATGATAGATTGCACAATTCCAATTGAGGAATTTCCCTAATTAATAGGGGCTAATTCCCAAGGAAACAACATAAAGAAATAGGGAATTGGGCAAGATGAAAATTGGTTAAGTATTGGCCTAGGCTTGTCTAGGAAGCAGTGAGAGATATAGATATAGTGGAGAGGTTTCTCAGGCTTGAGAAAAGCATTGGTTGGCCTATGCTTGTCTAGGAGGCAGTGAGACATATAGAGATAGTGGAGAGGTTTCTCAGGCTTGAGAAAAGCATTGCTATCTTCTCATATTTTCCAGACTAATGAAATATACATATAGCAGGGGTTTTTAGCTATGGATTTCCGCAGGAAATCAGTGTGTAATGTGTTGATCAAATTATTTCTCTTGTATGCTTCGTGATTTCTCAATTGATTAATTGTTTCCGCTGATGAGTAGAGTAGATTCAAGTCTTTTGTTTTAGAAATTACATAAGAAGTTTGAATCTACAAGGAATTTCTACATGGTATCATAGCAAAAATCACACTAGAAGAGAATAATACGATTTTGTATTGCAGGTGAAATCAAATTTACAGGATCATTCTTGAGAGCCAGCAGGATGTCGTTCTATGGATTGAGACTTGAGTGTGCCCTTGAGGGTAGGTCGAATTATATTGCTTGGAAGGATAAAATGGAGGTAGTGTTGGAAGACAATGTGCTGAAGGAATTCATAGACAATGACATTCCTAAGCCTTCAACAACAGGTGCTCAAGATCTAGCAGAGTGGAAGAAAGTGTTGAAAATAGCAACAAGAAATACTAAAAATAGAAATGATAAAAATAACATTCAGAATATTCCAATTTTAATTTGTCCTTGAGTTAAAATTGTGAATTAAAATACGAATTTAGTCTCACTAGCTGCTTGGAAAATAATTAATTCATTCATCTTGAGTTAATTAGTCGGAGAAATTGAAGCTAGAAGTCTTTTTGAAGTCATGCAACAGTTATCCCTTAAATTAAGGAGATTATCCCGTAATTAAGGAGATTATCCCGTAATTAAGGAGATAAGGATGAGTTGTAATTAGTTATCTAAATTAACTAAGTTATGTCCAGTTAAATTATTTCCAAAATGTTTGAGGAACTAATTATGAGTTCAGTCAATTAATGCATGCATGCATCCAACTAGTGTACTCGAGATAACTGAAGATTCTCTCATCAGTGAGTCATGCATGTCTATTTAGAGAAAGACCTAGTTGAGATTAAAGACAGGGACATTGTACTATCAGTTTCATGAGTTTTCCTATAAAGGAAACTCAGCCATGCAGAAGGAACAAGGTTCCTTGAGGATTGCGTAGTTTTACAGGGTGTGAGATCAGTGTTACACTTGGTAATAGCTGGATCGCCTAGAGAAACAATGCAAGGAAATAGGAGGCTTGGAGGGTAGAGGAGATGGTTTGTGAGAAGCCTTGTTTTCCTGTGAGCATCCAAGAGGATTGTACTGAGAGCTGGTTAGCTGTGGGAGCTAAAGCTTTGTGTAATCTTGATGTATTTCCACCTTGTATGATAATACAGATAGAGGGGTTTTTAGTTGAGGCTTTCCCCAGAGTATTTTCTATGTTTCATGTGTATTTATTCTTCTTCTTTGTTATATGTGTTTTGCTTGATCTTGCTCAAATCGATTAAGCTTTCGCAAGTTTGATTGTAGAAGAAGATTAAGTGTTTTTCTTTAGTTATATTGCATAATCAAGTTAATCTATAGTCAAAATTTCTACATGGTATCTGAGAAAAGGTGATCGAAGCTATGAACAGTATACCGAGAAGGAAAATTTGAAGTTTGAAGTTCAGGATTGAAGGTACAAATCGAATTCATCTCATACTTCAAGTTGGTCAATGGCGTTCAATGGCTTGAGACTCGAGTATGCCTTGGATGGAAGCTCGAATTACATAGCATGGAAAGATTGCATCGAAGCTGTATTAGAAGACAATGGTTTGAAGTATTTCATTAATCAAGAAATCCCAAAGCCAGGTTCAACTTGTTATCACAAAATCAGACCCCTGATAGGCTGCTAACTAGGAAGACCTTGTGTAACTATTTCAAACCAAACTTTTGGTTAAGGCTTAGCCTCCTCAACCTGAGAGGGCTCTCTCACTGGGTTAAATATTTTACTTTGAAGATAATATGGCTAACTCTATGGAAAATTCGAACAACAATGTATAAATGGTTGAAATACAAATTAACAAACTTCCATTGGGCTATGGAGTCAAAGTGTGTTTTAGTACAACAGTAAGATCAATTTCACATGGAAGTCGGGGCATAGAGGGTTTTAACATAAAATAAAAACAGAGATATAATGTAAACAACACATCCTACAAACACATGAAGGAAGTTAGAGAATCATCAGTGAATTCTAGGTAACATGTGTCTATACCACTACAAGTAAGTATATGAAGGAAGCCATGAGGAAAATAAAACATTAACCCTTTCTGAATCCTGAGTAGTGAAAGCAACTCTTTGTATTAACCTGAAAACATACAGTCACATACAATAACACAATGTTCTTGTTTCTTCGAAAACTGCCAACCCTTGATGCATTACATCTCTTGTCAATCCTTAAACAAACTATTAATTAGAACTAGTTGTTAACTAGCAGTGCTAGTGACCTAATACAACTAGGAGTGTAACTCCTTATTATGATTACAACAACCTTATCTAAACATTGAAAGCATTATTTGACAGCTGCAACCTCATGAAGTCGAATTTGATGAAGCCTCCCACGTTGTCACCTTACTGCTGATGACAAACCCTAGAAATTAGGGAACATGTTTCCCTGTTTTTAGGTTTAGGATCCTTGAAAATTGGCATGTGGGACAGAGCCTTTATCTTATCATCCACAACATATTTTACAAAACTGAAGGAGTTTTTTATATTCCATGCTGTCTAGAACAAAAACCTCTCTTTTTTTTAAACACTTCTCCAACTGTCCATAATCTGTCCTTGAAAAACATGTGTAAAACAGGAAAAGTTTGTTCTTTGACATTAGGGTTTCAAAGAAAGCTTAGTATCTCCCAACTGATAACACTTATGAAGATAGTGAGATAGTTTATTGTATCTGGAGAGTTGATGAAGAGAAAACTCCTTCATAATTCCAAAATACCTTTTCCTGGGACCAGAAATTGATCTTGAAAAATACTGTTAAAACTAGAAGACAAAGCTTGACTTTCAACAGTTTCGTAGCACACGTTTAACCATAAATGCCTCCCACCTCAAAATGAATTTGAATAAAATGAAAGAGGTTTTTGTATTTTAGTATGTTAGGAAGAAAAGCCTTGTTCAGTTTTCAAAATGGAGTTCTCATCTACTCAGGAACCCTTCTGGAAGTTGACTAGTAAAAGCAGAAAGCAGGGTCTTTTATGCTGAAACTGGCTTTTTCAGGGGTTTCGTAGCGTGCTACGAAAACTCCTAGTTTAGTGCAAATTCTGGGTTTTGAGCTACGAAAAATCCTAGGTAGTTTTGTAGTGCATGAAAACCTTGACACAAGTTTGACATATGGAAATTTATGTGTGATGTGGGACCAGTGATAGGCAAAACCAAAGTGTTGACCTTATTTGACAATACCAACAAGGCTACCTTCTAGGTCTTAGACTCTAAGTCAAACCATGGAAAGACTAGACCAAGAATAACACTAATCCTTTTGAATTCAACTGATGTTCAAAATTTAAGAATTTTTTCTTGAGTGATAACATCGGCTCCACTTGGGATAGTGTGCCCTTTTGGTACACTAAGAACTCGCAGGTCCAATTCTTCATCCTCTTATGATAAATAGAAATTTATTTGAAAAACATCCCCTTTAAGCTACTTGGACCTTCACCTCGGGCTTAAGCTTGATGATCACTGTAGCAGAAACAAATCTATATCTACTGAAAAATGCTCAGTCAACCTTGAGCTTATTTGCATTTTCCTACCTACCTACCCTATCAATTGCAAACTTCTTTCAACTCAATCAATGTGAAATTTCCAATGTAGCCAATCATTTGTCTTATCTGATATTTGAGTTTTTTGAATGCATCAGATTTCAGAGCAACTATGATATTGTGATGACCACTGCCACTGGAAATGCTTCTGATCTTCATAGAAAAACTGAAACATTGGAGAGTGAAACTCTTCCATGTATCTAGCTATAGGATCCCAGAATACATGATTAGCTTGATGATCCTCATAAAATCATGTTACTTCTAACAACTGATATTTATTCACACAACATTTATTTGATATGCTATCCAAATACTTTTATGAATGATTCCCACAAACAATGTAATTTTCCTCATTATTATGATCATTCTTTGATGTAAGCTGTTGCAAGGAATTACAAAAATGAACAACCTTTTCCTCTGCCTGAGGGTTATAAAAAGTTTCTTCCAGTATTTCTTCTTGGTGTTTGTAATCATTTTCATATTCTTTATGATCAAAAGACTGGCAAGTTTTTTGCATCTTCACATTAATCTCAGAGGATGTAACATGGTTTTCATAAGTAAACCCCTGCTGATTTTCATGCTGCATTTCATGGGATGTTATCCTTTCTTGTAGTTGTTGAAATGTATTGTTATGAAGAGCCTCTAAAATTTCTTCATCCATAAATTCATCATCATCATAACAATACTCCAAATATTGAATAAGACTCAAAGAATGTTTACAACAATCTTTGACCAACAATAAGGAAGGATGACATTCTTTATACATCTCATAAAATTCATCATGGAATTAGTAAGAGAATATAATGAACCATTTGCCAAGCTTTTATACCAAGACCATGATTTTCCTTCTAAAGTGGTCATAAACATCTTCATGAGACAATCTTCAGGGAACTGAACCTTAAGACTGCGTACATGCATATGGAACCTAACCAAATGAAGAGCAACATTGTCTTTCTTTTCATCTTTGAATATTGGAAGATCATCTAACCAATCAACCTGTGGCATAGGATTTGGAAAACCAAGGATATGAGACTGATTCATAGGGGCATGTCTGGCATTTATTCTTGCAATGGAACTCATCTTGAAACTTCATCAAGCTACTGATCTTCTAGCAGTGGAGTCACCTTCCAATTTGTTATTTGATGTGTGGAGTCGGCAAGGTAGATTGCAGCCTAGAAAACTTTCTGAGCTCCTGCTACCTTCAGAAGTTCAGCTTTCTTGATTTCGGGAATGAATAGACTTCAGGCTCCTGACAGACGCACCAAAATGTTATCAAAAAATCAAACCCCTGATAGGTTGCTGACCAGGAAGACCTTGTGTAACTATTTCAAACAAAAAATTTGGTTGAGGCTTAGCCTCCTCAAACTGAGAGGGCTCTCTCACTGGGTTAAAGATTTTACTTTGAAGATAAGATGGCCAACTCTATGGAAAATTCGAACAACAATGTATAATGGTTGAAATACAAATTAGCAAAATTCCATTGGGCTATGGAGTCAAAGTGTGTTTCAGTACAACAGTAAGATCAATTTCACATGGAAGTCAGGGCATAGAGGGTTTTAACATAAAATCAAAACAAAGATATAATGTAAATAACACAGCCTACAAACACATGAAGGAAGTTAGAGCATCATCAGTGAATTCTAAGTAACATGTGTCTATACCATTGCAAGTAAGTATATGAAGGAATCCATGAGGAAAGTAAAACATTAACCCTTTCTGAATCCTGAGTAGTGAAAGCAACTCTTTGTATTAACCTGAAAACATACAGTCACATACAATAAAACGATGTGCTTGTTTCTTTGAAAATTTCCAAACCTTGATGCATTACATCTCTTGTCATATATAGAGTTCATTACAAGCTTGGATTCCTTCCTCCATGATGAGGGGAATTCAAATTTCGCTTGACCTGACACCTACTAATCCTTAAACAAACTATTAATTAGAACTAGCTGTTAACTAGCAGTGCTAGTGACCTAATACAACTAGGAGTGTAACTCCTTATTATGATTACAATAACCTTATCTATACATTGAAAGCATCCTTTGATAGCTGCAACCTCATGAAGTCGAATTTGATGAAGCATCCCACGTTATCACCTTACTGCTGATGACAAACCCTAGAAATTAGGGAACATGTTTCCCTATTTTTAGGTTTAGGATCCTTGAAAATTGGCACGTGGTACAGAGCCTTTATCTTCTCATCCATGAAATATTTTATGAAACTGAAGGATGTTTTGTAGTCCATGCTGTCTGAAACAAAAACCTCTCTTGTTTTCTTAAAACACTTCTCCAAATGTCCAGAATTTGTCCTTGAAAAACACATGTAAAATAGGAAAAGTTTGTTCTCTGAAATTAGGGTTTCAAAGAAAGCTTAGTATCTCCACCTTGATAACAATTATGAAAATAGTGAGATAGGTTATTGTAGCTGGAGAGTTTATGAAGAGAAAATTCCTTCATAATTCTAAAATACCTTTTCCTCTGACCAGAAATTGATCTTGAAAAAGACTGTTAAAACCAGAAGACAAAGCTTGACTTTTAGCAATTTCGTAGCGCAAGTTTAACCATAAATTCCTCCCACCTCAGAACAAATTTGAATAAACTGAAAGAGGTTTCTGGATTTCAGTATGCTAGGAAGAAAATCCTCGTTCGTTTTTCAAAATCGAGTTCTCATCTGCTCAGGAACCCTTCTGGAAGTTGACTAGTAAAAGTAGAAAACAAAGTCTTTTATGTTGAAACTGTTTTTTTTAGGGGTTTCGTAACGCTCTATGAAAACTCCTAGTTCAGTGCAAATTCTTGGTTTTACACTACGAAAGATCATAGGCAGCTTCGTAGTGCATGAAAGCGTTGACACAAGTTTGACATATGGAAATTTATGTGTGATGTGGGACTAGTGATAGGCAAAACCAAAGTGTTGACCCTACTTGACAATACCAACAAGACTCCCTTCTAGGTCTTAGACTCTAAGTAAAACCATGGAAAGACTAGACCAAGAATAACACCAATCCTTTGGGATCCAACTGATGTTCTAAATTTAGGAATTTTTTCTTGAGTGATAACACAACTAATGCACAATAGTTGCCTGAATGGAAGAAGTGTGTGGCGAGGGCGAGACAGATCGTCCTTGAGGGAGTTCGAGACCATATTGTCTCGAGTGTCCATGGGAAGGAGACTCTGTTTTTCAATGTGGAAGACATTGAAGGACCTATATCAGAACAATAGCAACCTAAGGAAATTGGTGCTCAATGATAAGCTTTGAAGAATCAAGATGGAGAACGGTGATACTATTTCCACAAATTTGAACAAGCTCACCACCTGTAGAGATGAGCTTGGAAGTGTGGGAATAACTACTGTCGATGATGATATGGTGAGCCTCTCTCTCCTTGGTCTCCCCAAAAGTTGGCATAACTACCAGGACTCAGTGAATGGAAGAGAGAAACTGCCAGATTGGGAACGACTGTGGTCAGATCCGATGCAAGAGGAGCACCAGAGATGGTTCTTCATCTAAGCATGATGATGAAGAAAATATAGCCTTAGCAAGTAAGGCAAGGAAGGGTAAATTGAAGGCTTCCCATTCCAAATCGAGTTCTTCTCATGGTGGGAATAAGATTGACAAATCTAAAGTGAGATGCTTAACTTGTCATGAGGTGGGTCATTATGAAACTACTTGTCCATTCAAGAAGTCCAGGAATGGATCCTTAGAAGGATCTTAAGGTGAGGAATTGGCCTCTCAATTCGAAATGGAATTCACCCTCATTGCATGCATGGTGTCTTCGATGATGGGTTATGGTTGTTTTCTTGACAGTGGAGCCTCATTCCACATGACCGGTGATAAAAGTTTATTCAGTACCTTGGAGGAGAAATACCTCAAGATACTCATAGAGATGGGTGATGATGAAAGGTATAGTGTTTTAGGAGTGGGCACGGTTTCTTTTCAGAGGGAGAATGAAGCTCTTATCACCTTGATAGATGTGAAGTATGTGCCTGGACTGAAGAAGAACTTGGCATCAATCACGATGCTAGAGGACAAAGGCTACGATGTTGTCTTCAGTAAGGGAAAGGTTTTCCTTAGACACATCACCATGAGACAGGTGACACAGATCAGTTCACGAGTACAGAATTTGTATGCTCTTGAGGTTCAATATGCATGAAAATCCTTGAGGAGCAAGGCCAATGTTAGAGACTTGGCGGTTGAGAGGGAGAGTAAATTACCACTCAACATGCAACCCCAGAAGAAGTCTTAGACAATTGTGGAGGAGCTACAATTGGAGATGCTGAGAGGAGACTGAGTGGAGGCATCCACTCATGCAGCGACCTCCAGTAGGGGGAAATTTTGAGACAAGTGGGTAGAGGGATCACATGCAACCATACCTCTAGGTGTGAGGTGGGCCGATGTGAAGTGATAGTCCCAAGAAGGCTGAAATTAGGCAGGGTTCATTGAGAGGTTTTATCTCATGGATCGTACCTTGCTATGGGAGCCAAAAGTACACAGTAGTGCGAGGAATCAATGGGATTGATGCAGTCAAAGATCAAAGTGATAGAGGCTAGAGTAGTCAGATACCGAAGAGTGCAGAGAAGGATTGACAATAATGCAGAAAGGATGAGTCAACAAAAGCATAGAGTTTTCAGTCGACAGAGGCAATAGTAGTCAGAGACTTTGATGACAAAGGCATAATACTGATTCAAGTTGGGTGCTTTTTTGTTTCTGGAGTTGCTGGAGCAACAACACTTGAGAGAAGTGTTGCATGGAGAACGTTCCAAAGGTTTAGGATCGGGATCAAGTTGAATTCCTTTCTTGTTGAGAGGTAGCGTTGAAAATAGCGACAAGAAATGCTAAAAATACCGTTCAAAATATTCCAATTTTTTTTTGTTCTTGAAGTAAAGTTGTGAATTAAAATTCGAATTTAGTCTCACTAGCTGCTTGGAAAATAATTAATTAATTCATCTTGAGTTAATTAGTTGGAGAAATTCAAGCTAGAAGTCTTTGTGAAGTCATGCAACAATTATCCCTTAAATTAAGGAGATTATCCCTTAATTAAGGAGATAAGGATCAGTTGTATTTGAGTTGTAATTAGTCAGCTCAGTTAATTGAGTTATGTCCAGTTAAATTAGTTCCAAACTGTTTGGGGAACTAATTGTGAGTTCAGTTAGTTAATGCCTGCATGCATCCAACTAGTGTACTCGAGATAACTGAAGATTCTGTCATCAGTAAATCATGCATGTCTATTCATAAAATACCTAGTTGAGATTAAAGACAGGGACATTGTACTATTAGTTGCATGAGTTCTCCCATAAAAGAAACTCATCCATGTAGAAGGAACAAGGTTCCTTGAGGATTGTGCAGTTTTACAGGGTGTGAGATCAATGTGAGTGATCAATGTTACACTTGGTAACAAAGGGATCACCAAGAGAAACATCGCAAGGAAATAGGAGGCGTGGAGGGTAGAGGAGATGGTTTGTGAGAAGCCTTGTTTCCTTGTGAGCATCCAGGAGGATTGTACTGAGAGATGGTTAGTTGTGGGAGCTAAATATTTGTGTAATCTTGATGTATTTCCAGCTTGTATGATAATATAGATAGCGGGGTTTTTAGCTGAGGCTTTCCCTAGAGTATTTTCTGTGTTTAATGTGTATTGATTCTTCTTCTCTATTATATGTGTTCTTCTTGATCTTGCTCAAATCGATTAATCTTTCACAAGTTTCATTGTATAAGTAGATTAAGTATTTTTCTTTAGTTATATTGCATAATCAGGTTAATTTACAGTCAGACTTTCTACAGAAGTTGTGGAAAAGGCGAGGAGGATCATACTAGATCAAGTTAGAGATCATATTGTGTCAAATAGACATGGTAAGGATACACCATATGCAATGTGGAAAGCCTTGATAGACTTTTTTTAGAAAAATAGTGACCACAGGAAGATAGCACTGAAGGGGAAGCTTTGAATCATTGAAATGGATAAGTGAGACATAATACCACGTACTTGAGCAGGTTCACCCAATGTCAGGATGAGCTTGGGAGCATTGATATTACAATTATTGAAGATGATCTGGTTAGCCTAACACTTCTAGGCCTTCTCAAGAGCTAGCACCACTACTAGGATTTAGTAAGTGGGAGGGAGCATCTACGAAAGTGGGAGCGTTTGTGGCCTGACTTGGTGCAAGAAGAGATAAGACGAAACACTAGATATGGGACCTCATCCAAAGAAGTGGAAGAGGAATTTTCATTACTCATCAAAGGAAAGTATTCCAGGGGAAATATGTCCCAGGGAGAGGAGGGAAAGAAGAAATACTTGTCCAACATCAAGTGCTTTCATTGTCATGAATCCGGGAACTATGCCTAAAAATGTCAACAAAAGAAGGCAACCAAGAAGGAGCCTGCAGTAGCAGCAGAAGGTGAATATCTAACTTCACAATTCGAGCTTGATTTTACTCTCCTTTCCTACATGTAAATCACAATAATGAGAATCGTGTGGTATCTCGACAATGGTGCCTCGTTCCATATGATGTGGCATAGATATCTCTTGAGTGACTTGGAGGAGAAGGAACTCAAGTAGAATATTGAGTTTGGAGATGAAAAGAGGTATAACATGACCGATATCAGTACATTTACTTTTCAGATGGAGTCTGAATCCCCCCCTTAGACTCAAGGATGTGATGTTTGTTCCAGGTCTAAAGAAGAATCTTGGTTCCGTCGCAGTATTGGAAGATGTGGCTACAATGTGATATTTAGCAAACGAAAGGTTTTCCTTAGACACATCGCTACGAGATAGGTGAAGAAAATCGGTGCGCAAGTCAAGAAACTGTATGCACTTGAGGTTGAAGATGCATGCAAAGTCTTGAGAAGGAAGGAAAAGGTTAGAAACTTGGTGGTTGAGAGGGAGAAAAATTTACCTCTAAAAATGGATCCTCATATGAAACCTCAACAAGTTGTGGAGAATCCACAACTGGAGAAGCAGAGATGAGGCAAAGTGGAAACATCCACTCAAGCAGAGACCTCCAATAGTGGGAAATTTTGTGCTACGTGGGTAGAGGGATCACATGCAACCATACCTCCAGGTGTGAGGTGGGACGGTGTGAATCAATAATACCAAGAGTTGTATAAATTTGGGCAAGGTCCATTGAGGTGTTTTTTGTCTCATGGAGCATTACCTTACTATGGGGGCCCACAATATTCAGTAGAAAGAGGATCAATGTCAGTCAGATACTGAGGAGTGTAGAGAAGTGTTGACAACAGAGAAGGAGGCTCAGTAGAAAAGTCAACAACAACACAAATTTCCTAGTAGACAATTGCATATTGATTCAATGATTATTTTTATTTATTTTTGGATGATTTTCAGTTGCAGATTTTGCAATAGCAACAACAACAGTGAGAAGTGTTGCATGCAATAAATTCTAAAGGTATTGAATTGAGAAAGATGTGAATCCTTTTCTTATTAAGAGGGAGTGTTGAAAATGCAACAAGAAAATCTTGATTTAATTTTCCCTTGAATTAAATTAGGAGAAAAACTTGTAATTCCACATCACAAGACAACTTGTATGAGTCAAATAAATTAATTTTACTTAGTTGGTTCAATTAATTCGAGTTGAGGGTCTGACTTGAGTCGTGTAGAGTGGATCCTACTTTATAGGAGCCCTGATTTAGTTTATTTTGAGTTGTAATTAATTAATTCAATTTAATTGAGTTAAAGTCAGTTAAGCTAGTTTCAACTGATGGAGGAACTAGTAGGAGATCTAACATTGGGGTGTTGCTTCATGTGTTCAACTAGTTAACTAATAATTCAGCTATAAAAAACTCATGCATACTAGATCTGACATTTACCTAGTTGATACTCGATTTTAGGGAAGTTTACTATCAATTGTATAATCATCCAAATTGTATAGGTGGTGCAAGTAGTTAGACGAAGGCCTATTATGGATTTCATAATTCCAATTGAGGAATTTTAATTAATATGGGTTAATTCCCAAGGAAAAAATGCATGGAAATAGGGACTTGGGCAGGAAGAAAATTGGTTAAGTATTGGCCTTGGCTTTCCCAGGAAGCAGTGTGACAGATAGAGATAGTGCAGAGGTTTCTCGGGCTTGATCAAAGCATTATAATCTTCTCATATTTTCATAGAGGGGGTTTTTAGCTATGGCTTTCCCCAAGAAATCATTGTGTCATATGTTGATTGAATTGTTTCACTTGTATGCTTTATGATTTCTCAATTGATTAATTGTTTCCATTGATGAGTAGAGTAGATTCAAGTCTTTTGTTTTATAAAATTACATACACAATATGAATCTACAAGGAATTTCTACATTGGCTTCACTAGATAACTTTCAATGCAGACATATCAAGATCAGGGAGATTGCTTCATGTAATGCTCTCTATAAACATAACACTTTACCAAACCAATATGCTTGTTCTTACATAAATCAATATTGTGCAATCAAATCAACTAAGTCAAATTATCAAAGTTTTAGATGAAAGATAAAAAATAATATCAAACTCATCAATATCATAGATCATATTCTTCAGACTAGGTGACAGGTAGAGCTCTCATCAAGTCATGGCTTCATCTATTATCATGCCAACAAGTTGTCATTTAATTATCAAACCAAGCTTAATCAAGTCATCCTCATGAGCATAATATAAATCACTAGATGAAAATGCATATACTAAGAATGGGTTCCATCAATTTATTGTGAGATTACTTCACACTAACTCAAAGCTATCAATACTTCAATCATTGTGCTAAGAACAAGGAGGCCAATAAAAAACCATTATCAAATACCAACATTAGTTACTGAAAGTCACTATACCCATATAACATTTTTATCAAGGAAAATCATCAGTCATCAAATCAAATCATTAGTCATCAGGTCAAATCCAAAATTTTCTATCATAGTGGGATCTATATTCTAAAACATCTCTCAATCATCAAGTCAAAGTTCCAAGTCATTATCATGTCAAAGATATAAACACTACTCAACTATATCAATCAACGAAATCTAGTCAAATTCTTGTAGCACAAACTTCAATGGTGAAATCATAATGACATATCTATATGCATATCCGGGTGACCTAGAAACACAAGTTTATTCAACATATTCACATTATAGTAAGTAAAACATTCAAACTTCCCTGCTCATAGAACTTTCTCTTGCTTGCTCCATGTTTGTAGGAATGGCATTGTTTAGGTGTACTTCTGATTTTACGCATAAAGCTTCATTTTTGTGTCCTGCAAGAATAACTACATCCATAAGCCTTCTTCTATGTGGTTGGGAGGCTACAGTCGCACCCATCAAATTTCTTCCATGCTGTTGAGGCTTAAGGTAAGGGAAAACTCTTTCTTCTTAGGTAAAAACTTTGTTGCAGATCAACAATATCATATATTTGTCTATTGATGCCCATAAATCATACTTCAACAGTAAAGAATATCTAATTCAAATGATAATGGGAGTAAGAACCTTATGGAGAGATTCTCCCTCTAAATGGGAATCCACTTCAGTCATCGTCATTCATGCCATCAACCTATCTATAATGCATCAACAAATTTGTTAGATCATAAAGTCAAAAAATATTATTCATGGTCATATATGTTAGCATGAAATACTTCACTAATACATCATGAAATCAATATTTTATCAAGGGTGAGTGTCAGATAGCTAATAGGAGTATACTTCAAGAGTCATGATCAAAATATTACTTCTTTGTGAGAGAATTCAACTTCACCATATGTCATAATTACGAAGCACATCAAAACATAACCACAGTCAACAAGATATCCTAAATATCAATCTCTTTGTTATACTTCTATCATCATGGCTATCATGCTTTTCATAAATAATATCAATAGTATCAAGTTATCATTTACTATAATTAAGGAGTTAGCCTTCTTTATGGAATCAAGATATCTGAAATGATAGGTGTTAGGCAAACATCAAGTATAAAAATATATCAAAGATAAATATTAAGTAGCTTCATAGAATCAAGAACTTCATCATTTCTAAAGGATAAAATACTTGCTTCCTACTAAATGCATTATTTCATCATAAGATCCATTAATCCGAATCAATTTCATATGCATGCACGAGCCATTTGTGAAGGAGAGATTCTCGTCATACCTTAGATCTTACCTTGCCATTCAATATTACACTTGGATCATAACATTGAAACGATATACCATGCATGACTTGTAGTATTCAAATACCTATGCACCTTGTTATTTTACATAGGAAGCTTGTAGTACTTTTTCACCTTTTCATCGGGTGTCTCTTTACCTTTTCCAATGCTAGTTCTTCTCTTCCCGCACTAGCCATATTTCCTACATCTTAGATGATCCTCAAGAGGGATCCACTTATCATATCTCATCAAGAAGTTACAAGCATAAATATACTCAAATATACTTGAAGGAACTATAAGTAATACACTAATAAAGTTAATAAGTATAAACAAAAGTAAAGACATAAGGAAGCATCATAAATTGAAAAGTACTTATCTTTAATGAGAGGTGAGAAACTCCCTCTTGAACGAGCCTTCAAGAGCCATGATTTTCCATAGCCCACTTCATGCCTTCGATATATATTCATCAACTTCATCAGTAACCAGGCCTATCCCATGTAGGGCTTCATTAAATCTGTCATAAGTGCTTGCACATCTTCATATTGACCAAGCTAGGATTTCTAGATTTCATATCTCACCTATTTTCCATAAATCAAGATTTCTCTCAAACCCTAACCTCATAATATCCATCAAAACCTAATACAGAAATTGCCTAAAATTATCTTCAAACCCTATAATTATTTTAGGTCTCCTCCATCCTATCTTGATTCCATCAATGGTATCATTGTAGGGGATCTCTGTATGACTTTTCTTTAGCCAAACTCTCATACCATGTTAATTTTTCTCAGGGATATATTGTTCGTTTCTTTGATAATTGAATTTATTCATTAACACATTAAGTTCACCCCATAACATCATAACATTCTTAAGATTTACATTATTATTCAACATCATATGTGACTATATAGAAAGAACAATATCATCATCATCAATGCAGCGGAACATAACAGAACAATAAAAGAAAAGCATTCACACATAGAGACACCAAGATTGGTTGGAGACCAGGGAAAAACCAACTATGGCGAAAACCCTTTCAAATTATTCTTCTTATTATATTGTCATCAAATGATTTAGAAAAAGAGAGTATAATGATTGATATCTATGTCCATACAACTATCTAGCTAAAAAAACTACAGAATATTCATGAAATGAAGCCAACAATTCTTATACTCAAAACTTTGATTCTGAAGCTTGTATTGAATTGTCCCTATCTGCGGTTGACTGTCGAACACTGTGGTAATTGAGAAAAATATTTGGAAAACTAAAATTTCATCATTTAGGTCCTGATCGCACATAGGAGGAGTCATGTGTTTGACTGGGAAGCTTCCACTTACTCTTTGGGGCTTACAAACGAGAGACTGCAGTCTACAACTGAGATTCTGAAACCCTAGATGGTGGTCGCACGAAGGAAATGTTGTGCATGCGATTGGGATGCTTTGGTCACATGGATGAGATTGGTACTGAGTGACTATGGTTGAGATCTCTTTGCTTTGTGCCTACGACAAGGCACAAAACCCTAAAACAGAAACGTGAGCTTCAGACCCTGCGATTTCATCTTTGAGTGAATGTGTTCCTCTGCGAACGAGCCTCAGACATGTGCTAGCCAAAAAAAAAATTAGAAGAGTGTCTCATAATGATAATAAAATTTGGTAGAGGTCACTTATATTTATAGCCTTCGAAGGGTGTCCATTTTGCTTTATGGTCGACCTTGTCAAATATGTGCATGTGGGATTTTCTTCATAAGTACACTTTCCCTTATTTGTTTTGAGTGATCTTTAGGTCAGTTTTGGTCGTCTCGAAAAGAGGAATTCAATGAAATAATAATATTCATAAAATGAGATATACAAAGTGTAATTTTACCACAGTTTCATATTTTAACACATTATACAAAATTGCAGTGTTGTTCTGCCTAGGATTGCCAGACTTCAAAATTATAAAGATAGTCGAATACATGTTTTTAGAAAACCATAAAAAGAAAAATCAGAGATTGCAGGAGCTTGGAAAAGGAGGGAGGACCATTCATTGGAGATAGGCTGCTACTGGTATCCCATGGTTGAGGGTTGAAGCTATCATTGTCATTGTTTCACCTTAACACTGCTACCTTGTTGCCAATGTTGTCAGACCTCTCCCATAACATTATCCAGACTATGGTATGGTTGTTACCTTGAGCCTTTTTGTGTGGCCGTAGCTCTATCATGAACCTTTTTTCCCACTAAAGGATGAGACACCTGGGAATTGGTGCCAATTGATGCAAATCATGGCCATTTCACCACATGATGATGCCAATTCCTCTCTAAGAGAGGAGGGAGCTTTATGAGTGGATGACCTTGTGTCTATTGAGGTTGCCCTATCATCATTGGTTTACCAACCTTATGAACCAAAGTGGCACTGGCACCAGTTAGGTTCACATAGGAGAGGACAAAATTCACCGAATTTTCCTAAATGTTATCATTACTATCATAGGATAGAGATGTCGAGCGAACAAAGATAGTCACGGGGCCGGTTTTTGTCTCCCATGGAGACCACAGGAATTTCGTTACTCACTCCAGACCCCATGTCCAGTGAATTGCTAAACCTATTCTCCAGGTAGGAGAGAAAACCAATATGCTAATCATTGGTTCTAGGTTGGGTTTCCAAAGTACAACAATTATCCCTGACATGGTTTCCACTAATTACCATATTCTTTATTACCAGAGTTACCAAAGCCATTCCGAGAGTTGATTTTAAAGCTCGTCCACTTGCATCTGCATTAATCATCCTTGGGAGTATGTGAAGTAGGATAATCATCAAATAATGGTTTTCCATCATGCGAAGTTGATCGAAGCACTCATGACAAGACCGCCCTACGAGTATTAAAAACAAGGTATGCCATGGCTGGGGATGATGCCTGGTGAGCTAGCTGGCATCAAAATCTTCCTGGGGCAGTCTTGTCATAATGATGTTCTTGCATTAGAAACCGCGACGGGGGTAAGAAAATTTAAAGTTAATAATCATCTGACATATTAATTAAATTGATGTAATTTGATTTTAAGTGAAAACTCCTTTTTATTGTGAAAGTTAAAAAATGGGTTAAATACCTTTTTTAATAAAAATTTGGAAAATTTACATAATAAATTTGTAGGAGAGTTAGAAAACAAAACTATAAAAATTTGATGACCTGGGATTTTAAGCAAACTATGCAATTTTCATATGCCAAAAAACAAAACTTGCAAATTTTCATAGTTAATACATCACAAAATTTATTAAAGGTATATGGATTTTTTTTTATGTAAGCTTGACAATACTTTCATTTTATATGAATTATATATAGTTAGGTAACAAAAAATATGTCTGGTGGCCTCAACTTACCCGAGGGAAAATAGGTCTATTGGCCACCAATCAACATCATATGCCGTCTAAAATTTAAATACTTTGAGAATATCCATCCATGCTAATTAAGTTGTTGTATCTACTATATGTTTAATCATTCTACTATCAAAATAAATGCTATCCAACCAGATCATTATAGTAACAAAAATGCTTTACTTCCTATCTACTCTTCTTTCAGTCATTTGATGATTCAATGGGAGCCATGTCCTTAGCACTCGACCCAAGAATTTCATTCTGCAGCAGGCTTTGAATTTGTTTCTCCATTTGCCCAAAGTGGACATTCTGATGATATTGTTGAAGCTATACAACCTGAGTCTCCCTTTGAATATCCTTTAAGGTTGGCCCCTCGTGTTGTGTTTTTTGTGGTTCCTCCATATTCCTTTTTGTTTTCATGGCCCTATCCAGTAGGTTCTTAATCACCCAGCAAAGCTGGACTATCTCTCTAAATAGCATTTGTCAGCGTTGGGTGTGTCCTGGATCTATGAGCAAGGGATCCCATTCCTCTGTTTGAAGCGGCTATGCCACTACCTTGGCATTTAGCTCCGCCTCTTATGTTGAAACTATGGCCTTAACCTGTGCTAGAGTTCCCCTATGGTATGCATGCATGAGGTTTTGCATGTTTTCCTCTCTCATTTTCCTACCCCTCTTCCGCTAGGTCTTACTGGTCGAGGCCACCGACATTTTCATTTTGTTGTTTGTTTATTTGCAAGCACGACGACCCCCTCTTCTTCCCGGTCCCGCTTCTGCCTTGACCATTTTTCTTTCACTCAGATTTTCTTCCATCCACAACCACTCACAATTTCTTTCCTTGTCCCAGAGCAGGAGCACTAGAGTCAAAAGGGGAGGAAAATTAAATAAACCTGTAAGACTAGCATAAGCATATACATTATAACCAAACCATATATCAATATTGGCCTTCGGCCATTCCATGTGAAGCACCATTATAGAGTCTCGAGTCTGGTTTTGAGGGGTATGACCTGAATTCCCCCCAGTCCCTTCACATCCTGCCTTCAAGCTTACTGTGCCAAGATGTAAGTGATTTTCATCCCTCTGCCTCTTAAATCCCCCCTTGGTGCAACCGACCCACTGGTTTCCTTGCTTGGACTCAACGACAACCAAGTTGATGGACAAGCAAGGTTTGGGATTCTTAGGAAAAAGGATGCAAGTGGTTGACCTAGTTATAACTGATATTATAGGTCCATCGAGGTCTAGAGCCCCCAGTTCCTCTCTCCTACCCCTCTGGTCATTGAAATTACTCTACAACTAGACTTTAACTGGATTGGCTGGGATAATGGTGAAGTACATACCTAGGACCTTCCCCCAGCCAGTCATTTGACCCTCTACCCTACCATGTCTCTGGTTCCACTGATTAAGCTCACTATGGAATAATTACCAGCCGCATAGGGGTTTGATCCCCCCAATTCCTGGTTATTGCCCCTCTGCTCCAAAGGCTTACCAGGAAGCCAAGTTATGGCTAAGTGGTCAGGCTTACTGACTGTGTGGTGTCCTAACACCTCGTTCCTACCCCACTGGGTCTGAAAGTCACCCAAGAACCAGACTAAGCCAGAATGGACATACATTCAAGTGTTAGGAATCCTAGAACCCCCACTCATTCCTCTATGTATGAGAAGTTCTAGGTGACCGCAAGCCCTCAGGGGAGCCCCGACCCATTCTGAGTCATAGACATTTGGTATTAATGA
Source organism: Pinus tabuliformis (assembly GCA_031772625.1). NCBI lineage: Eukaryota > Viridiplantae > Streptophyta > Pinopsida > Pinales > Pinaceae > Pinus > Pinus tabuliformis. The sequence goes on along the minus strand of CM062819.1, from coordinate 1,448,607,409 downwards.
GAGCAGGAGAATGTTTCATGACCAAGGAGCCAAGAGTCGCCCCTAACCCTCCATGGATCCCATTTTTCTCCAATAGGCTGTCATATAACGAAGAAATTAAAATACTATACATCAACAATAGAGAACTGAACCAAATTTCTTCAGAAACATTTGAAACCTCCACCATTTGTTGCTAGACTAGCTTCCATTCTTACAGCATTGTCTCCATATCAAGACTAAGGTAAGCCTGAATTACATAGCATTTTCCTTCCGAGGCATTGTTGGTGTCTTCCTGGTGGTGGGAGCAATCCCTACTCCCACAGTCAAGTTCCTCCCCTTAGCTTCCAGTCTAGTCTCCTGCTACCAAGTTCCACCTCCAACCTTGCCTGCATGCTCTTTCGTCCCTCACCACATTTCTTTCTCATTTAACATCTGATCTTCCCTTTTGTTTTCTTCAGGCATTCAAAACTTGTTGCCTTTCTCTCTCGGTTCCTCCTATCGTGCACGTGTGGGTTCCTTGGGTGGGATGCCCAATAGCCTTGACCAGTTGTCCCTCATGGATGTCCACCAACTATCACTGGATCTCATTTACCATAATACCCTGATCAGGGGCCCTGTCTTCCTTCCTTATCCTTTTACAGAATCTTCCTCAGAGCATTCATCCCTTCTATCTGTTTTGTCTCATTCCTGTGGATTTCAAGGTTATTTCCCAGACTATCATGACACTAATTTTCTAGGAAGTCAACTGCAGTATTCCCTGAATGACGTACATGTGTCGAGATAAGGTATGTTATATCTTTAATGAGAACCCCTATTTACTAGACTAACCTTGATGTTCTCCATCTCTTGCTAATATTTTCCCAGTGAATACCGTGCTGAAGCTTTTTCACAGTATCTGTCACCAAGGTAGAGTCTCCTCCCACCACCAATTTCTGAATCTTTCTCTTTTTGCAATTCCAACCCATGTTTGAGTGCATTGAATTCTTCCTCATTGTATCTCACGATTCCATAGTCAATTGCAAATAATCGGATTGCTTGACCATGGTGATCTCTAAATATACCTCCAAACTCAGTTGCACCAGGGTTTCCTTTAGCTGCTCCATCAAAGTTCAATTTTATGAATTCCTCAGGAGGGAATGTGAAGTGTGAGATGGATTGAGTGGGAGAGTGGTTTCAGTTTCCATGATTTTGGAATTAGCATTTCCGGGGTCAAATTGAGCATTTCCAGGATACGACCCTCCTAGGGCGTTGCTTCCCAGTCCTTTGGATACCATTTCTTTGCCAGAATGGTTTCAACGATGTTTTGGTTGATAAGCTTCCATACTTCCACTACTATATTTTTTTCGTCCTTGAATACCATCCAGTTCATTTCTTTCCACACCACCCATAGGATAATTCCTATCGAGATGTCCCAGGCTCTGTTGAGGATGGGGCTCTTATAGATTTTCTTTCTCTAATTTTCCATTGTTTCCTTTTTTCTCGAGCAATCTTGATCTAAATGGCCAAAGATGATTTTTTGATTTTTCCATAGTTGGTTACTAAAGGTGCATGAGTTTAGGGGGTACTCCATCGTTTACATTTGGGCCTCACACATGGAACAAGTTGAAGGTCCCTGAACCCCTTGCTTTTTTAATTTTTCCCATGTGAGAGCTCGGCCATGGAGAACCACCTAGAGGAAAAACAAATACCTTCGTCCATAACTGTCCCTTCCATATTCTTCCCTAGATGGGTGAACATTTTTGATGTTGGTGTTCTACTTTCAGGTGATAGCTCTCTTGTATTGTAAACATGCCTTTAATCCTATATCCCCATTTGATGATGTTCGTTCCTTTAGAGATCATTATTTTTTGGGAATTGACCTTGTTTGTCATATGATAACCATTGGGTAGATTTTGGTGCTATGGGCTAGTGCTGTATCCTTTTCCACTCTCTCCATGTTGATCTAGCATCCACATCCTAGAATTTATTCATAGTCTAGTTTGCTGGTCGATTTGTGAATAGGAATATCTCTACTAGATCTTGTCGACTAAAGAGTTTTTCCCTCTATTTCCAAACATATTTCCAGACCCTTGCCTTATCCCCCTCAATCTCCTAGAAGCTATGGTTCCTTATCAGATATTTGTTTTCTACTACCAAGTTCCATATGGCCGATCCCCTTGTATTCTCCTGAGTTCTCAGTCTCCCTTCTGTCGTCGTCGACATTCTTTTTTTATTTTCCCAAATTAACTTCCATAACTCATTTCCTCCTTGGATCCATCTCCACCAAATCTTTGGTCCCATGTCACAGTTCAGAATATAGGGATCCCTAACGCTTAGAACCCCTGCTATTCTCGGCTTAGTTAACTAGTTCCAAGAGAGGATAGCCCATTTCTTGACTTTTTGGGGCACTTGCCATAGGAATTTTCTAAATATATTTTTCATGTCATTGCATACTATTTTGGGTGCTGCTAGACCTGAAAACTAAAAAAATGGGGATTGATTGCAACACCACTGTTAGGAGGATAACTCTGCTTGCCATGTTAAGGGCTTGAAAGGTCCAATTTTGAAGACGACGTTGAATTTGGTCAAGGAGAGCCTTCCAATTTGACACTCGGAGGGGATTGAGACTTATGGGGACACCCAAATATTTCAATTGAAGGGTACCTATTCGAAAGCCTATTATTATAGCTAGGAAGGCTTGAGATTGAACCACTGTGTTAAAGAAAAATATATCTGACTTGTCTTTATTGATCTCAGTTCCTGAAGTTTTCATGAAATCTTGAAGGATATCTAGGAGAGATGTTTCTTCTTTGAGGGGGGCTTGGAAAAAAATCATAATCTCATCAAAAAGCTATTGATGAGTTAATGGTAGATCATTCCACCACATTCGAAGTCCTTTAAATTGTCCTTCTTAGACCTTCACTTTGAAATATCACCCTAGGCCTTCTGCTTCTAATATGAACAAGAAAGGGGAGATCAGGTCACCTTGTATAAGCCCTTGGGTGGCATTGAATGTCTCGTTGGGGGCTCCATTAAGAAGGATGGAAAACACAAGGGTCAATATAAAAGACAAAATCCAATGTATCTATTGGGGATCAAAACCAAAGGCTTTCAGGATACACAGAAGATAGGTCCAAATCAGGCAGTCATAGGCTTTAGATAGGTCCAACTTAATCATCATACCTTTATATTTGGGGCTCTTGAGGGAGTTGATGGATTCTTGGCCTCTACTATGCCATCCAGGATTTGGCGGCCTTTGATGAAGCCAGTCTACTCTTGGGAGATTGATGTCGAGAGGATCAGTTTGAGCCGATTTACCATAACAGTTGAGAGGATTTTATATATGACATTACACAAGGCTATATGCGTGAACTCATGAGGCTCCTCAGAGTGATCAAATTTAGGAATTAAAGCTATGAAAGTATAGTTTAGAGCTTGATGTACCTTTCTCGTCCATCTAGATTCTTCAACTACCTCCAGTATGCCTTTACCTAAAATAGGCTAGGCTACTTGAAATAATTCAGTGGTAAATCCGTTTGGTCCCAATGCTTTGTATTTTTCCAGTCCTTTCACCACCTCCTCCTCCTCTTCCAAATTGAAAGCTCTCATGATGGCTAGGTTCTGATCCCTGCTGACCACTTGAGGTATATGCCTTCTTATCCAATTAAAAGCTTCTAATCTGTCAGGAAACGGTTCTGACATGATATTTTGGAAGTGGTTCACCAACAAATTTTCCATCTCTTCGTTTTGTACCAATTGGTTTCCTCCCGGGTCGAGCAGTGAGAATGTTTGATTATATTGCCTATGTTGTATCATGGCTTTATGGAATAAGCGGGTGTTTCTTTCTCCGTCATGGAGCTAATGAACACTCAAAATTTTCTTCCATAAAATCTCTTCTTGTCTCCCCTCCTCAATCCTAGTCAAAAGTCTGCCTTCTTCCTCCGCTAAGGAGCTCGAGCGGTTGTTTGTTATCATTTGTTGTTGGACTTGTTGCATTCGTACCTGGAGATGTTCCTGATCGTCCTGGATGTTGCCACATTCCTCTTTATTCCATTTCTTAATCTTTCCATTGAGATATTTTAGGCGTAGCTGGAATGTATGAATTACATTTCTCCCCTATTCAGTAACTTGAGGTCCGCCAATCCTTCACTTTGTTAAGGAAGGATGGATTGCATAGCCAAAACGATTCAAACTGGAAGGGTCAGTATTGTTGCCCCTATTTCAGGTCTACTTCCAACCAGATAGGTCTGTGATCAGAGCACATGCATGGCAGAATCGAGGCTTCATAGTAAAAATCCCTGCTTCTCAAGTCTTCGGTTGCCAAAAAATGATCCAACCTTGATGCTATCTGATAGGCTCCTCCCCTTCGATTATTCCAGGAATGTGTTCCATTAATGTTTGAAATGTCAACCAGCTATAGATCAGCTTGCATGTCCTTGAACTATTCAATTTTCTGGTTCTTCTCTCCTTATCCCTCCTTTTTCTCTACTAGTGTAGTTATAAGATTGAAATCCCCTCCTACCAACCATACTTTTTTTTGTATGCATTTGACTCATTTTTCTTATACTCTGAAGGAAGCTTTCCTTCTCTCCTGAAGTGTGAGGGCCATATACTGTTGAGATAAGAATCCATTCTCTTGTTCTAGTGTTGTGAAATCAACCTGTAAAAGTGCGTGGAATTACCATCCAATAATCTACCATTACCTTCGCAAGATTCCAGAGTATTGAAATTCTTCCTACACTTCCTTTTGCATCTATTTCTACTAATTTTTATTTGGGTTTAATTTTTATAAGAATATCCTCCATTTTCTCCCTTGATACCTTGGTTTCCTAGAGAATCACAATCTGTGGCTTCTCCTTCTTCAATTTGTCTTGTAAGTATATCGGTTTTTCTCGGCTATTAAGGCCCCTCACATTCCGAGAGATAACTATCATTAGGAAACTTTGTGGAGTTGTTGGAATACCACTGAGAGAGGTATTACCCTTCTCGTATTAACTAACATCTCTCCCATTATTTGTATTGACTCTTGAACGTTTCTCCATCCTGTTTACTTCCCTCCTTTGCTTTGAATTTGTTGTTCTGGTGAGCTATTTTGTTGCATGCCTAATTGTTTTTCTAGATCTCCCTCCCTCTTCCCTTGGTTAGCCATGTATTGCTGTAAATGTTTCTTTATAAAAATTCATTTGGTCATCTAGGACGAATCTTTCATCTAGGTGCCTCCATTCATTCAAGAGTCTTTTTAGAACCACTTCCTCTGTGGTCAACTCTTCCCTAGCAGCATCGACTTCCATGCAGTGAGATCGATTGGTTCAAACTCTTCTTTCTCTATCAAATCTATTTGGGCTTGTTGGCATTATGATTCAGGTGTTGTCCTTGATGGCAAACCCATTCAGGTGATAAATCAAGAAGGACGCAGGAAATATGTTCAGCAAGTGCGTCCCCGCAGGTATACCATACAGAACCCGCGTCCAGGGACGCAGGCCAGCCGTTCAGGAGGTGCGTCCGCCCAGTGCACACATTTCAAGGCAGAGAAAAGCACGTGGGGGTTTCTTGTGTGGTATCTAGCCGACGGTTTTGTGTTTCTATGGTGTCGGCTCGTGGTTTTGTTCCATGTTTTGGGGAGAAGCTTGCCTATATAAAGCAAAGGAGTTCATTTGGATTAAGTATCATCTTGGTTGAATATCTTTTGGTGAGATCTAGTCCAGATCTATGAAGGCGAATCTTCTAATGGACTGTGATCTCTATGGCGCATGATCAGATCTGTGGATCTGAGTGTTTGGGTTGGTTCTGAAGTCCTCATATCTTTTATATCTGAAGGGACGTAGGTTCAGTGAAGGGAAAGTGCGCCGGGACGCAGTACAGTAAAGGCTCAGGTGCGTCTCGGAGGCAAAGGACGCGACGCGACTGTGTTATTGGGTGCGTCTCTGAAGCAAAAGACGCGGCGCGATAGTGTTTCTGGGTGCGCCGGTCGCAGCAAAGCATAGAGGAACAATGCGTTGGCACGCAGAACAGTGGAAGGTAGACTGCGTCCAGTCGCAGGTCACAGAAAGAAAATATGCGTCCCTGTCTTAAGATGATCTGTTGACTGTATATTTCTGTTCATAAGGTGTTCTGGGTTATTTCTGTAATTACTGATCTGATATCTGTAGTGGACTGTATCTGTTGTATACTTGTTGATCATTTGATTCTTCATGAAAAGAAGTAGGGGGTTGTAGCTCCCTTCCAGGAGAGACTGGAAAACGAGAGAGAGTTGTAGCTCTCTGCAGGTTGCAGCCTGCGTGCTAGTAAAGGACTGCACCAGTACAAAATCATTGTAAAAAGAATTTCTTGAAAGAAGATAGAGACATATTGCAACAGGTGGTTTTCTCCCGCATTGGGTTTCCACCTTACATCTTGTGTTCTTTGGTGTGACTGTCTATTTTATTTATTCATGCTCATTATTTTATGGTACTGATATGCAAGAATAATTCAAAAGATCAAATAAGGAAGATTTGGTAAATTGCTTGATAATACTGATTCACCCCCCCTCTCAGTATTATTTCCAACAATTGGTATCAGAGCAGGTCCTTCAGAAAAGCTTGATCGCTTGAAGGTAGATCGTTCATCATGAGAAACTACGAGAGAGAAGCATCAATCAGGCCACCAGTTTTTGATGGGACAAACTTCAATTATTGGAAGGTAAGAGTTACTGCATATCTTCAATCTCTTGGTACTGAAGTTTGGGACATTGTAGAAACAGGCTATGCTTTTCCTTCAGCTACTCCTACAGATCCAGCTGAGAAAAAGAAGTATGAAACAAATGCAAAAGCAGTCAGTACTCTATTAGGAAGTATATCCCAAACAGAATTCATGAAGGTAATGCACTTCAAATCAGCAAAAGAAATATGGGACAAAATGATCACAAGCTATGAAGGAGATGAACAGGTAAAACAAGCCAAACTTCAAACTCTCAGAATTCAATATGAGACTCTCAAGATGTATAATGATGAAAGTGTGGCTAATTATTTTCTTCGGGTAGATGAGATTGTAAATTGTATGAAAAATTTGGGTGAAGAAGTAAAGGAGTCTCTAGTAGTTCAAAAGATTCTAAGATCATTATCCCCCAAGTTTGAATCCAAAGTATCTGCAATAGAAGAAAAAGAAAATCTCCGTGTTCTTACTATGTCTCAGCTACATGGAATTCTAACTGCTTATGAAATGAGAAAGGGAGGACCATCAGACAGAAGGGAGGCTGCTTTTAAAGCATCAGGCAAAGAAGATTACTATGAAGCAAGCCATGATCCAGAAGAAGAGGAAGAAGAATCAAATTTTGTCAGAAATCTTCAAAGAGGTTCTGGAAGGTTCAGAGGTAAGCTACCTTTCAAATGCTTTGCTTGTGGAAGAGTAGGTCATTATGCTGCAAAATTCTCTTATAAGGATAAAGGAAAGGAACCAGTTAGATGGAACAAGAAACAAAGCGCAAATAAGAAAAGCTACTACACCCATGAAGATAGTGATGGCTTATCAAACAGTGATGAAGATGAACAAGGTAATAAATATAGGTTGTTAATGGCATTTGAAGATGATGATTATGAGGATGCTGTAGATGTGGATAACCTTTATGATGAAATTACTAGACTCAAGAGATGCATAGAAGAAAAGAACATGATTATTGATACTCTACAATTCCAAATTGATGAAAAGGAAAAACATCTTGAAAAATTAGAAGGTGAAATTGTTGGTCTTAGAAAAGAAATTGAGAAAACAAAAACTATTAATCTCAAGTTTGTCAAAGGATCTGAAACTTTGGATGAGATTATCAGTGTGCAGCGGTCTCCACTAAATAAGACAGGTTTGGGCTATAATGGAGAAACTTCTCAAGCATCCACTTCAAAAAGTTATCTTGATGCAGCAAGAAGAAATGAGCAAGAGCACAAGGAAGATCATCAGGTAAAGCAGGGACAAATGTCAAGCAGAAACTATCAGGGGCAATCCAGCTTAAGGGTGAACAAAAGCCACAACCAGCCACAGGTAAAATCTTCTCAATTTGGTTCAAGAATAGATGAAAATAGAAATTACAATCAGTTGGCTGGTAGATCCAATAATCGCAGAAGCTTCTTCAATGGACAATGCTTTTCTTGCCATAACTTTGGTCACAAAGCAGCTCAATGCGTTGCGTATAAAACAATCATGACTAGGGAAGCTCAAAAACAAAGAAGTATGACAGGGATTACAAAAAGGACCTATAACAACTTTTCAGCTCTTGAATATGAAGTTGAATGTTCTATTTGCAATAATTTTGGACATAAAGACTTTGAATGCAGAAGCAGGTTTCCGGAAAGAAAGGTACAAGAGCAGAAAAAGGAACAAGCCTCAGGCGCCAAAACATGGAGAATAAAGGAACCTCAAACAGAAAGATGTGGGATAGCATTTTATGCAGAAGGACAAGAAAATCTATGGTACATTGACAGTGGATGTTCGAAGCATATGACAGGTGATAAAGAAAAACTTGAGTCTTATTCTAATTTAGAAAAGGGAAAGAAAGTCTCTTTTGGAAATGATACTCCTGCAACTATAAAAGGAAAAGGTATTGCTCCTTTAAAAGAAGATGTTAAGGCTGGAAATGTTTTTTTTGTTGATGGATTGAAGCATAATCTACTAAGTGTCAGCCAGATGTGTGATCAAAGAACCGAGGTTATATTCAGATCAAATGGATGCCTTGTTTGTGATCTTGATACAGGTAAAACAGTTCTCAAAGGAAAGAGAACTCCAAATAATCTATACATATTTGATGAAGGACAACAACAATGCTATCTAAGCAAGAATGAAGAGCACTGGTTATGGCATCGAAGGTTGGGACATCTAAGCTTCTCACAAATAAGGAAAGCTTGCAAATATCAGGCAGTTCGCGATCTTCCAGATATCAAAATTCCTGACAACACCATATGCAGATCATGTCAGTTTGGAAAACAAACCAGAACTAACTTTCCAGAGAAAGAAGGATCAGCCAGCATGCCTCTTGAGCTAGTACATACAGATGTATGTGGACCATTCAGAAAAAGAACACCTAGAGGAGAGGAATACTTGATATTATTTATTGACGATTTCTCCAGGTTTGTTTGGTTAGGTCTTATGAAGCACAAAGATGAAGCATTCGAAAAATTCAAAACCTTCAAAGCCTTGGCTGAAAATGAATCAGGTCACAAAATTAAGTGCCTCAGATCTGACAGAGGTGGGGAATTTACTTCAAATGAATTTTTCGATTTCTGTGATGAACATGGGATAAGGAGAGAATTCTCTACAGCTAGAACGCCTCAGCAAAATGGAGTTGTTGAAAGAATGAACAGAACAATCCAACAAATGGCTCGTGCTATGCTTGATGAATCAGGAACCCCCGCAACCTTCTGGGGTGAGGCTGCACATACTGCGGTTATTATTCTCAACAAGACAAATGTCCGGGTGAACAGCACTCAAACCCCTCATGAGCTCTGGAGTGGTAAAACTCCTTCGGTAAAGCACTTCAAAATATTTGGGAGCAAATGCTATATCAAGAATACTGAGGAGCAGCTTGGCAAACTTGATCCTAGAGCAGATGAAGGCATTCTTCTTGGCTATTCTCCACATAGCAAAGCATACAAATGCTACAATAAAAGACTTGGCAGAATTGTTGACAGCATTGATGTAGTGGTTGATGAAAAGGGATATATTCCTAGGCAAATACATCGTGAAGACATCGAAGAAGATGAGAGCTACCCTCAAAGACAGAATGATGAAGAAGAAGAACCTCAAGAAGAATCTCAAGAAGAACCTCACGAAGAAGCAGAAGAACGGACAAGAATAGAAGAAAAGACTCCATCCAGATATGTTCAGAAGAACCATCCAGAATCTCAGATCATGGGACAAAAAGAAGCAGGTATACAAACTAGAAGAACAGTTGCAGAAGCTTCAAGCTATTTGGCATTACTTTCCTCCACCGAACCACAAAATGTGAAAGAGGCATGCAAAGATGAATGTTGGGTGAAAGCAATGGATGAAGAACTTGAGCAAATCGAAAAGAACAACACTTGGGAGCTGGTTCCTAGACCAAAAGATAAGAATGTTATTGGAACAAAATGGGTCTTCAAAAATAAATTGAATGAAAATGGAGAAGTAATTAGAAACAAAGCCAGACTCGTCTGTAAAGGGTATGCGCAGCAAGAAGGAATAGACTTTGAAGAAACTTTTGCTCCTGTTGCAAGACTTGAGGCCATCCGAATGTTCCTTGCTCTCTCAAGTTTTCAGAACTTCAAAGTATTTCAAATGGATGTGAAATCAGCCTTTTTGAATGGAGGCTTGGAAGAAGAAGTATACATTGAACAGCCAGATGGGTTCATTCTTGGAAATGATCCAAATCTTGTATGCCGATTGAAAAAGGCTCTCTATGGTCTCAAACAAGCTCCAAGGGCTTGGTACTACCGGTTGGACAAATATCTTCATCAACAAGGTTTCTTAAAAGGTTCAGCAGATAGCAATCTGTATATAAAAGTTGAAAATGACAAATTGCTAATACTTGTTGTGTATGTAGATGACATTATTTTTGGCAGCAATGAAGAAGCTATGAGTCAAAGCTTTGCCTCAGTCATGCAGAAAGAATTTGAAATGTCCTTGCTAGGAGAACTGACATATTTCCTTGGTTTGCAAATCCAACAGAAGGAAGGAGGAATCTTTTTATCTCAAACCAAGTATCTCAAGCAGATTTTGAAGAAATATGGCATGGAAGATGCAAAACCAGTATGTACACCCATGGTCACAGGATGTAGTCTCAGTGCAAATGATGAATCTGCAGCAGTACATCAACCAACCTACAGATCTATGATTGGAAGTTTACTATATTTGACAGGTACCCGACCAGACATCATGCATGCAGTTGGAATAGTTGGAAGATTTCAGGCAAATCCGAAGGAGACTCATCTTCAAGCAGTGAAGAGAATTTTCAAATATCTTCAAGGGACTCAAAATTATGGCTTATGGTATCCTAGAGATACAGATCTTACTCTTCATGCCTATACAGATGCAGATTGGGCCGGAAGCGTGGATGACAGGAAAAGCACAAGTGGTGGTGCGTTCTTTATGGGTCCCAGACTGGTCTCTTGGTTCAGCAAGAAACAGAGTTCAATTGCCTTGTCTACAGCTGAAGCAGAATATGTTGCTGCTGCATCTTGTTGCACCCAACTCCTTTGGATGATGCAGAATTTGCAGGATTATCAAATCACTTGTACTCCTCCAATCCCTATCTTATGTGACAACACAAGTGCAATCAGCATCTCAAAGAATCCGGTTATGCATTCAAAAACCAAGCACATACCAATCAAGTACCATTTTCTCCGGGAACAAGTACTTGAACAGAAGGTCAAGTTGGAGTATGTTCCTTCTAAGGAACAAGTTGCTGATATTTTCACCAAACCGTTGCCCAGGGACACTTTTGAATACCTCAGGCAAAAGCTGGGGGTTGTTGATGCATCATCTTACTGTTGATCATCTTCCTATTGGTGGTATAGGCTCAGGGGGAGCACATAATGCATTGTTGGCATTATGGAGAAGGAGATCTTGGAAATAGCTGCAATATGTCTCTATCTCCTTCATGATGGATTTCTGGTTACAGATCTGGAGATGCATGAGCATAGGGGGAGCATACCCTTTGCCCTTGATGTCAAAGGGGGAGAATGAAGCTGAAGATTATGTGGTTGCCATCAAGTCCAAAGGGGGAGATTGTTGGCATTATGATTCAGGTGTTGTCCTTGATGGCAAACCCATTCAGGTGATAAATCAAGAAGGACGCAGGAAATATGTTCAGCAAGTGCGTCCCCGCAGGTATACCATACAGAACCCGCGTCCAGGGACGCAGGCCAGCCGTTCAGGAGGTGCGTCCGCCCAGTGCACACATTTCAAGGCAGAGAAAAGCACGTGGGGGTTTCTTGTGTGGTATCTAGCCGACGGTTTTGTGTTTCTATGGTGTCGGCTCGTGGTTTTGTTCCATGTTTTGGGGAGAAGCTTGCCTATATAAAGCAAAGGAGTTCATTTGGATTAAGTATCATCTTGGTTGAATATCTTTTGGTGAGATCTAGTCCAGATCTATGAAGGCGAATCTTCTAATGGACTGTGATCTCTATGGCGCATGATCAGATCTGTGGATCTGAGTGTTTGGGTTGGTTCTGAAGTCCTCATATCTTTTATATCTGAAGGGACGCAGGTTCAGTGAAGGGAAAGTGCGCCGGGACGCAGTACAGTAAAGGCTCAGGTGCGTCTCGGAGGCAAAGGACGCGGCGCGACTGTGTTATTGGGTGCGTCTCTGAAGCAAAAGACGCGTCGCGATAGTGTTTCTGGGTGCGCCGGTCGCAGCAAAGCATAGAGGAACAGTGCGTCGGCACGCAGAACAGTGGAAGGTAGACTGCGTCCAGTCGCAGGTCACAGAAAGAAAATATGCGTCCCTGTCTTAAGATGATCTGTTGACTGTATATTTCTGTTCATAAGGTGTTCTGGGTTATTTCTGTAATTACTGATCTGATATCTGTAGTGGACTGTATCTGTTGTATACTTGTTGATCATTTGATTCTTCATGAAAAGAAGTAGGGGGTTGTAGCTCCCTTCCAGGAGAGACTGGAAAACGAGAGAGAGTTGTAGCTCTCTGCAGGTTGCAGCCTGCGTGCTGGTAAAGGACTGCACCAGTACAAAATCATTGTAAAAAGAATTTCTTGAAAGAAGATAGAGACATATTGCAGCAGGTGGTTTTCTCCCGCATTGGGTTTCCACCTTACATCTTGTGTTCTTTGGTGTGACTGTCTATTTTCTTTATTCATGCTCATTATTTTATGGTACTGATATGCAAGAATAATTCAAAAGATCAAATAAGGAAGATTTGGTAAATTGCTTGATAATACTGATTCACCCCCCCTCTCAGTATTATTTCCAACAGGGCTTTCCTCTTTGGGGTGGTCGTGGATTTGGCAGGATTTCTGCCCCTGTCCTTGTCCTAATTCTCTATTGGTTCAGTCTCTTTTGAGGTTTTCCCTTCCTTTTGCAACATCTCATATCTATTATTGTTTGCCCTTTTCTTTTGGTTGTTAGATCCTAAGTTCTGTTGTGTCCTCGTGTTATTAAATTTGTGCATGACCTCTTTGAACCCCTCATTTGTTTCTTGTGGGGGGTTATTTTCCTAATCCTTCTTTAGATCTGCCAGGGCAACCTAGTTCAATGGGCATGCTTTGTAGAGGTGGCCATACTCATGAAACTGATGACAACGAAACGAGATGTGCTCGTAATCCAGTGTTTGTTGCCAAATATCTTCCTGGTACTCCAGTTGAACCGTGTCAGGAATGGGATCAAAGATATTCATATAGACACAGATTCAGGCATAGGAGGTGTATCTTCCCCTTCATGTGGATTTTGCTATTTTCACAAATCTTCCTATTGAGTTACCAATGCCTTCTAGTATTTCCAGATCCTAGAAATCCATTGGGAGGTTGAAGAGGCAGACCCAAATAGGGGCTGCCAGAAATTTCTCCTTGTTTGGGTTATAACATTTTTCCCAGTATTGCATGAAGAGCCCTAAATTATGGTAAAAATATGGACCATTTTAAAAAACCCTTTACTTATCTTACAGGTTCAAGAAGATTACTGTAAAGAATCCTTTGGCTCCCATTTTGAGTTCTATATGACGTTTTGGCTGCCATTTCTATTGTATCCATTTTATCAGATCCTTCTATGTCATCCATACTTCAATGAATTTGCATATCATTGCATGGTCCTTCATGTAACTACGATATTTTGACATTTTGTTCAAAGGGATTACAAAATAGGGTTTCTCTGTTCCTCAAGGCAGACATTGCCCATGGCTTCCATCCTGCCATCGGGCTCCAAGGACATGACCATTCTTAGGGCTGACGGATTTAGGGTGAATAGACTAGTGGAAATATTTCCCACTTGATTCGCTGACAACTACACTACAGTAGGAGGGGATCTTCCCCACCCTCCCCCCCCCCCTCCCCAAACCCCCCCTGAGGATTGAACCACCTCTGTTAGATGCATGCATGTTGTATTTCAAGTAGAACCTTCAGGGTTTGTTGATGTACTCTAGGTCACCAAACCCTAGCATGCTTCCATCAAGTTCTCCACAAATAGATCGAAAAAATTCGTTGGTTAGTAGAGAATAGGTATACGGTTTTAGAAAAACACTTAGTACTCCAATTACTTTAGTAAACATAACCACTAATGAAAATATGATTTTTCTCTTCTTCTAACCCAATGTTAGAAGTAAGGGGATTCTTAGTTTGAAGACAATGTCTTCCTCCATCCAATGAATTATATCTTGCTCAGAATTTGGTTGGGCTAAATTTGTCAACATCCTATGGTTGGAAGCAATAGAGTGACACTGTTTGTTATGATTGATGAATATATTTCTTGACATACTTCATTATACCTATGAGAAATAAATTTGTTGTTTCTCTAGACCAAAATTATCATAATTATTACATTTTAGGAATTGAACCGATCTTTATTTTCATCAAATTTGGAATTCATAAAGAAGAGATAAGTTATGTTGTATTGGGTGGAATTTTCATGCATTCGAAGAACTTTCAAAACTCCTAGCTTCCCTATAGTCCATGTTTTTCTCACATAGAAAAGAACAATGGTGCCAACCCTTAACTAGGGACAAGGGTATTAAGAGGATCAAGCTACTACATGAATGAAATTGTCTAGAGAAAGCCTTGATTTTTACACATAGAAGGAACAACCTACTATACAAACTATAAAACAAGAATACCATGGTGTCAAGTTTCCAAAAATATATTGTGCCCAACTAGAATGAATACGACACCGCCAAAGGATATTTCCCAAGATAGAAAGGGGGAACAATTGATAATATTAAAACCATTTAAACTAGGATATATGCAAAGTTAAAGCCAAGTATGCAAGAGATTTGAAGAACCATACACATAGTAGAAATTGAAGAGCTAGAACAAAGAGATAACCACATACAAAGCAGGCCTTAATACTATGACCATCAATTATAAATTCTAAAATACAATCTAGAGGTTGAGAGAAACTCTTACCAATAAAATTTCTTGTTCGATATCATCTTTCCATGTGGTGATGCTCACTTCTCTGTCACATAGTTTCATTAACCCACCATTCTATTTAAAGGCCTCACTTGAGGATTCAAGAAACAAATTAAAAATAATTTCAAGCATGTGAGAGTGGAGTGGGTAGGTCTTCCATATGCAATCACCTTTGTTGATGTCAATCAATAAAGACATTTTGACATATGGTGATTTATTATGATCTAATGTGTCTTCATATGTATAACCTAAGGGAGTTAATATATTGCATGATAATTCCAACTCCATTTTTTTGGAGAGACCTTATTTTAAGAGTGGTGTCCTCATTGGTTGTGGAATCAACTTGATAACTGTGTTATCTTAAAACTTTATGGAATGAAACTTATGAAGGCTATTGTTGGGGGTTAAAAATGACTTAAGCCAATACAAAGAGGTACTCCTTGAGATGAATTCTCAATTAGAACTCACACTATTTTGCGTAGGAGACCCATCCATATTATGGTCCAAAAATTGTTAATGATTTGGGATTTTAGTAATTTATTTGGAAAATGTAGAAAGTGATCTAAAAATTATCTAAGCTAATATAAATACAAAAAATGAACTATTCTAATCTATCCCAGCTGGGAGAAAGCTAACTTAGGTAAATAGAAGGAAAATTATAGGGCCCTACTTGCAAGTTCTATAATAGCCAACTGATAGAGGAAAAGGAAATACTCATGCATCTGAATGAAATAGGTGAGAACATTAGTTTGAAGAAATGGATCATTCCATTAGGTGAATTTAGAGTTAAAAAATGGACCTCAAAACAAAAAAATGTACTAGCAAATTTAATTTTAAAAGAACCAATAGGATTCTATATGATGATGTCATCGGTAGGGGTAAACATTTTGGAGGGAAAAAGTAAAGATAGCCTTTTTAAAAGAGTAGTCTATCGATGCCACAAATTCACTTGTAAAATAGTGGAAATTTTGGCATGGTTTTTTACAAAATTCAATAGAAATTTTGGGAAATCTTGGCTACATTTATCAAGCTTTAGGATTTTGGGTGCCGAGTGTTTTTTTTTATGGCGCTAAATCCATTTCAAGCATTAAAAAAACAATTAAAACACTCATATGATAAGATTTTTCGAAGAAAAAAAATCATTGGATTCTAGAAAAAATAACTTTTTGTGCGAACTTGTGACCTCGGTAGACAACATATTTTTTTAATTGTCTTTTTGGCTTATGTTCTTATAGGTTTACTCAAATTCTAAGTGTAGAAACTTGTTCAATGTGGAATTAAATTCCACATCTGACGAGTACCCACCATGCATACTTCTAAGTAGACCCACATCGAAAACAAAAGAAGATACATGAAAACATGTCTTGAAAACACCTTTTTCATGTATCTTCAATTTTTTTCCAATATGGGTCTACTAAGAAGTATGTATAGTGGGAACTCATTTGGATGTGGAATTTAATTCCCCATCCAATGGGTGTCTACACTTGACATTTGAGTAAAATTATCCGGAGATACATCAAAAATACAATAGAAAATATTTTTTCTTTCTTTTTCTTTCAAAAATATTCCCTTATTTTATTATTTTAACTAATATTTTTTTATTTTCCTTAGGAGGCCCATTTTAGACCTCAAAATTCCCCTAATTACTACTTTCTATATACCAACTCAAGCCAACAATGTCAAAAAAATAACTAACCTATCAAGCTACAATTCGTAGTAGAATAGTCATTAAGTGAATAAAGCAACCTTGCAATAGTGGAGATGAAAATACATATTGCATGGGAACAATCCAAAACAAGCACATTTAAGACCGGTTAATTTTCCTCCAAAATGGTCGTAAAGGATTCTTTCTATTAACAATAATAGGAATAGTTCTCAAAAGAGAGTAGAAGAGCCAAACTAATTCGAATTAGATCATTATATTATTTTTCATCTATATTCATGCTTTTAGAATGAAAAAACTTGGAGGAGTCAACCTGTAGTGCCATTATCATGGTGGGTCCTAGTGAAACAATTGGTGGAATAAGCTTAAACCATTTGAAGCTTATCTACAATTAGACGATTTATAACATTGTAAATATCATGTGAATCTGAGCTTATATGAAAATGTTATGCTACTTACAAGTCGACCACCATGGTATTGTTAGGATCATGAAACTTAGAGAAGTGGTGGTTTCTAAAGAGACCATTGCTTGGGATCCCATTAGCTGCGAATGAAAAATTTATCTGAATTCTTTTTATCTTTAAATAGGCTACATTAGAGATGAATACCATGGATAAAACCATGGGTTCTCATAAACCTGGAGCTCAAAAAATAATGGTAACTCGACGAAGTCAAGTTTACACAAACCACCCTAATAATCCCCCCTTAAGCTTGACCTAGGGATATTAACTTGGTCCTTATCATTCATCAGCCATCTCTCTTAAGATCTCACATTCCCCCCTCAAGATAGGATAGTTGTACAATTTCCACCCTAGTACCTATCTAAGTGGTCCATTCCACAACTTCATGACTCCATGTTCCACCGAACTAAATGTATGTATGATCAAAGTCTTAAGGCCTTTCAACAATCCATGCAAGTATGCAACATGTATGCCTAAACAATAGGTCTTACAAATTCCTAGGGAAATACACCTGACTCGGACTAAAACCCCTAGGGTGTCATACACCACCGACGATATCACAACACCATGGATATCATCACACCCTAGCTCCTTCACAATCCTCAAATCATTGACTACATCTCTGTTTTCTCATCCATACGACCAATGTCTTACTACATATCTAGCTTTGTTGATCCATACCTTGACCTAACCTTTCAACACTATTTTCACTCATAAAATCCTTGCGATTTATCATGAGTATAGCTCATTTCCATTTAGTGGGAATCATTAGCTTTTATCACAACAACCAAAACCTTCAATTCCTGTTTTTCGCTATCTTCTCTTGGCAAAACCTAGCACAATTGGCTCACTACCCACTAGATTTTATCTACACCTATTTCCAAAAGTAGACCATTTAACTACATTGCATAGTAAAAAATATGCATTTCATCCCAATAGACAATAACTTGTATGAACAAAACCTGGTGGAATTGATTTTTCACTGCATATGCATACTGTCTTCTTTGCAACTTCTCCCTAACCTCCAAAACCAGATTCACTAGTCCTAACATGTGGTCAATCCCAAAATATTTAGCTACACGATTGTAATTTTTAAAAGCACTCTATGATATACTCTATCCTAACAAGCCTTCTTATCCTTATGTTGCACAATTTTCTTCCTTTGATGAATTTAAACTTCTATGATCCATATCATGTGTTTGAGAAGAATTTTCAGCGTAAATCACAATGTGATTTACGCTGAAAATTCTTCTCAAAAACAATTTTCTTCCTTATTGGAAAAACGTTTTTGTACCTCTCTCTCCTTGAACCAGTCTTCTAGTTTCCATAATCACTCACCTTTTCCCTCTCACTTCTCAACAATCATATTTTTTGCTCACCCCTCCTGAAATTACATGCCCCCACTAGAGCTCCTCCTGAATTTCTTCTTTCTTTTTCGAACTCTTATTTCTGTGGCCAGGTGCCTACAAATTAGTGACATTGATTAACCATGGTTTGATACTCGGTAGAATTTCAATTTTCCCTTCTCTAATGATCATTCAAAGTCATGTATCTAATCAGCTTATAATTTTGTTTGGGATCTCCTCCCTTACACAAGTCTTCCTAAAACTAGATGCTGTCAAAATTGACATATAGAAGCTTTGAAAAGGATCTCGGATCTAAATGAGCTACTACCGAGTTTTTAAAAAATGGATAAAGAAAATTCCCATTTCCTGAACATTATGCCTTTACAAAATGCCCTTGGCTTGGTTGGCGTGAACATGATTCCATCCTAGCATAGTTCTCAGTCTCTCCACTCAGCAAAAAAAAAGCTATGAGTAACACTTATGTGGCAACCTTTTCCATGAACTTAGGTCTTCTTAGCAACATAATCCTTGGTATCACTGGTGACCTTAGTGACTGCATTCTTGGACTATTCTAGGGTTCATTTTATTTGTTCGATGTCTCCTCAAGCTATTTCATTGATAAGTTCTTTTGCTTGACTAGATTTATCTAAAAATTATTTAATATTCACTAGGTTATGATTAACACACAATAACTTTAACCACAACTCTAATACCAAGTGATAAGATCACAAAACCAAGAGAAATGGTGGTGTCTAAAGACACCATTTCTTGGGTTCCCACTAGCACTAAAGGAAAAATTTACCTGGATTCTTTCTATCTTTAAATAGTGTACATAATGTTAATTTTTCTTAGGTCTATATTATTATTTGCTATGATAATTGCATTTCTTCATTAACACATTAAATTCATCCAATGACCTAATAACATTATTCAAATTTACATGATTATTCAACAACATCTATAACTATGTAGAAAGAACAATATCATCATCATCAATTCAAGAGAAAATACAAGAAACAATAGAAGAAAATAATTTACACATAGAGACACTAAGATTGGTTGGAGACCAGGGAAAAACCCCTCTGGGGAAAACCCTTTCAAATTATTCTTCTTATTATATTGTAATTAAATGATTTAGAAAAAGAGAGTACAATGATCCATATCTTCATCCATACGAATGTCTAGCACAATCAACTAAACAACAACCATGAAATGAACCCAACAATGCTCATACGCAAAACCCTGATTCAGAAGCCTGTAATGAACTGTTACTATTTACGGTCAACTGTCAAACACTATGATCAATGAGAAAAAACTTCGTACCACTAAAATTTCAACTTTTAGGTCCCAAAGGCATGGATGAGGAGTCATGCGCGTGACTAGGACATTCCAGTGATTGGGACATTCCACTAGCTCCCTTGATCCTATGAGCCAACGAATGTAGTCAAAATAAACCTTTGGAAAGCCTACAACTGTGACTCAAAAACCCTATATACGAGTCACATGGAGGATGTGTTGGGTGAGACACTGAAATATTCAGTTGCATAGATGATCCAATAAGTGAGAAACTATATACAAAATCTCTCCGTGGCATGCCTGCAACTGAGGTCCAAAACCCTAAAATAGAAATGCAAGCTTCAAACCTTGAAATTTCTCCTTCGTGCGAACCAATTCTCTGTGAACGTGCCTCAGACCTTTGTGAGAAAAACCTAGAAGAAAAATATAATAATGTCTCGTTATTTTTTCCAAATGAGGTTGAGGTCACTTGTATTTGTAGCCTTCTAAGGGTATCCAATTTTCTTTAGGGCCGACTTGATCAAATATGCACATGTGGGCTTATAATTCAAAAATACACTTTCCCTTGTCCAAACTTGATGATATTTAGGTCGATTTTTGTCCTCTCCAAAAGATGAATTCAATGAAATCACTATATTCATCAAATGAAATGTCCAAAGTGGAATTTCACCCTAGTTTCCAATTTTAACATTTCCTCTAAACTATGGAAAATTCCACCTGCCACATGTCATGTGTATCCTGCCATCAAATTATATCCAATATCAAGAATCCCATCATCATGTATCGCCATTGTTCATGTTGATTCATATCTTTCTTATTCCTTCTTATCTCCTGATTTTCCCTGCTCACATGATGAACATTATCAAATATGAAAGAAGAAGAATTTGACATCAAAGGGGATCCTAAGCTACCACCATCTATTCATCGGGGGGGCACTGCTACCACCTAAAACCACTGCCAGTGGGGAGCCCAATGCTACCACCCAGGAAACATTAGTGGGGAGCCAATTATACGATCCACATCATCATCATTAGAGACATATCATCAGGGAGTACATCTCAACCAATCTTATTGCCTATCGATCTTCCCAAGAATGACCTTCAAGAGTCACGTAGTAGAACACCTGCATCATAATCTGAGATTGGGATGGACACCCAACTTACCAAAAGGTAAGTATCACATGCCCCAAGCCTTCTCAACCCATTGTACAGATGGGGAGGTAGAATCCCAACAAGCATGACTTGTGGGTATGATGCCAACTAGGGTATACTATTCAAAGACAAAGATAGGCGAGCAACATCTCCAACCCTATGGCTAACGGATAGGGATGATACCCTATTGTCTAGAGATCACTCAACCCCAAGATCCCTCCATATCAGTTGCACACCCTAGGAGCTCAAATAGGGGGCAAGAGTTGGCTCAGTGTCCTCGATCAATGATGCTCTCTATAGATCAATACTATATCATCATGCTCATAATTGAAAATAATCATGTATCAATAGAAGTTGTCTCCTCTTCATACATGACACCAAATCAAATATCATATTAGAGAAAAGAATATATATATATATATATACAACCCAACTTTAGCATAATCACTCTGCTATAGCTAGCCCTTTGGGATACATATTTCCCGATCGATCTTTTCGGCGCATTTACCTTTATTGCCTCTGCGAACATAGTAGCGCAATAATCCCATTGCGTTACATAGGGGAGATATTGTTCGGTTCTAAACAATTTGCTTCCTACCCCCCCTATGTAAATAATTTGATAGAGGTTCACAGCCAATAAAATCTTTACCATCTAGCAATAAGTCGAAGAACAACGTGTATCGATGGATAATGAGGACCCATACTTACCATCAGGGGTCTTTCAGCAAGCATGATCATGTGTAACCCCTCTTCGATTCGTTTTCTAAATGAGAAAAATAAAAAGAAAAAAGAACGACTGGATCCTGGATCTCTAAAAATTGGATTGGAATTGAAAACTTCGAAATTAACGGGTTTTTAGCCCACGGATACCCAAATGACCAATTAAATCATCGTAACGAAGTTTATCCATCTTGGATAGATAAACCAGAAGTTGCTTACGTTTGCTCAAAATTTTCCACAAACCCCTTTGGGATGAATAGTCTCTTCCGTGCAATTGCAGATGCTGGGTAAGTCTTAGGACCCGATTGGTTAAATAAAATACCTGAGATTCAACAGATCCTCTCTATTTATCGGGAATCAGAGATGAACTAATGGAAAAATTATTGATCATAAAAAAAAACACAAATTTTTCCAGGGCTTAATTTTTTTTCGAGTCAAAAAAAGAATTAGATCCATTCTTTCATTTTCATGGTTCATATAATAATTTTGATTCGTTCCGTCCGACCATTTAAGAAACAATGGTCGGATTCTTCCTATCTTCTTGGACGAACATCTGGTTTTAACCTATGGAAAAATATGATACGAGATGTAGAATCTTTTCACATTGATGAAACAAAACGAACAGATTGGTTCAATTTTTGCCATATCCTGAAACTCCATTGAATCAATCCATTCTTTTTTTTTTTACGAAAACGGAATTGAAGCAAAAAATTTATCAATTGACAGTTTAGGGATACATACGTATTCTCAACATCACGGATCGACTCCCATCATTTGTATTGAACCAATATCTATTCATGCAAATAATATCCTCTAATCGATAACTACGCTAAGATGTTGGTCTCTTCCCATGAGTTCTTCATCATTTTGTATGTCTTTTCCATTGGAAAATCCTACATGATCGTTCTCCAGATCAAACCGATTCAAGATTCGAAATTCTCTACGACGTTTTGGAAGCAAAATATCTTCTAAATTGAGGGAACTAAAAATCTTTTTTTCATCCCCCAGAATTTTCCCGCGTTGCACAGATCCATCATAAAAATCTCCATCTATCAATTCTCCGGCTCTTTTTTTAAACTTCAATGAAATACTTACGATTTTATACATCAGGAATTGGTCATCCACTATGCTTGATAAACGATATGGTTGGAAGACCATTATTTTTTTATCTTCCCTTATTTCATTGTCATTGCGTACCTTTCCCCGAACATTCCTCTGAAGAGCAAGTTCTTTCGATATTTTATTTTCACTGCTATTCTTCTGAATAGCAATGCAAAAGGCCGTTAGACTCAGGTCAATATTTCTCTCTTGGATCCGAAGATATGTTCCCGGATCCTTCATTCCGGACATAACCCTGCAAATATTCGCCAGATAGAAGAAACATTTTTTTCCCTAGAACGTCTACTACTTTGCATTGAAAAAGACCTTTATTAGTTTTTTTCTTTCCATCAGTTTGTTGATCTTCTACTTGACCATCTTCTACTTGACCATCTTGATCTTGACCATCTTGATCTTCTACTTGACCATCTTGATGTTCTACATGACCATTTTTATCTTGACCATCTTCTACTTGTTTGTTCTTAACATTTGATCTAATACCTATTATTTGTTCTAGAACATTTGTTGTTTCCTTCCGTTCTTCTTCCTCTATCTTTTTCTGCTCTCGTTCTTCCCGTAAAAGTGAATTTCCTGGTATGAATTTCGATTTAGTTTCATAATATATGTTCTTTATTCCCAAAAGTTCCGGGAATAACCAGAAATTGAGATCTAATTGGGATATTCTCTTCTCAATTTTCGGAGAATCCATAATGCCAACATTTTCTCTTCGCATCTCGTCAATCCCCTGCTGATTCGTAATAAGATCAGTCTTTTTCTTTTGCCTGTCAATACTTGTTGTATGATCGTAATCACAAGAACGTATAGCATCGTAAATATCAGCAGTAGAACGAGAACCATTCACGATATTGAAATCGGTACCCTTCCAATCCTCCTCGATAATATCATTAATAAACTTTTCCTTGAGAATTCCTTCACGATCGGTAATATCCCGCTCATCTGGTATAGCAGGTTGTACTGGTGGTCCGGGAATATCTGTCAAATTGAGAATATCCAAATCTTTTGTAGAATTGAGATAAATATATGATAAGATATCGTATCTGTAACGTTTGTTCATTTTCCGAAGTAGTCCCAAAAAAGGTTCCATCACAGTCGCAAATATAGAATCTTCTTGTTGTTCATAAGGAATGAATTGTTCTTCATAACACGTACATTGCTTATTTACTATATTTCTACATTTATTTGGGTTTATCCTAGACCATATCTGTGGGGATAAATTGTACCGGTCAAAACATCTCAACCATTGTTTCCAGTCATTCTCTTTCAGATCTTGTGGTTTTTCATGATCCAATATTCTTTGTATATCTAATGCCCTTATATGCCATATCTTGTGAAATATATATGCTTGGGACATTGAGAACATGTTTCGATCAGGACGAATTTCAAGATCTTGTATTTTTTCGTTGATTGAATAGTAGTTGGTAATTTTACCTCTATTGATTCTTGAAATATCTTTATTGATAATGAATATTCGTCCGTAAATTGTTGTTATATTCCTCGTGGATCGAATCCAAGCGAATTGAGTCCAAAATTTGATATTTGACGCAATGAAATTAATAAAACTTGGTAAGAGATCTCGGTCCATTCCTCGGTCCATTCTTTTGATAAAAAATTTCATTGAATAGAACCTTTTTCGGATTAATTGTACACTTTTATTTCGAAATAAACCAGGTATTCGCCGAATCTGAACCAATCATTTTTTTAATGTTGATCCCAATATGTTAAAACTTCCCTTCGATCCGGTATGAATCTCTGAATCCACCAGAGACATTCCAGTTATAGGAGAGCTATTTATGATCGCGATAGATTCGATCCGCTCTTTCATTGTGGTCGTCCAATCATCTTGATCTTTCACATTAATTGTTTGGGTTTCATATCCAAATTGATCATTAACTTCGGATGAATCATTTGCACTACCCATAGGGGTAGTCTCACTTAGTAATTTATTTTGTATCCGGTCATTAAGTTCACTCTTGTCTATATATCCAACTCGTGGAACGCGTCTTATTCCTGTAGATCCCATCAATCGTCTCTTCACTTTTTTGAAGATGGGTTTTAAAAATTTGGAAAAAATTCCTATATTTGAGGTTGGATCACCGAAAGGTATGTCAGTTTCTAATCCAAAGGTCGTTAAATAACTCCAACGCAATCTTTTTGCAGATTGGGGTTTGGATCTATGCCAAGGCTTCAAACGAAAAGGAAATAGAAGCTTTATCTGCATACCTTGTGTTTCCCATTTGTCTGGGAATGTTGTTTCAGACAATTCGGTACCATCAGAAGCACATATGACATGCATTTCTCTCCTCATTTCTTCCCAATCTTTGTAAAATTCGGGGACTTGAAATAATAAAATACGACCCATATTTTTGGCTATAATAAGTGATGGTAATATAATATTTTTTCTAATATTTGATTGAGCCATTAATAATAAACCTCTTAAATAGTGCAATTCTGGCCACGTTAAACATAAGGACTCAGCAATTGTCTGCTGGGATAATGGATCTTCGACTCTCTGGATTTTTTCCCTAACTTCTTCCCCGATTTGTTCCTTATCCACTCTACCAGAATCGGACGTGTCATAATAATCTTTAGGATAAGCGGGTATTTCTTTTCTTTTCAAAAAGAAAAGGGAATGTACATTCGGTTGTATCCTCTTCCATATCATAATTTTCCGTCTTTTAGCACGTATGGATCCTTGGATTAAGTTCCGACGATAATCTGCCTCGGCAGAATAACGGTTTTGAACTACTCCTATTCGTCTTTGCCCAATATCAAAGGTCATTGTATCTTTGACCTTTCTTGAAAGAATCCTATTCGATGATAATAGAACTGGGTCTACGTCATCATATTCACCTATCATCAAACCAGATGACCATCGAGGCACATGTTTCCGAATTTCTCTAATTTGGAGAGGTTCATTTAATAGTATTTCCCTGTAAAGGGAAATAAAATCTTTCTTTTCCATTGAATAACGCTTATCCCGAGGTATACCCGCGCGAGATATTAGTAGTATTGTCCACTCATATTGCGCCAAACACTCGAAAAGGAAACACAAATTCTCGTAAACGAAAAGATATTCCTTCTTAAACAGACAAGAAATCGCATCCATTCTTATGATACCTGAGGCCGAAGGTTTTATAAGACGGTCAAATCGGCCGTAAACATAAACTAAAAAGTTTGTGTAGATATCTCCATAACATCTAGCTACTTGCACTGGGACATGTATAATGGATGATCTCCAGGCTATCCACAACCAATATGGTGGTTGGATTTCTGGGGTCTGGATCAGATAAGAGATCTTTTTCATTTTTAATCTATTTAAAGCATATTTGGGTTGAGGAGTTCCGGGATTAGAGGATATAGTGACCGGGACAAGCGAACGAACAGTATATGTAGGTAAGGGCTCCCAGGGTAGTGGAAAGCTTTCGTGTTCCAATTCCTGCCAAAGATAAGAGATATGGTACCCATACCCAAGTGGATCATTCGGGAATCCCTCTTTAGGGTCTCTCATAAATATCTCTATGAAATCCGAAAGATTCGAAATGATCGAATCGTTCAGCATTTGGGGGGACTCAAATTGGTTTATTGTTCCACGGAATGCCCCATTAAGGAATGGATCATACATTTCAGTAAAAGAATCCCCCTTAGAATTGGAGAATTTCACTCTCCTTTCTATAACATTTTCAGCGGGAGATCCATGGCTTAGAGCTTTCACTCGATCCGAAAATTCATTCCCTAAAGAATCTCTTTTTCTTTTCACGGTATGATTCCATCTATAATAAGGATCCTCAGATGAGCAAGAAGTATATAAAAAATCTCTATATCCACCGACGAGCTTTTCCCCAAGGACCAATACACTAGGTAAAAACGTAAAAGAGATTCTTTTTTTTCCATCACTTGAGTATGCGCCAAAAAAATATTGAGAGACTTCGGTCCTCACAGGACCTAGGCGAGTAAATGGGCTATTTCCAATATATCGTATCGGTTGATAAACCCTATTATGATCAAAGCACATAATGGGCCATGGTTGCTGCCGGAAGAACTTTTCTTCTTTTATAAGTTCTTGAAGTTTTTGTGGATCTATAGCCACAGAGCGGTTTTTTCTAGCCATAGCCACGGAGCGGTCATCTCTAGCCATAGTCACAGAGCGGCCATTGTTGTCTTCATAATTTTTACCTTTAAGAAAAGGTAATGGGGCTCTACCCAAATAGAACGAACAATAACAAAGAATAAGTAAACTAAAGGTTCGATTGATATAACGTCTTAATAAAGTATTATCGATAAGTGAATTACGATCTATACGGAAAGATACCCATTTTATAAAAATTGTTAATAGAATATGACCGCCCAACCAACCGCAAAGACCACTTATCATAAAGGATATATTAGGGCTGTAACGAAAAAGAAAGAGGTTCACCAGTCTTGTTAATACGGGATTTGCTAAAAGAATGGGATTCAACAATTGAAGAATTAGACCATCCATAAATAGACTTAGAGCTTTTGGATTGTTGATCGAATTCATGAGGTGCGGAGATTCAGAACTTGAAGGTTTGTCCATAATTTGGAAAAAACGAAAGAACATATATGGTACGACTAATAAAGTTATTGCATAAGGTTTCCACAGCGCTGCATAGATGGGCGAATAATACATGGACAAAAATCCTATTAATTGTCCCGTAATAGAACCACTTATGGCTATTATACCATAGCCAGGTTTTCCCAAAAGGAAGGATCTCGTGGAATAGATTTTAGAGGGACCAAAAGGCAATGTAGCAAGAAATCCATAATATAGCCCAAATATGATGATCGGACCTGAAACTTCTACCCATGAGGATAATGGACCCAATAGTAGACCAAGTACTTTTATCATATTAAAACTCCCTTTGATCTTGATCAAAGAATTATTTTGATAAATTTATGATTTTATCATATATATTATTTCTAAGTATAGAAATAGTTTTTATATTATATAAATAAATATTCGATTTAACATAATTGATTTATAAGAAATATTATAATATCTGGATATTGCATATGCTATTAATATATATTATTTGTTATCTTATTTAACAGGAGTACTGGTATATAACTCGTTGTTCTTTCGAACCAGGGTGGTCCGATCCAAGTTATCTAAATTTTCGTTACGTCGTAGAGGTCGGGTAACCAATTCGAGTACATCTCTCGCATTGGCAAATCCATGAATCTGGGCAAAAGTAAATTCAACTGACCATTTAGTACCAATTCCTCTCGCCCCTAACGGGTTAGCATGAGCCATTCCGGTGATGGCTAAGTCGGGTTGTAGCTCGCGCATACGTCGTATCTGATTCGAATTGTCTGGTTTCTCTACAATTCGTGGTATGGGCATACACATTCTTATACATGTATTTTGTAATAGCGCTAATTCAGCAGCTTGATACCGTTTATCCATATATGGAATACCAATTTCATAAACGATCATACCACATCTGATTAAGAATCTGGCTATAGATATTTCTATTAGATTATCTCCCATGAAAAAGACAGATTTTCCGCGTACCAAATCAAGATAATCTTTTAAACTCTCCCATATCCGTTCCTCTCTTTCCTCCAGACTCTGGGCCTCAATACCAAATACAGGACAAATCCTTTCGATCCAAGCACGCGTTCCGTCCGGACCAATAGGAAAAGGAGCTACGATTAATTCGCATTTTTTTCGTCTTATCAAAGTTGTTGCTGTACGACTAAGAAATGGGTTAACCCCACAAACATAAACTCCATCACCCAGTGATGGAAGATCGGCATATCTCTGAGCGGGCAACCAACCTGATACCTTGATGAATTGGCGTCTTAATTCTGTATCAAGTTGAGAAACCAAATTCGAGGGTAAAGACCCAAAAATAACTAAGGGAGGATGATTTGCATATTCCACCAAATTCTTTTCCTTCAGAAGAGGAAAAGGGAATAATTTTGTTTTAGTTTCTTTTGATTCACCAATGGGTAATTCTTGGTCTGGACAACGATGTGCCATTACAGCTAAGACAGTATCTTCCCCCTGAGTAAAAGCATAATCCAGTCCATTTGCTCTTGCCACTAGAATTGGTACTCCAATTTCATATTCCAATTTGGGTGCCATACCTTCCAAATCCATTTTTATTATTTCTGTAGTACAGGTGCCTATCCATATGATGACGCTGGGGTCTCTATCTTTTCTTATCCGAATACAAAGCGTTTTCAAT